>JAHLJT010004567.1:178376587-178474206 GCA_031308135.1 Acheta domesticus
CCTTCATGGTAAGTAGAGCAATCAGAGGGTGAAAAGGATAGTGGCGTAGCTCCCGCTTTAAACTAATCACAGTCCGCTGACTACGCGCTACTCCCTTCAGTGACCTTTCTAGAAGTGATGGAATTTTGCCTTTGGAAAATGTCCACCTTTTGGGAGTATTAATAAGCGACCTTTATTTTTAGATACAGATTTTTCGGGAGTAAGGTAAAGAAAGAAATGAAACAATCGCCCGAAAGGTGCTGTCGCCCCGACTAGTTAATGGAAAACAGGATGCCAGCCTGGTGATCTATCTCCGACGGTGCGAGGCACACGGCGAGGGTGAAGGAGCAGAGGAGAGGATTGGGCTGGTGAGGAGGAGGGTGCTACACCTCCCTGATCACCGATGGAGGTATCTTACATTTCAAGCGACCTGTTGCGCGATAAAAATGGGCGGGAGTGAAAAAGTACGGTAATCGGCTGCAGCTGATAGATAGTCATGAACCATTCCAAATGCGCCCCCCTCACAGCATCACCACAAGACGAACGAAAGACGTTCATACCAGTTTAGGATACATTACATTTTACCCTAAGGAAAACATTAGTGTTGTGCCGGAGGACATAACTCCCGTTGAAACAATCTCAAAGGAAAACATATGTTTGTTTGTTTGTTTGTTTGTTTAATGGTAAAGGCTCCTGGTTGACCGGATCTCCAATATCTCTGTGTGTAGAGACCAGTATAGTTTTTTTTTAACTGAGAAGGTGAAACTTTTTCTGTTAAGGACGATGTGATAAACCAGTGCAGAGAAACACTGGGCAATTGTAGCCTTGAGAATTTTTACAATTTATTTTACGTCAAAAAAGTTGAAAAGTTTGCGACGTAATTGGGAGACATATAACCTGCAGTGCAGTGTAAGCATGGCGAGTAAATATGACTTTGAAGATAAGATGCACACGCACAGTTGATGAGAATATTTGTACACTGGAAGAGTATGTGTGTGGGGAAATCGATTTATAAGGACATTTAACAGAGGTTAAACATAGTTCCATTTTAAATATCTTTATAGATAGCCCCCCACTTCCTCCCTCCGCATCTAGAAGGATATTAATAGTGTGAAACTATAAGAATATTTTGTTTACCACGTAAATATTATATTTTATTATGTATTGTTTTCATGTTCTTATCCATTTGTATCTTTTTATTAGCTAATACTCCTGTTTTCTAACAGTTTTTAATGCTACAATGTGAATTCAAAAACATACAATTATTTGTGGAAGATAACTACGTCTCTCTCGAATACGGATTTCCACAATGTTTCTTCGACTATTCCACTCATGAAATTTCAGCCAATAGCGTGCAAGAACTGGGACCCTACCAGCCAATTACAGACGACTTTACCATGCCTCAGTTATTGATTATCGCCTCCTAGGAGGTGATAACTTTGGCGCCTTTTTTGCCTACAGATAGAGGTTATGTAATTTTGCTGTATTTTTATTCCATGGTCGGGTATGTATCTTTTGTTTGAAATTGTTTGAACTCAAAAAGTTGCAGCAAAGGTTTGGTTCGACTTCGAATGAAGAAATAGAGGAAATTATTTGTAAATCCAAACCAAAGAACACAGTCAACAACAGGAAATATGTTTGGAATCAGTTTGAGAAATTTGTGAGGAAAGGAAATATAAATAACCGCAAGTAATACAAATCAGGAAATATCAAATATCTTAAAAGATTGAAGATGTTATTGAGAAAAGTTAATGGTGAAGAATATACAGAATTTCCGTGAAAAAACATATGGAACGTGACTGAAACGATACAAGAGAATTTTTTCAAAGAATTCAATAGAAAATATAAACCCCTTTACAGATATGGAATTTCAAGTCACTAAGGAGGCTAAAAATGCAAAGAGAAAGTTACCACAAAACATTCCGGAGAAACAAATGGTTAGTGCAGTAGCTCTTAAATCCAATAGTCCAATTTAATGATTGATACGTGTGAAGAAAAAGCGCCAGAAAGGTTGCAATAAAGTTCTTTCTTGTCGCCTCACTAGAATTAGCGTGGCATGGTGAAGAAGCGGCAAAATGTTTATTATTTCCAAACGGAATTACGTCATGATGGTAAAGAAACCGGTTAGAATAGCCTATGATCCCGTATTTTCCGAGACTTGTCAAGGAGACGATAGAAAGCTTATATACACGAAATGGTTGACACCAAATAAAGAGTCGCCTTCTAGATGTCCGGTAAGATTATACAAACTTTTGGCAGAAAAACGCACAGACTGATCGATTTTTTGTCACACCTAACCCTTCCTACCAATAGTCAGGCATTTGGTACAAGAACTGCCCTGATGGGGAAAATCAGTTGTCTACGTGGACGAAAACGTACGCTAAAGCTAAAGTTGGATTTGATACAAAAAAAACAGAAAATAACTAATCATTCTTGTCGTTCAACTGCAGTTTCGTAAATGCTCCAAGTTGGCATACAAGAGCAAGAAATAATAAAAATTACAGGACACTCCAACACATCGTCACTCAAGACATATCTCCAAATGACTGAGGAACGCCATTCTTCAATTATTAATAATTAAGACATAGTACCGCTTCAAATTAAACATCTCCCTTAAAAATAAGCGAACAAAACACGTTTCCTTCGAATTTAACTTAAAAGATTGTGTATTCAATAATTGGGTTTTCAATTAATTTCGCTTAGTTTGTTTTCGCTCTTAGTTTGTTTATTTTGTTGTTTATAATTTCCCTTATGTATATATTCCTGTTCGATGTAAAAATATTTGAATAAAACAATGTTAATTATTAATAGTACATTATATTTATGAAATTTCATTCGTGAAATAGTCTTAGTAAATTTCCAAACACTAGAGGAATTACCTATGATAATCACCGATTTAATATAACTTTCCAATTAACGACCTAGCATGCGCCTTTACAGTAACATCTGCTCAATTTAACTCAATTTATTTACATTCTGACCAAAAAGCTTGAGAAAGCGAAGAAAATTTTGACATTGCTAAGAATACTACTGAACAGGAGATAGGTTTTTAAAGACGAGGCCGAAGATGCTGAAAAGGAATACCCACGAATGGTGGACACGAGCCTCACAGGGTGGGTTCGACTGATTGGTTAGTGATTCCGGGCGTTTCAACTGCTAAGGTCATTATTCTCGCAACTGTAGTTCATCTTTTATCTCGTGAGGTGATGGCGATCAGTGACCTAGCTTTAGTTGGTGCCACCCGAAGCAAAACTAAAGATATCAATCCCCCCCAATTTAAATTAAATTTAAAATACCTATTACTGAAATAGTGTGTACGTTATTTAAAAAATGAAAGTATATTTGCACATTACAATTATTTATAATATAATAAAACTCAAAAATAAAATTGAATATAATTTAGAATAATTGAAATATACTTTTTAAATAAATAATTATAATATTCTAACTATAAATATTCCAATCGGTGACCCCTCCTGCCCCATCTAACTAGGCCACCGCCGGTGATCTTTCCCACCTGGATGGCGAGATCCAACGCCTCCCTACCCGAAAGCATGCAGAGGTGTTTCCCAACCAGGTATCTCCCACCAGCAGGGCACCGCCCCATTCGAGATACGCTCTAAGTTCCAGACTTGTCTCCCGGCTTGTGTGGTAATTAAGGGATGTAAGTGTGCTTGTAAGTAAGAGTCGAGGATAGGACAAGGAAGAGGGAAGGAAAGATCGCGCGCGGTTCTTGTCCCGTTCTTAGGATACTGCTCTTCCTTCTCCTGTTCTTGATCGGAGAAAGAAGCCAGCTGCTAGAATCTCTCCCTCACACACTCACACTCTCACTCTCGCACTCTCCCTCTCACCTCTCTTTCTGTGCTTTGATACCTGCCAAGTTTTTAGTATCGGGAGAGGTGACTCAGGGTGACTGATGTCACCACGGTGACCGGGAGACCAGGAGGTCCTAGGTTCAAGTCCCGACGGTGTGAGAATCTTCGACACTTGCTAGAGTTCTGTAGTTATCTGGAGGAGAATTCTAGCGGCCGGCTGTTCCGATCGATAGTTTTCCGTGGTTTCTCCGATCAACACCAGGCGAATGCCGGAGCAGTACCCTAAGAAACGGGCCACGGACCCGCGCGCGATCTTTCCTTCCTATTCCTTGTCTTATCTTCACCACTTGCACACACTCATACTTATCTGCACTACACTAACACATGCCGCGAGACCGGCCAGGAGCTCAGAGCTTGTCCCGGCTGGGGCGGTGTCCTGCCGACCTCTCTCGGTACTAAAAACTTGAAGGTGGCAGGAATCAAAGCACAGAAAGAGAGGTGAGAGGAAGAGTGCGAGATTGAGAGTGAGAGGGAGAGTGTGTGAGACGAGATTCTAGCAGCTGGCTTCTTTCTCCGATCAACAACAGGCGAAGGAAGAGCACTATCCTAACAAACGGGACAAGAACCGCGCGCGATCTTTCCTTCCTCTTCCTTGTTGGAAGGTAGCTGGCCTGCACCCTACCGCTTACAAAGTAGCATGTAAGAGTCCAAGTTATGGAACTGGTGTCGAAAATCCTACCACTCTCAGGTCTCGAACTCACATAAACCGTTGTTTGGATTCGAGAAAAACTGAGAAAGTTAAAACGGTGGAAGAAAAATTCAAGTTCATTCAATTGGAGAGAAAAAGAAAGGTTTCGAAGAGAGGACGGGAATTTACCAAGAAGGAGCAAAGAAAATAATTCATGAAATTATTTCGGGCAACTGTATCACATGCTGATATTATCGAGGCGTCCAATGAGAGTGGGAGCTTATGCAAATCGGTTTGAAACTGAGATAAATTTCGTTTTGCGTTTGCTTTGTTTTATCATTCATGTTAATGATAAATTATCTCATTAGTAAGTTCTTTTAATCTCACATACTATCGAGTGATTACTTTTGCGATTGCTCAATCATACTGTTCGAGTAATTGGTACACTGCATTCTTTTCTTGCTATGTCGCCTCTAAGAAAAGTGTTTTGCAGATTGTAGTCCTTGAACTTGTAAAATTCAAAACAATACTACTTGTTTTCTCATCATGTGCGATTTGCGTTTTTACGATAAGATGTATTAAGACGTAAAGCATGAAAGACGTTCATAGCCTTGTTTCTTCATGGGCACGGTTTTTCTTGTTTTGCTATACACATATTCTTCTTCACTGGTTCCTCATTCTATTCACTTCTCTTCTCCAATTCGTTGGCTTACAAGTGCGTTCTTGCTATTTTCTACGGGCTGACTGACTTATACGCATTCATTAATTTTTTACCGGACGCGTCAACTGGTTATGGTCATTAATCCCATAAGTGTAGTGAATGTATTCTGGGAGGTGATGTTTCTCCGCTATTAGAACATGAGATCCGGCCTACACGTCGGTTGTGAGGATGTTCCGAAATTTAATATAAAACGCATGAAGGTATAAACTTGTAAAAGAGAGAACAACTGAAGTATCTGATGACATGCTATTGAGGCGACCTGTTTAAGAATCTTGTTTAATTACCAATTAGTAGTGTCTTCAAGCGAAACCTTGGGGAAAGTATTAGATTAATTAATCGGTGGTTCAAGAATATAGAACAAAATATTCGCTGAAGTGGAGCAAGTAACAGTTTGCTGATTGATTAGCCATCCAGATCTTACGAACAATATTTTCTTTTGTTGGAACTTTAAGTGTTATTTTAGACAGTATCTTAAGAGCGTGGTGAACGGACAGTGACATTTGGTAAGTGAAAAGTAGCGGCAGATGAAATTGGAAAAACCCACGTTAACGGTCGCCTATGGGTGCATAAACAGTTGCGGGACGACGTTCATTAGAAACGTAGCAGAGGGGCACTCCCCCATGTATCTCCGCCAGAGGGGCACCGCCCCAACCGGGAGAATTAACTCGCGACTGGATTTCTGACGCGATTGATTGATTGATGATTGATTGATTGATGGATGGATGGATTCGTGTTTCCGGGCGCGTCAACTACTTAGGTCATTAGTCCCGTAAGTGTAGTGCGTGTTTTCTCTGGTGATGGCGATGATCTTTTCCCCGCTAGATGGCGAGATCTGGCGCAGACCTACCGTCGACTAGCGGGGTATCTCCCACCAGCAGGGCACCGCTCCAGCCGGAACAAGCTGTAAGCTCCCGACCGGCCTCCCGACATATGTGGTAGTGTAGTGTAGTGCACGTTAGTGTAAGTGTGTGTGTAAGAGGAGAGGATAGAACAAGGAAGAGGAAGAAAAGATCGCGCGCGGTCCGTGGCGCGTTTGTTTAGGGTACTGCTCCGGCATTTGCCTGGTGTTGATCGGAGAAACCACGGAAAGCTACTGATCAGAGCAGCCGGGCGCTAGAATTCTCCTCCTGACAGCGACTGAATTTGACCTAGCTGACAAGCTAGTGCCGAAAATCCTGTCGCCGTCGGGACTCGCACCTGGGACCTCCCGGTCAGAGAGACTGCAGTGACATCAGGTTGATGCACTGAGCTATCTCTCCCGGTTCTGGCATGTGTGGTAGTGTAGTGCATGTAAATGTAAATGCGTGTGTGAAGGGTGGGTATAGGACAAGGGAGATGGAGGAAAGATGGCGCCTAGTCCGTGGCCAGTTTGCTAAGGAAATGCTCCGGCACTTGCGAAAAAAAGAAAACTTCAATACTTGTGATAGATTGATTACAAAGCAAGTTTGAAACAATTCAAGTTTTAGTGCTAGTGTCGGTGACACAACATGAGAATATGGTTTAGCTCGGAAAAAGACGTGTCACCAGTTTTAAAAGATTGATATAAAATCTTAAAGGGCTATGTTAAATACTTGTAATTTCAATAAAGAAGATATTGAAAATGTCAATAACTCTAATTTTTTATTGTTTTTGGGCTCCAATTCCAACTGGTCGCTTCAATTATATTTTAAAACAAGTTAGTTTCATTTCGTAATTTGTATTCTTAACATTTCGTACACATATTCATTCTAGCTTTTATGTTTTTAGCCATAAGATGGATTTTAATTATGATAGTACAATTCATTCGTATGAAAAGATTAAGAACAATTGTCCCTAGTTGTTAATGTTATCAGAAGTAATAACTATGAAAGTGTAGGTGTAAATCTTGTATTTCCTTTACAATAGTCTCAGTATATTGCTCATTAAATTTGGCAACTAAAACCATATATATTATCTATCTTATATATATCAAGAAAATTGAATCGTCACCAACAGATGTTACTTTCTCGCACACTACTTGCGTAGTATATAGAGATTATTGTAATGCGGTGGTAAAAATTTGCGATTTTTCGACAGAAAAAGTCGTCGTTTATAAACCTGCCAATATAATTCTAAAATGACTCTATGCCAAAATTTAGCGGTAACCGAAAAGAAAATCACTGAAGTGATTGTCTTGAACACCTAACAATTTTAAATAATATCGTTGTCTTTCAACCCCTATTACTTTTGTTCCGATCATAATTGGTCTTTTAGGATATATGAAAACACTTTTAGATTCCGTGCATTTTGACTGTTCTCGAAGCAATTCCTCAGAAGTATCATCTTCAGTAAAATTTACTTGACCCAAATGAGACAGTAAGCTTATCACACACGCGTGATTGTTCAGAAATATTGTAAGGCAAAAATTCTGAAGCAAAGTTTCACATAGAATAATTCATCTGGTATTTACAAAAGTTGAGGCCTCACCGGGGCTACGATATCCATTTTCAGTTGTAATGTGCATAGTTTTAGTCACGATCTTTGGAAGCATAATTGTATCATCACACCCACAGACTTACCAGCGCCATCTAACGAAACTAGTAACTAAACTAACGAAACTCAATTGCTCTCGCGGAGGAAAATAATGAACAAATGCCAACAGAAAAGCGTCCATTCTATTAATTTTAAAATTTTATTACAATTTAATCCTTATTATAAAAATTTGTAAAAAAGGCTTTCTAAACAAAAATACTTAATGTTTGAAATATAAAGAATATGTGCTTTAACATTTAAAACAAAAAACATTTATTTTCAATGAAAAGGTAAAAAATCACTTTTTTATCTTTTTGAAATGTTAAAATAAAGATGAGATGAGCTTTATAATCTATTCCACTCCCTAAAAAGAAGGCATGAACTAATGAGGAAAGAAATGTCGAATAGAGGAAACAGAAAAGGCAAGACTAAATTAGAGAACTGTCGTCAAAAGAGGTCATTATCAAACTCGAAGACGTTTAGTAGTAAAACGTCCATGAAGGCAATAAAGTCATAATAGTAATTGTTTCAACCTTGGCACACGCCTGATTTCAATCTTGTTCATTACCCATTTTACAACCAAAAGAGAAGAGATTGTTTTGACTGTTAAACGTATAATGAAACAATGGTTAGTGAGCTCGCTTCTTCTGTGCGAATCTCATCGTTATAAGTTGCCTGAACGAGCTTTACCATTCAACAGCTAAAAGGTAAGATTTAGCTTTTCAAAACACGCTATTCAAAGAGTAACTTACATTCATTGTACTCAACGCCAGAAAATTAATATTATGCATACAAAATATAGTTTAGGCATGCTCCTTCACTAATTTCCAATAAACGATGGTATCGCACATTATCCCGTTTGTACTCATATTTTTCATCGCATAACATGGGCATTCCAAGAAAAAGCTATCAAGAAAGGAACTGTAGTTACTAAAGCAAAAGTGAAGCTTATTTAATTTTCCAATCTCTATTATTCATCTAGAACATTATAATTAAATTAATTTAACCGCAAAAATCTTACTGGTTTGGAAAAATTAATAGCAAATTATATTAAAGTTGGACGGAAATACCGTGCGAAGTAGTTTTCTATCTGCAACACAAAGTCTCTTTGGGACACAGCTTCGATTTAACGTTTAATATGTTAATTACATATTAACTCCTGTGAATTGCAGTGTCAGATAGTAATATTTTTGCAATATCTTATATGTGTGTGATGTAGGGTATTCACATCAGAACTCTTCGGTAGTGTAATGAGTACGGCCCCGAGAATTATATAAATACATATTTCCTTAAGTTAACTCTGTTGAGTCAAATCCACAAATAGATGACTTTTCTTTTCCGAGTACTGCAAAACAACATTTACATTTTCTCCAAAACGTACATTTACATACTTCACTCATAACTTCATATTTGAACACATTGCGATTCATGTTAATTTCTCCCATTAATTTGTATATTCCATTGTTTAACATACATAATTTTAATATTTAATCGTCTAGAAAACCATAGATACCTTAAAAATATATTGACGCTGTAGCGTCAAGTCAGTCAGCCTCTCAGTCAAGTCTTTCCATGAATAAGCGTGATAATCCAAAACAAAATAGCAGAGTATACAAGTACACGCAATCGATAACAACTAGTCTTCTGCAGAAATAATAAAATATCCTAGAGATCAGGTGATAGCCATGAAAAGAAGTTTGGTGAGGCAAAAATGGTATTCATTTTCTTGCGATATCGCCTCTATTAAAGTGTTTTTGACACTGATATCCTTAAACGGAATAAAAATGCGCCAACACTATTCAGTTTTAAGAAACCTTTTCCATTTTGTCACATCGGAGCATTCGCCATTTCAATCGCTGGAGTGAAATCACAATGTGTCACTGAAGCTTTCAATTGAGAAGAGGCAGTAGACAATTCACGATATTTTTATGAAGCTGTGTAGAGTAGGTAACATACGGAGTGAGAATCTGACACTTAAAATTATAAGTATGTTTTAGAAGTTCAGGAAGAGCAACACGTTCAATGTGCGAATTCGCAATTTTCTCAATTAGGTGATATTCAAATCATCAGGGAGAGGGAAGCAAATCAAAGAAATGATAAATAAAACGATTATTCTTTTCACTTTCGTAGTGCAGTATGAAAAACTAAGAATGCCCTTGGCAATATTCTTCTTTTCAATTTGCTTTATTTCAACATTTCAGTTTCAAATTATAAATGTAGCGTCTAGAAATGAAGGAATTTTATCCCTGGCAGAGGCAAATTCAATTTCTTAGGCTTATGGCGACAATGCAGATATCGGTCACTCGCTATCGACGACTACGAGCGAAATCGTGTCTTATTTTATCCGAAAAGCACCCGAATGTTGCACCCGAAATCGTCCGATTATTTACATAATTCCGTAGTTTATTGTGAAACATTTGCAAGAAGCACGCTCAAGACCATCTACATCAGTGTTGTCAAGGTCGATGCCACGAGCGGGAGTCCGTGGCAAGAGTGCCACAATGAAATCGCCCCTTCACGCAGTTCGTCACCCTGCCATCACCCAGTCACACGCCATCCCTATTGTAAAACGACGGGCTTACTAATAGTTCCTTTCCCGACGCTAGTTGCGCAGAGTAGATCGTGACATACTACGGAGCCACGACGCATGCCACTGCCACCAGTAGAAGACCTTGACACCACTGATCTACATGTATTGCAGGTAGTCTTGGTATTACAGATGGCCTTGACTCTCTCACTGATTTCGGGCGGATGGAACCGACAAAATCAAATGAAACAGATTTTCGTCTGACAGCCGATGTTTTAGGGACGCCGCCAAAAGTGATTTTTTGGGCTAAAGTGTTTTCCCATGGGAGTTCCTCACTTTTATCCCACAATTCGTGAGAAACACTAATCAGAGACACTTTGAATTCAATTCCAATAAAAAAAATTCCAAAGGGAAATCTCCCTGAGCATATAACTGAAGCACTTTCCAGAGGAAATGAAACATTTTTCCACTAAGAGAAAAGTGTTTTTTTTGTCAGGCCTGTGAACTGAGGGTAGCATGGTACTCAGATTCAAGTCCTGCTTCTTATACCCACGACGCGTCATCAAATGCCAATTTCGAAGATAAATACCTCAAATCTAAATCCAATAACTGTTACTGAATTATTAATGTTATCAGTGGCGTAGGCTCAATGTATGGGAATAATGTGTAACACCCCCTAGATTTCCATCACTTTAAATCTTTTCAGTAAAGCAGGACCGCTCAATCATTTGCTCCGAGGAGGAGCCGTCGGTTGCTCTCTCCTCTTTCGCCGCAGAAAGAGCAAATGCCGTCATCAAATATCGATCGGTGGCGTGTGGCACAGCGGGTCGCGTCGTATTTCTACGGTGTATTTTACGTTTGTTCGGAATGAAAAAGTCTCACTGCTCTGGGAAAGGATATTACGACAGAAAAAACAGTAAAATACTTTTGTAACATTTATTGGAACAGTTACTAGATATAAACATATTAGTGTGATTTGGAAATTAAAAATACGACAATTTGCAACGCAGCATGGAAAGAAAAGTATCTTTTTGCAGATTGCGCCGGCAATGCCAAATGTTTAGTTGCAAAACAAGTGCTCAATAACATAAAGAAATTTAATAGCGGTGACATTACACAGTTTATCATGCTGCTGAATATGAAAAGTATTATAAAGGTTGCACAAAAAATGTTATTAAATAACTAGTAATAAAAATACTAAAAGTAAAGAAATTAAAATTAAAAATGAAGTTGATTGCAAAATCAAATACTCTAATTACACCTTTAAAGTGTTTTTTCTCGCAATATACTGTCTTATATTAGGAAGAGATTACATGGTGCTATTGAGCCGTAACATTCATTTCCGATTGTGATCTGTAATTGTACTTCTCATTCGAGATTTACAAATTTTCAAAGAAGCAAAAAATTGCTGACAGTTGTATGTTGATCCAAACGTACTTAACAATCGTGCAGCATTCCGATGCAGTTTTGGAAAACGGTTTTTGTAGGAAGTTCTTTTCCTAAATGCTCACTTTGTAGTATCGGTATACAATAAAATTAAATTCTTTTGTATTGTGTTATTTTATTGCCAAACAACATAAGACATCAAAACACATCCAAAACTTACTTCCAGTGAGGCATTGTCTTTCAGAACACTGAAAACTTCCTTCTGCTCTTCTTCAGCGTACTTGTCATTTTCATCAGCATGATTTAATGTATAATGTCGTTGCAAATTAAACTTCTTCACGTGATTGAACCCTTTATGTAAACTAAACATTTGGCATAGCTGCCGTAGTCGGCGAAAAGATACTTTCTTCCCATACTGCATTGAAAATTGTCGGTGTAGGTGCTCTTGTCTGTGAAGTGCTCGCGTCGACTTCCATGTTTCCGCGACTGGAGTTACCAGGACACTGTATCAGAGGTTATCGCCAGGCGCGCAACGCTCGGACTCCGGTGTCCCGCTCTCGGCTGACAACACGGCTCCGCGCTGCCGATTTGCTCTGCTTGAGCGGCCCTGCAGTAAAGTAATTTACTTTCTTCCGTAAGCATCTGCCTATGTTTCTCTATTCCCTGTCGCCGTTTACGTGCGCTGTCCAATAGGCGGTACTTCCTTCGCTGGATGTGACGGCCCGAGAAGCATCCCTTGAACGACATCGCTACGTTGGCGAGGTCATTGAACTCACGGCCATGCGCTGTGTGCAAGCTGTGTGGTTTTCGACAGCCAATGATGTGACATCACCTCTCACATCTCAGGCTTCTGAGTTCTAATTGGCATTTGTGTATCCCCTCCCAAGAACTTTCCATACCCGTCCTGTGAAGCAGTCATAATTCGGCAGCATGCCGGGGAATCCCAGACGTCACGTGCCGGCTTTTGTGAACCCCGAAGCGGAAAGCGGGACGCGGGGTGCAGACGGCACGACTGTCTTTTCTTTACAGCTCATGCTAGTCTGCCAACTATACTTATGCGCATTTCAACCTGATTCAGAACAGCTAGGTAACTCGATGTGGGTTAGCAGGCCTGATAAAACAAGATCACTGCCTTCGTGTAAGAAAATAGTACGGTAGTCCGTGAAGTCGAAACGGATGTGAGCGATGTTATTTCGTTTCGTCCTGCTTTGTAGCGTAAATGCTGTTTCGTACTTAATGTGCGTTAAATAGACTACTTTGTCTGACTATTGATGCGTTAAAGAGGAATCGTGAATTCTAAATCGTAACGTGAAAGAATAAAACTTGTGTGTGTTTGTGTATATGTGTGTGAAAGGACGCGACATGGCTGGTTCATCCAGTTCATTGTGGGAGTGGATGAGGTACTTGTGACAGGGAACAGAAGTGAAATGTCTCATTGTTCTACAGACAGGATTCTTCAAATTCCGTTTAGTTCGTTCTCCTATTCCGAAAAACTTAAGGTAATTAGTGATGGACAACCAAGACAACGCGAATAGATCTCGAGTTCAAAAATTTGGTATGTACTTTTTTATGGTTCATTTTTTTAGTTTTATTGTTTTGTTTATGTAAGTTAGTGCATACAATGAGAAATTGGAGATTTTCAAGGAAGATTCAGTAGATATCTAATTTGCAAAATAAAATTCTAAAATACTTCAGAGTAAAGTAGAATGACGCAGACTTTAAATACTTGGAATTGTGCGTGCAACCTGTAATATCATGATCGCATCCCCACATCTAATAGTCAGGAGACGCCACTGAATGTTACTGACAATTATTGTTACTGAAACTCATGCTCGAAATCTGTTTTTCACGTAATTAGTGTCGTAACGTATTCTTTGCTGTGCTGTACTATTCTTTTAGAAAAATACACTACGAAACAGTTGTACAGGAATCAACAATAAAAAACCTAGGAATACGTTCCCGACTTATATACGATGTATTTTATTTAAAAATTGGAAATGATTCCATCTAAGTAGCAATTGACGAAACAACTGTCGTGAAAGGAAATTATATTGTGAAGGTTATAATAGATTTAATGAGTGACGAAAACAATTAAAATTCTTTGTTAACATAAGAAATATTTTCCAAATACAACCACGCATTGCAAAAATATTTAACGATGCTATGGAACGTTTGTGACCAGATGAAATCACACATGGCAACGTCTTCATTCTGTTGAATAATGCATCTCTGAACATATGCAGAAAGGCAGGCACGCATGTGTTAAATACGAAATTGTGTGTGCTGTGTACCATATTTTAGTAAATAAAGTCTCTGTTACAAGATAGCAAGAGACGTTTAATTTCTGACAATTGATCCATTATTTAATTGATACGGTGTTACTTTTTTTAACAAGGATATGACATGTCAATTTTCGTTTTTATATTTAGGTGATTTTTTTATCAAAATAAATAAATAATCAAAATAATTTTAATAAAACCGAATTGTCAGTATGCCAACATGATATTACTTATTTTTCATTTTTGCTACGTATTATGAATTTCATGGTTCTTGAACATGTACACATTTTAATAATTTTAGCCCGTAATTATCTGTCCGCTAGTGATGAGGATATATTTATTCAATGCTGTCAGTAAGCTCACGACATTACTTAGGGTAATATTTTTAACATAAACCAGTGAATTGTATCATTAATAACAGACTACTGTACATACATTTATTAGTCTGGTAAAGTGGAGTGCAATGAAAGCTCGCACGGTGAAATTTTCATATTAATTTGTAAAGTTTGTAAATTTGGTAAGTATTCTAATGTTAATTTAATGTATTTTGCCATTAAGTTCTCAAAATTAATTGCAGAATTAGTAATAAATCTAAAATAGATGCAGAGATTAGATGTAATCTACAAAGATAGACTAAAGTAGGTTCCAGAATGTATGGGACCCGTCAGCGTTTATTAGTAATTTTTTCTTGCAATGAAATCTTCGTGCCGTATATTCAACTATTCGGTTTTATTAGAAAATTGCTGTGATTTCTGAAATTACTACAAATTCTTTCAATCATTAGAGAATTTCGTTGGATATTAAATCGAATCCTTGTGTTTGCCTTTTGCCTTTAATGTTTAAATTTCACGAATTACTTCGGATGGTGAAATGAATTGTATATTTGGTATTGAATGAAAGAGAATAATGCTCTATTTTTTGTTGGATGCAATGTTCACAGATGAGTTGGGGAAGAAAAGAGATTAGAGGTGAAGTAAAAAGAAGAATTTAGCGTTGCTCTTTCGAAGCCAATCAGTGTATTTGATCCATCTGATAGTGGAAGAATATCAGGCTTCTGTCATTTTTACTTCTGTGTTGTCCTCTGTATTTTGAGGCACAACAAATTTGTTCGAAAGATGTTTGATAATCTACATCCACGATAATGAAAATTACACTGTTGTGTCCAAGAATAAATCTAAAATTTTAGGGCACCTATTTTGTAAGCGTTCATGCCTAATGTGTGACGACACAAATGGTGTATTAGCTCATAAACGGAAGTAGGCACTGGATGAAAAGTAATACGTTCATTTCTTAAACGTCCGCCCTTACACCCAAATAATTTCGAACATCCACTTATGTTTTAATTTTTTTTTATTCTTTAAGTGTAAAAGAAGTTACAAATTGTGTAGGACGTTTGGGGGAAAAGTACAATCTGGGCACATTTTCTAGAACTCCGGGATCCCTAACTCCATACTTAAATATTATGTTGATTGAAGAACGAATGAAGAGCCAAGTAGCATATAGCAAAGTATGACATATGGCAAAGTTTATAGCAAAATATGGCACTAAGAAATATCTTCCCTATAATAGAAACTATTTGCATTGGATAATAAAATATATATTTTGATAAAGACCCAAGGACAAAGAGGTATCAACCACAATAGTACACTGACAGTTTTTAATATGTAGAGAATTTAGCCAAACAGGTGTTTTAGGAGTGTTTTCCCATCATCAGTGGCTCTTTAATATTGGAAATTCAGTTCACAAGTTAGCACATGGAAAATTACATAAGTACATCAATCGACTCAGCATAAAAAATATTTAATTATAGTACTTACCCAAGTAACACAGATTAAACACACATTAAGTATATCTCAGCATAGTGCGATTTGTGCATCGATACGAGGTACGGGGACAGACTGAGAGAAAGGGAGGGAGGAAGTAAAATAGGAATCTAGTCAATAATTAAATGTAAGATGGGGCTGGATTTAAATTGAGATTATTCATTGAGGCATATTATGTTTGGATTTTTGTATAATTTTAAAATTTCAAAATTTTCTAAAATATTCAATTTACTACCTTTGTTTTCAAAATGTAGAATTTTAAAGTTGGTATCTGGGTCGAAAGAGTGGTTGTTTTGAATAAGATGGTTGGCGAAAGTGGAGTAATCTTGTTCCAGTCTTCAAGATCTTAAATGTTCTTTTAATATACAGCAGGAAAACAATCCTACCTGTTTGTCCTATATATGCAGAATTACAACTGTTGCATCCTAACAAATAAACTCCACTTCTTTCCATATAGTGTACAGGCGATTTCGTTGCTGGGAAATAGTGTTTGAAGGGTGTTGGAGGTTTTATATGATACCTTTATGTCATGTTTGATAATATTCTTCCTATCTTTTGGGAATCCATAGGACAGAGCACTATGCTGACATATACTTAATGTGTGTTTAATCTGTGTTAGTTGGGTAAGTATTATAATTAAATGGTTTTTCCATTTAACAGTACTTCCATTTAACAGTATACTCTCTGAATTTCTATCAAGCAAGGGACCTCTTCCTGTAACGTAAGGGCTCAGTAGAACAAAGGGCTCTCCCATATTTTTTGTGAAGTTGAGTTATTAGCATTATAAAAAACTTCAAATATTATTATTTTAGTGTAATGTGTTATTTAAATCCAATATGGACTTATATTCAAATTCAGTATGTTTGAAAGTGTTAAAATGTATTGAGTTACATGAGGGACGTTCAGGTAAAACTCTCATTACCTCAGAATTATGTCAGTGTGGGATAGCCCCTTGTTCCACCAAGCCCTTCAATTAAGACACGCTTCTCTCTTGGACAGATCGTCTCCGAACATGGGGTCGGGCCGAGGCGCTGCATTAGCTGTGCTAATACTCGCGACGGTGCTCACCGCCGTTACGACTAATGCTGTAACGAACAACCCCAACGCCAGAGGCTTCTTCGCAAATGCAGTTTCTTCTCCCATGGCAGGAATGGGAGCAAACGTCGCGTTCGGAGCCGTCGGCGGGGCAGCAGGCCTGCAGACGAACGGCGGGGCCGGCCACGACATAGGGCACCAACTTGGTTCACAATTAAAAGAGAAAAAGTTCGGCAGAAGGCGATAAAAAGCGGCGACGTCGATACGTTTTTACTAGCTGAATATGGCGTTGCTGGCTGTTTTAAAACATATTTCCTGTGTTGGAAACTTCTACTATGCAAGTTGTAAATAAAAATAAACGTTAAACATACATTTGTCTGGTTCTTTCATCCTTGGGCGTAGTACGCAAATAATCTTTTAAGAATTAAAGTTAAAAATAAAAAAATGTATGGTAGCAAATATTTTTGTCCTTTTGGATGTTTTTTGGCCTAAGCAACTAACCACCCTAGAATAGTCTAGGAGAACTTAAACCGAAAACTCTAGAAGCGTTGTTCTGAAGAGGGCATTTTTCCAATATATTATTAGGCATCTTAGTAAAGAAAATGTGTACATTTTCAAGTTCCTACTCTAGATCACATCTTTATATTCTTATAGATTTATATTAAAATATAATTTTGTAGTTGAAATTATTCTACAAATTGAATTATCCCATTAACACTTCATATATGCTAAACATAACAAAATTATCCTAGGAAACGATAGTTATTCTACGGGGTGGCAACACTGACGATGAATCTTTCCCTTCCGAGTGGTAGAAACCCTACTCCGCTTACTGTAAGGAGCTGCGTTCAGGCGATATCTGTCTTTGCATGGTTGCCGAGGCTCAGGGGCACGTCGCTGTCTGCGCGGTCACCGCTAGATCGCAGCGCAAAAAAATAAAGAACACGTTTTTGGAAATCTAGAATCTTCCGGACGGATCCGCAAACAAATCATCAGTTCCCCTCCAGAAGATCGAGACGCATCGATTGATTTCTCATTTGTCTCGATTGGTGAACGGAAAGTGGTCAAGTCGTGAGAGACGCAGTTTACTCTTAATGATCAAATACAATATAATGATTAATAGTGGTGACTCGTCAGGCAAAGAAATTGGAGAGTCATTTCACATGAGGGATGCGACATCAATGTCGATGTTTTCTAATCATCGATTTTATTATAGAAACTTCGAAATATTTGAGTGATGTTTTTTAATATCGATATTTAGTGTTCAATGTTTTCACGTTTTTAAGGTTTTGGTTGTGAATGAAAAATCCTCATAATCACAATTTTGTAAAAGTTAAAATATGAAATAATAACTGATGGTACCGTGGGTTTATGTATTCGAGCCAAACGAACCTGTTTCAACTATCTTCATCGAGCAGACCACCTCTCACCCGAGATGATCCCAGTGCCCTCCAGGTATTTCGTAAGTCTCTCCTCAAATTTCGCACATTGAGAGAGTCAATGCACGCGCCGAAGGGCTGCTTTCTTCCCGGGACCTTTTTTTTAAGAAAGGGTTGTCTCTCTGACGTGATCCTAGCCAAACAGACTTAGGCTAGATTTTGTCCATTGTTTTTATTTTTAACATCGTTTGCAGCTTTTTTCATTTTATTTTCTTCTCATTCGGACATGATTATTTTTAATCAACATATAATTAGAAATATTGAAGGTAATGCTTGTGAGTGTTGTGTAGTGAATTTTGTATTTACTTTTTTTTATGTTCATTTAGGGTGTACGAAATTTATGTTTTGGGAATGTTGACGTTTTCTGCTAAATCTTATTTAGATATAAATTAATAAATACGGCACTGTCAATTTAAATTTTATTATGCACGAATTGACTGATGCAAGTTGATTGGTAACATCGATTTTTCGTACAAACTATGGTTAGTGTGTAAGGTGACTTGGCAATAAACATAATTTACATGTGTTCTGAATGGCAAATTGAGAAGCTTCAAGGTCTTTACCGAAAATCTTGACTTGCTTGCGTCATAGCTTGCAATTCTAAGATCATATGATGATTGCAATGACACACATGACGCATTTTGTGGGGAAATGCAGCGGGCTAACTGGCTCATCGCGCATGTTAGGTTCAGAATACACAAAGCTCAGAGGTATGTGTAGTGTACCTCTGTGCCTTGTAGCACAATCCATAGCATCTAGCTGACACTTAATATTTCCAAGATGTCTCTGGAAAATTTTAGGGTTTCCGACCAAGGTATCTTAAATATTAACCTCATTTTGTGAAAATGTTAGATGACAATCGTAATTTAGCTTTCTTAGAAGGTTGCACAAACCATGTAATTATTCAACATTAAAAGTGGACAGTATTTTTCTAGATGTTCAGAATATAGAAAGATGTTGTTTCTAGATGTTCAGAATACAGATACATAATTGTAAATAGTTATTCCCCGTAATTGCAATTAATTGACCATTTTTTGATCTACAGAAACTATTTCTTGTAAGTTAGTATAATTTCGATATGAAAGTTTAGATGATAGTGGTCACAGCTAAGAAGGGGAAGTTAAAGATTCAATTTCATACAAACTATCACGGAAACGTTTCTTTGACAATATCTGAGTTACCCATTCAGAAGTGTGCTATATCGATTTGATGACATTAGTCGTCGAATCCCGTCAATTTTAGTAGTATAGTTAAACAAATAGAATTATCTTATTGTTCGTTTTTTCGTTATTGTTAATAAAAATGTTACACATGAATTGACTTTGCAATGCAATGCCAAATTTCAGTACAATATCGCCCTATTGGTGGGTAACGAGTATATTATTTCAGCACCACGTGTAAATTAGTACTTACCTTCATTGTTTATTGTTTGTAAAGTGTTACTTTGCAGTACACGAACGGCAAAATGGACTGAATGTCGTAAGACGTACTCGCAAAACCGCCGAGCGGCGTCGCTAGCCGAATTCGTTCTCATTACTCTTTATCCGACCTATGTATATGGCAGATTAATAAAAACCGTCTGGAGATGTTTATATCAAATGCGACTGATTGAGTTAACAGTAAAAAAGCTCAAGAGTGTACCCAGCACAAAAACTACTCAACCAATTATGTATTTTTTCGAAAAGAAGGTCATAGGTATCTTGATAATCAATAATGGAAAACGTTAAAAAAAGCAATCTCTTAAATTAAAATATACTTATTATTTCGATAGTTTGTTTCACATTTAAATTTAAAAAATTAAATTGGTTCGGAGATCTAAAAATAGTCTCGAGTCCGTCGAAACAAGTATAAACTCTTGAGCATTTTCTCGCAGACATCACTCAAAATTGCCATGCTTGTATCTGTAATCAAAGAAAATAGAAAATGAATCATAATGTAATTTCATTTCATTGACAGTTTAATCGTAAAATGTTTGTTAGCTGGAAAACAATTACCTGAATTGTATCTACATAAAAGAAAGATAACGGTGAACAGACATGAAAATAACACGACCGCACGATCTAAAACTGTGTGTTCAAGGTAAAGTGAAGCATCTATGGGAGAAAGAAACAATGCAAATTGTTATATCCAACAAAATATAAAATAAATTGCTCATTGGAACAGGAAAATCATATATTAGCCCAGAAATCAGTAAAACAGAGAACAATGACCAATCAGTAGGGAAATGGTATAAAAATAAATATAAAAGATATATATATATATATATATATATATATACACACAGATTTTCAAAAGTATAAATAAAATCGGTCTCAATTTATTTTCTGAACGTGAATTTTATCAATTACTCTCACAATGATTCCAATATTCAAAACATCGTATTTCTCACTCTTCTTTTCAATGACATCTAATTTTCAAGCCCTATCTTTAAATTAATTCTATGTTATAGCTATTAACATACCTAGAAATGTTATGAACGTTATTACTGCCGAAGTAAAAAATTAAAAATCAAGGCGGAGCGTAGCGAATCCGAGATTTTTAATTTGGACGAGGCAGTCATAACACTGTAACATTTCGTGGTATGTTCAGCGTTTTATTGGTCACCATAAAATCTTTTTGCGAAAATGTACATTACTACGATATGACACTAATGAATTCTAGTTGCTGCGGCATGTTAATCGCTATAGTTGGGTGTTGCTTGCGTTGTATCTATTGCAACAATACATTCGCATACAGTGGCTCGAAGAAGATGAACATGGAAAATAGTTCTACCGTAAGATATTTTAGATCCCACTGCGGAAGGCGCACAGGCAGGGATTTAATCCCATAAAAATCCAAAGGACGATACGAAAAGGAATACCAAGAATTTAAGACTTGGAAAAAGCATCTTCATGTCAACGTAGCATTCACAAGATTGCATGAGTGCCAAAATTATAGTCACTTATCTTGGTCTTCCAGAACCCGAAAAATACACCGGTCACTCTAAGTACAACTTCGGCTACGGCATTGGCCTATTCAGGAAGTTTCGATTACAGATTTGAAACGTTTTGGTGGGTACCGGAGCTCTACAGTAGCCTAATCCTATGTTGAGGAGTCCGTGGTAAATCAGGTGAAAATGGCCAAAAAAAAAAGACTATCGGCGAGGAAGGTGGCGCATCGTCTTCCAGTGGCGACACCACATCGTCACTAAATATTACTGGAGAAGAGATTAATTTCATGGAATGCCAAGAAAATTATGCTAATTTGCCCAATATTTATTTTTCTAATTGCACAACAAATAACATCACAAGTAACAACGATCATTCCCCAAAATAATCAGTTACTTTTATTACTATTTATCTTATAAAAATTGCCATGGTTTTTTGTAATAAATTTGGCTGGCGATAAATCGTTGGTTGTTTATTTACGTTGCTAAGGATGTTAAAACCCGTTACTAAGAATGTTAAATTTCTTAACGTACGGGTAGGTACAAGTGACCTCAACAAACCTGAAGGGTTGCATGTTAACAATGGTTAAAGACGCATGTGACCGATAAACGTAAATGACATCATCCAATCAGTATCCTAAAAGTTTTTGAACTTAATTCTTCGTAAATCCACAATATACTTACACTAAACTAACTCAGTTGACGTATTCCTCGTCTCTGCGTATTCATATAATACAAGTTCATTCTGTTGGAAAGTTACAAAACGTATCTAGATAGGTAATTCATCTGAAGAAAAGTTTACTTGTCGAAATTCAGACAAGATTTGTCACAACCTAATGCGTCAACTTTCTTAGTCATTTGAGGAAGTGAATAAGTGTTTTGTGTTTCTGAACGGTACTTCTTTGGTCATTAGTCATTAGATGAAATTTGTTTAAAATACGTTAAGAGAAGTTGAGATTAATTTTGCCGTTCTGTTTTATTTGACATAATTCTTAAAATGACAATTATTTTAATCTGAATTGTAATGAACTCTTATGAATTTGTATCAAAGAAATGCATTCCCTGTCCTATTTATCAGCCACTTAAAAGAAAGGCCTAATACACTCTCATAAAATGTTTAATACATATTGAAATATGAAATATGAAGATAGAAATATGATTTCCTGCTTAACTCTAAACATCACAGTAATTTTGTTACTACAATTTTGTTTGAAAAAAATGGCCTTTTCAACTGACTACAAAACCTAAATACGGTAATGTGTTTGTCACTTTTGTTTGTACCCGTTGATAGATTTTATTTTCAAGCCATTTACAAATAATGAAAGGCCATTAAGATACAAGGAAAGGGTTATTTAAGAGTTATACTTAATTATTTTTTCGAATTCGTACTGGAGAAACCTTTGTCCGTAGTTAACAATAAATTTAAATCCGTCAAATCTTATAGAAGACAGTAACAAAGCTGCATTGACTGGCAAAGAGAGTAAGTGTATATTGATTTCGCATCAACTACTGAAATAATTTGAGTTACGTTAGTGAGTAAAACGAAAGTACCAATAAGCGATGACTATCTTCTCCTTAACGGCTCTGCCGATTTCAATGATTTTTTAGACATACACTGAGTATAGTCTTAAGATATATTTGCATCCCTTCCATGGTTGGCTATCAATGTGTGGTAATAATACATATTGTTTTAGTAAACAACCCGCAATGCTTCTAATGTGGATAGGGCGGTGCGGGGCGGAACGGAATTAATGGATATGTAAATAAAATTACCTCCCTTTTTACACTAAAGTTATAATTGATTCCTTTCCCGCTTATTTGAGAGCTGCGGTAAACAAAAATTCGGGAAAGCGTCAGATACTTTAGCTAGACCAGTTACGAAACCTAGATGCAAGTATTCAACAATATTTTAGATAAATCCATTATATTAAAATTTCTGCATTATCATTAATTTAATACCAGTAAATATTTTACAAATGTGTGCACATTATTTTCACACTTAACGTCCATCCACAATTATACAAATTGGAAAAGTAATAATAATAATAATAATAATAATAATAATAATAATAATAATAATAATAATAATAATAAGCCCTGGTGTACAAACAACCATCTAACAAAAATTTAGGTGTACTGATGGAAGTTAGTAAACACCGTATGTAAAGTGTTGTACGTCAACAAAAGCTATGTTACAAGAGCATTTTTGCGAACAGGTCCCCCCGCGCCCATCATGAGGCGCATGGGCGTCGCCGCCATCCTGGCCACGCTGGCGTTGCTGCTCGGCCTCGGCGTCCGCAGGGGCCTGGCCAGCGCCCCGAACGAAAAGGCGCTGGCGGACAACATCGCCGCCGGCGTCGTCGCGGGCATCGCGTCCGTCCTCAGCGCGCACCCCTCCGAGAGCAAGCCGGAAGAGAAAGTGGGCTTCGAACCCGGATACCGCATCGGCTCGCAAATCGGCTCCTCCATCAGCTCGCGAACTGGCCTTGGCCTCCCAGGGCGGATGAAGCGATGAGGTGACGCAGCCGAAAATGAAATTCAGTTCGTCCTTTTATAAAAAAAAATGGTTCTTCGTTTCAAAAATTCCCAGTGTTTGAACATCCGCTGAAAATATATTTCGAACAATTTGTTTTCGGGTTCATCTGGCAATGGCAAATTTACCAGTTCTGAATCTTACTTTCTGATTCAACAGCGTTCACAACTGTGAAGTGAATCAAAATTGACATGATTGGTTTCGTAATTTTCGTCTTCGTAATTTTAACACGATGAAGAAAAAGAGCTGGTATACTTTTTACCCTTGTTTTAAGAGTATCTTCGCTTGTTAATAAGACCAAACAATATTTCCCTAAAATTGCAATTTTGTTAAAGTAGTAATGACGACTGACCAGTACTCATACTCGTGAAATCATAAATCGTCGAATATTCCTTTACGTACCAGTAACAACATGAAAGTGTAAAACATAGAACTTTGTAGTCATTTTTCAAAAACATTGTTTGAAGAAGTGTAAAACAATGTCATACAATGTGGCATAAATTCTACTTGGAAGATACTGTGCGTGTTTTGCGAACATTGAATTTTAATGTATTATTTGTGTAATCATCAAATATAATAATTTGTATTATTTTTTGATGTGACGTACATCTATTACAATTCTCTCTGCAATAACAACATATAACTACATAAAATTCACACAAATAAATTGAAAATAGTGTTTTCAAATCATACATCACGTTAAATTACCCCGCAATAAAAATTACTTCACTTGTTTGTACTTAATCAATCATAAAGACATCAGGAAAATAAGGATGTAAAAATGTCCCCAAATGATTCGAACCAGAGGAAAACAAAAGCTTGTCAATTTCTATATTCCTTACTCCCTAAAACAAAGTCAGGTTAGTTATATCATTTATTACTCAAGAACGGCTAGACCAATTTTAATTATCTCTGTTTTGTTGGATTCATCTCCGCCACAAATAGCAGAATAACTATTAAATATCGAGAAAATAGTGCTAGATTGCAAAAAAATATTCATCTCAAATGCAACCCGCTACATTCGGTAGGATTTTTGAATCTATATTGTTACATAACTCCTTAACTAAGCGTTCTATAGCATTAAAAAGACAAAATATTGAGGCCGAAGGCCTCAAAGAAACGTTTTTCACGCCATAATCTACCGGATGAGATATTTTTGAACATTTTATTACATTTTTGCTGGTCCGACGCTTCTCAATATTCTTCAATACCCCACCTGCTGAAAGACGTGCAGAATCTGCAATTAAATGTGAATGAGAGGAACAGAGAGAGGCAGACACAGACAGAGAGAGACAGACGGAGAGAGACGAAGAAAGAGAGAGAAAGAGACAAGAGAGAGGCGGGTGAGAGACGAAGAGAGAGAGAGAGACGGAAAGACAACGAGAGACGGTGAGAGAAGGAGAGACGGAGAAAGAAAGAGGGAAGGAGAAAGAGGGAGATAAAGGCCAGAACAACATCTGCCGGGCTCTACTAGTATTATTATAAAAACATGTTTTCACATTCATTTCCTACATACCGTAAAAAGGTTTTACTGATGATATGGATAAGAATGACTTTACCAATATTCGTAAATACATATAATGCATTTGAATATCAGAAACCCATATTAATGTTTAAGTTATTTAGAGAAGAAATTATTTTAAAATATTCAAAACTGTATTTTCATGATTTCTATGTTATTTTCGTTTTAAAATCATACTAAAATACAGAATATTTCAAGAAATTACTTATCCAAAAGAAAAGTTTAGGTTGCACTTAATACGATTACAATGTCAAAACAGGTTTTTGACAGACGCCGTATTAACGACCCATTTACTACATAGTGTGATCAGAACACCGTGAATAATCCAACTTCGCGGACCTCCTAGCTCGAACGTGTGAGTCTGTGCTCGAATTCGCACTCCATCTTTCTTCCAAAATAAAGAAAACACACTAATAAGAGTATTTTTTGACATTACTTTCGTATTTAGCAACCACTAAATCAAATATAAAACATTTTTATATAAAAGAAGAAAAACAAACTCAAATACATCCAAACAAACATAAAATTTAATACTCGTTCAATCGGGCCTAAAACCGAATTTTGAAGAGTATTTGATTTAAAATTACTGTTAGATTGTTTATACCTCCTTTGAATCTAACTTAATTAAATGAAAATATCTGGTTTTCATTTTTTACGACAGGTAAATAATTACTATTCTGATATAAAACACTCGTCAACTTCGTTGATGGGAATATTATGTTTTCATCTGAGCAAAAAGCTTCACTTCTTGTCTCTACTAGATATCAAATGCATATGAAGTCATGTAATTTACATTTGTGCTTTAATTTTCTTTCTTTTATTTCATTTTATTTGTGTTTCTTTTTGTTAAGGTGTCAGCTGCTTCGTTCCCACCAACCTCGTAGTTTAAAGGGTTTGACTGAAAATAGCCGTTTTTTTTTAATTTTTAATCACATAATTATTATCGGAATTTTACTGTTCTTAAACTAATGTTATGATATAAAATTATAGAATCCTAGGCCGTTGATGTCACATCAAGTGACAGAAGACTGAAATAAAATGTACAGGTAACTAAGAAACAGTTTCTTTAATTTCTTATTGATGTAATTATTCATATCGTTAATTTTAATTTATTCTCACATCGTATGATGATAATACTTCCCCTCCACCATCTCCAGAATACCATAACCTTAACAATAAAATTTCGCTCACAGGCAAACACTTACTTGAATCAAATACGAAGAAAAAGGGACACGCGCCATTGTACTTTCCGCAAAAAGCAAATACGACTATATCGATTTGCAAAAATTTACAACTCAGAGAGATTTGATTTATTTAGATTTCTCGTCCATTTGTTACATTAAATGCATATTTATAATTCATTGTTTATATCTATAGGTATACTTTATAGTGGGACATCGATTATCCGAACTAATTGGGACCAGTATAGTTCGAATATTCGATAATTCGGATAACCGAATGTAATGTCTATGTACACTACCGTTGCACTAAAGGGCGGTGAGTTTTCTGCCAACAATGAACATTCCGAGCGGATGGCAGCTCTTGAGCATTTACGATCAGTGGTTTGACAATGTACCGTTAGTTTTCTTGCACTTAAAGGTGATATAAAGACTTTTTCTGCTAATAATTAATATTCCGAATTCTTAAGCATTTATTGTAGGATTTGTCAAAGTTCACTGAAGTGAGATTGACTATAGTACAGTATCTCATTAATATTTTATCACTGCCAATCATACTGGGAATCTTTCTCAATATTCAGTACTACAAAAGAAAATGAACACGTAGCATACGGTGCCTAATTAAAAAATAATTCTTCGGAGAAAATATGAGATCGGATATTTGAGTTTCAGATGATTGAAGTTCGAATAATCGACATCCCACTAAATTAACAATTTACACAATTTTTTGTAATTTTGATATTTTTTCTTTTAAATTCTTTAATTTTATCACGGTATTACGAACGGTAATTTATTAAATAATTCAAATCCTTTATCAACTAGTCTTCCTGGCTCTCCGGGTGATGTGTGTTGAGCTAAGTGTGATTGGTTGAACCAGCCGGCCAACCATTGGGTCGACCTTCAATCGCAGGAGAGGGGTCGCATCGGACAGCATGGCGTTTGATCGGACGGCAAGGAACGGTCCAGCGTCCGGAGGCAAACCTTGAGGAGGACCACGATGAGATGGTCGAAACGTTGGCATCAAAGCCTTCGACGCGGCATCACCCCAACAGCCAAAAGCACTCGCAAGAGTCTGGCCGCGGAAGCCAACTTCTCCTTTATCAAATAATCTATTTTTTGTCTGTACAGCTTTCCATAAACTAATTAATTTTGTGCTTGAATTGTTTCACTTGTTTAATCTTTCACTCTTTGCATTTTGTTCTCTAAATTTCTCACTACCAGAAGTTTAATTAAATTAAAAATAAAAACAAGAGTCTTATAATGAATTATCTGTTTTATTGGCATAATTTTCAGAGTTTCTAGCATGTCTATCATTGAAGTGTATCTAGTGCATTAAATTATTACCCTAATGGCTCTATTGTGTTGCGTCTGGAGTTTTTTGATTTCAGGTTTTTGGTCTCCAATCAGTATTTTTGCACAGTAATCAAAATGGATTTCAATTATAGTTTCATATATTAAACTACTTGCAAAGTCATTTATATTTATTATCCAATTCTGTTTAAAATATTAATCATACTATCTGGTACCCGGTGCGTTGCTCTGCCGCAGAAGAAATAATTGTGGAAATTTTTCTTTTCTCTCTCTCTCCCCCTCTCTCTCTCACTCACTCTCTCTCCCTCTCTCTCTCACTCACTCTCTCTCCCTCTCTCTCCCTCTCTCTCCCTCTCTCTCCCCCTCTCTCCCTCTCTCTCTTTATTTCCCCACTCTCATTTCCCTCTCTCTTTCCCCCTTTCTCTTCCTCCTCTCTTTCCCCCTTTATCTTCCTCCTCTCTTTCCCCCTATCTCTTTCCCCTCTGTCTTTTTCCTCCACACTCTTTTTTCCACCTTTCTTTCTTTCTCCCTTTGTCTTTTTCCTCCATTCTCTCTTTTTCACCTTTCCTTCTTTCCCTCCTCTCTTTTTCATCTTTCTTACTTTCCCTCCTCTATTTTCCCCCTCTGTCTTTCCCCTCCTCCACTTTACCCCACTCTCTGTCTCTTATCCCATCTGAGTCTCTTTTCCCCTCTCTTTTTACCCTCTCTCTCTTTTTCCCCTCTGTCTCCCTTTTCCTTTTGTGTCCCCTTTCCCTCTCTGTCTCTTTTCCCTCTGACTCTTGTTCCTTGTGTGTCTCTTATCCCTCTGTGTCTCTTTTCCCCTCCGTGTTTCTTTTTCCCTCTGTGTCCCTTTTTTCCCCTCTGTCTCTTTTTCCCTGTGTCACTTTTCCTTCTATGTCTCTTTACCCTCTGTGTCTCTTTTCCTACTGTGTCTCTTTTCCCTCTGTCTCTTTTCTTTTATATAATTTCAAGGATAAAGAGGTATCAACCACAATAGTAGACTAAATTTTTTTTATGTATACAAAATTCAGCCATACACGTGTTTCGGGCATGTTTTTATCAGTGGCTCCAAGTAACAGAGATTAAACACACATTAAGTGTATGTCAGCATAGTGCACCGCCATTTTGTGCATAGTACGAGGTACGGAGACAGACATCTTCTTTTAACACCACAAATCATGGATTCTGACTATGCTACCTATTAGCGAAAGTAATTTATTACGCATGTAACAATTATTACGATTGAGATACTCCCTTATATGATATCTGGAGCCGCCCCTAGTGCTACAGGTATGTTTTGCGACTCTCATGCGGGAAAAAAGAGGTATCAGAATATAAGAGAATTTTCACTGCATGATATATTACTTTCATTATAAATTATAAAGTTTAATATTTGTTGAAAAGCTTCGAAAGTTTGCAGGCCAAATGCAGTCTCGCAACAAAACTCTCTTGAAATTTCTTGACACTATTCCTTGACACTGATCATGCAGAACGCGAAAACATTGCGTCCTAGCTTCTTAAAAACCGTATTTCGAGGGCGATAGCCTCGAGTGATGATCCTCAAGACTTAAACTGCAAAATTATTTTTGGGTACCTTTCGTTAGATTTTGGGTGATTCTAGGTACACCCAGTCCGCGAAAAGCGTGAGGAATGCATTAATTCAAAATCAGACAAATTCAATACCTCGAATTCTATGAAAAAAACAGGTACTAACATATTTCTCCCTTCATTTGGATGTGCGGGGAAAGGAGAGATGACGGATTTTCATATGCAAAGTTCTCGCAGGGGTATGTGTTCGTCCGAATAATATTTCTGTCTACTCGACGACGGTCAGGAGTGGAATACAGCAATGCTGCCACTTACTCGGGCGGCGGGACACGTAGTCGTGTGGTCGTTTTTCATCAGATCACCATAGCAGTAGCAGTAGCAAGAAACAAATCGCAACGAGAGCCCACAATGACGTAGAAGCCACAGAACCGCACACACAATGCATAATCAAGCAAATAATGGCGACAAATGGCGCTCTTGGCCACTTGGCGCTCAGCGCACTTCAATTGTCAGTTGCTTCTAGCTGTAAGATTTCATTTTTTTTCTTTATAACCATCGGTAACTTTGCACTGACATCACAGTTTCAAGCCTCTGATTGGATAATGAAACCCCCTCTCCTCTGTCAGCTATCAAATTTGGAAATAAGAACAGTTCTGACACGTCTTTTGTTGCCAGGATTGCAAGCTTTGACTTCCGGTTAATAGCGGCGAATGGATAGCTAGTATGTTACGAGCCAGGTCCTGTCAGTACAGGACGCGAAGCTAAGCAAACCTTCGGTACCACCCTCGAACACAAAATCGCTGCCGTGACTGCATAGCTTCGTTGCGGTAACAACTGGGGTTAGGTTCCGGCCGACCGAACCCCGTCGAACGACGAAGCAACGTTATCCTCGAGGAATTCGCGTCACTATGCGAAACTTGTGCATTGCGCGCGAGCCACAGCGGGCCAAACCTCCAGAAACCACGTGCAAATTACGTCGATCGAAGCCACAGGCATCTACGGTGTTTTGCCCCGTTCACGAAGACGCCTTCCATGCAGCTTGCAACTACGTCATGTATCGGTGTGATGCAATGCGATGCAATGTGTCGCACTATCTGAATGCACTAGCGTGGGTGTCAAAATGCCCCCTTTACAGAGACCTTCCCTAGAGTTGTCTCCGTATCCGTGGTGGAAGACGACTTCAAAAGTTGATGATTCACAAAATGAAGCGGAATTGTTCACAAAAAAATATGCCGGAATGACCTACTTGTCTTCATCAACGAACTCAGCCTTTGCTGCTGTATACTTATAATGTATACCACAAGGTAAAGGGACGAAGGATCATCCCGTTCGGAAGAATAAAAATCGTTGTTTTTCTAAAATATTTTTAAAATAAACAAAGCTTGTATAACTGGTGAAATTTGTATATTTTCTTTTTAAACGCAAATTGAGTATAAAACGTTGCAACTTTGCAGCTAAATTTGCAGCTTTCTTGTGAAGTTTACTCACTCCTGCCCTCCCTTGGATCTTGTCGTTTTTCCGCGGAGCACGCCGCATACAGGAAAGCAACATTTTGAGTCAATGACCCCATCTCGATCAGGTTTTTCGTCCAGTTTCAATGATCCTTTGGGCAAAAGCAGAGATTTTTGTTGCTTCTGGACATAAATGTAGCTACACCATCCGCGCACGTTTTATTGAACTCAGTGGGGGAATGTAGTTATTCAAGTAATCGTTCTCCATTAATCCTCTCACAGCAATATGCCGTTTCCTTTACGAGGGGCACGATAAGGATAATAGTAAAAAGTTGTAAATCATTTGCCTTTGCAAATAGTTTTTATTAAAGGAACGAACGTTTTCTCATGAATTCTCGCGCTAAACTCTCGTTGAAACTGTAATCATAATGCAATGTATATGAGTTCGGGTAGGGATCCCACAGCACAATAAAACGTGTACAGATTGCAATTCTCCCTATAGTACGCCGCAAACAGATTTTAACCGTTTCTCTAGTTACATAAATTAAACTAACGGAACCCGTCAGACTCCGCCGCCCACCGCCTCTCTCCGCCTCTCTCAGGCTCTCTATCTTCCAGTCTCTCTGTCTCTCTCGCGCGCGCCCATCTGGTTCTTCTCGGCCTCGCACTGCATCACGCATGGCAACGCTTAGCGACAATGAAGTCCTTGTGGATCTCAGTTCGAAAGGAAATCGAATTAAAATGAAGCGCCATCTTGTGCTCCAGTGTCATCTAATGAAGTTACAACAAAATGGACAGCGTAAAAACTTTAACGAAAACAGACCAGCTTTCATGGAGATTGGTCACACGGGGTCGGAGTTCATCGCTCTGGAACATAGTATCGTTTATTTATTTATTTATTTATAAGATAAGCTATCTGACTCGAGGTCATTCGTGTGCTCCGTTTGGCTACCTTGTATCCTTCCCAGGTTTTTCAGATAGTTGACAAACATGATGGATTCGCTCCTCGATGACCCGTTTCCCTCAGCTAGCAGCTTACGAATTGTCACCGCCTGCTTTACTACTGTGCTGCCTTATAGCACCTTGGAGATAACCGCCAGTGCCGTGTTAACGCACGGGCCCGAAGAGCCCGGGCCGACGGCCCCCAAGGTTCAAGGGCCCCCGATAGTTCTTAAAAAACTATTTAATACATTTTTCAAAAAATAAAATAAAAATCGTATAAAAAAGTTATGCATGATTAAACTATACGCAAAATATTGGCATAATGGAGTGATGTGTCGCGCATCATTAGATAATATTTATAATATGGACTATTGCTGGTGTAATGTGTTTTAAATTTATATTGTACAATTCAATAACAAATTAAAACTATTTAATTTGTAGTGTTTTTCAATGTAAATATAAATCTCTTATTCTTACATAATTATACATAAATGTTTAAATTTTTTTGTTTGAATATTGTTAAATTGAAACACGATGAAATAATTTCCAAATATTTTGAAAAAAAAGAAAATACAGTGTGAATCGATTGGATTTTCTCTATATTTCAGCATCGAAAGAGGGGGGTGGAGATCGATGAAAGTAAGAATAGGGGGCCCCCAAATTAACCTAGGCCCAATGCTGTTAAAACGGCCCTGAAACCCATCGGACCTGCAGTACTCGTATCTGTGCGGATCATTCTCTCATATCTTAGCCTATTAGCAGTTAATGTAAGAAATCAATGAAACGATTACTCTCCAGAGTAATTATACATAAATATAATGTACTTGTATATAAACATTCATATTAATATGCAGGTGAGTAATTTCAGGCCAATGAATACCACCTTCTTCTCGTCAGTTAGATACAAATGTTTCGTAAGCAATTTTACTGAGAGATGCATCGTTACTGCATAGCTTTCGTTGCAAGTTTTCAAACGTCTGTAACGTCCAGAAGCTTATTTTTAATGTGTGTTGAAGAGCTAAACATATTTCTAACAAAAAGTGCTGAAGAAACAAATCTACTTTTTTTCTCATACAACTGACGCAAACACGCAAATTTGTGTACTGACGGAATCTGGGGTGTATATTTCAACAGTGCTGTATCACGCGCGGCCCTGCAATTGCCCAGCCGACCTCGCCAGCTCGCTGTCAGAATAAAAATGCACTCGTTCATCGCAAATGATCTCTCGAGTCTCGTAAATGCGCGCAAGGGTCACGTATAAGTCACATACAAGTAGCGACAGCCAAATGGAAAAATTACAACAAAAATCATTATATTGGAATATGTTTCTGAAGCCAAAGCTATAAAAGAATTACTAATGGCTAATATTATGAGGAGCATGCAGTTCGTCTTTTTACTTCCTCGCTCTCACTTCGTAAGAAGAGAAAGTATTGTAACCGGCGAATTTTGGAAAGAAAAACTCTGATTGGCATTGGTCGTCTGTGGTCAACGCTACCGGCTAAATCGTTCAACCGATTTCTTGCAAATCTGATTTTCCTCGATCGATTTAAACTCGAGACCCTCACTTTTAAGCGGGTATTTTGATTTCGGGGGGTATTACATAAAGCCTCAAAAACATTTTCAAAATGTTCTCAAAAATAGGTTCAATTTTTTAAACATTTTATTTGGATAGCCTAAAACGCTTAAGAGAATGGTGCAGATCTCATTTTCGTTGAAAATTCTGATATTTCAAAAATTCCAAAAATTCAAAATGTTTTCGGCGTCTTCCTAAAACTACAATATTGAATACAGAGATTTTTTTGTTACTGAAATATTTTCTTTAAAGACAGATCTTAAAATAAGTGCATGTACAATTTTTCCAAAATATGAGTCTAATGTAGTCGCGTAATTCTGTGTAAAATATAGGCAATATTTAAACAATTACTTTTTCAAAAACGGCTCCATTTTTTTTCTTTAAATTTTCTTCTCGCATTTATCACTCGGTTTTGCACTTTCCTCTTCCCAGCTGCTACCTAAAGGCGCCTAAAATACATTTTTTTCACATTTTATCTAATTTTTCGGTTTCCTAATACAAGAGTGATACTTGATTTTTAATATCAATTTTCACTGAAAAATTACGAGCATTTTTTTCGACAAAAATCACGGAAATGAGATTTGCGCCATTCTCTTAACCATTTTTAGGCTGAGGAAAAAGTTCAATAAAAAATTCGGACCTATTTTTGAGAAAATGTTGAAAATGTTTTTCAGGCTTCGTATATCTTCGAATCAGTATGGCGACTACTTAGAGACGCCGAAACGGTTTGGCGAGGTCATAATCGGCAATGAAAAATAATATTCTATCATTACACCAAAAAATTAGCTTTAAACTCGTAACCCCAGAGGGCATAAAAATGATACTTTGAATTCAACATGGCGGACAGTTTGAGACGCCACGTCGGTGTGGCAAACAACTCCTTCACACGTATTGCTTTCTAACGAACAATACACAATACCTGTGTACTCATTCCCCAAGGGCATAGTTTCTTCGACACATTCAAAAAATTGTGCTGCGTGACGCCGACATCTACAGGCCGCCATTCTTCATAACACATAACTTCTAACTTCTCAAAATGAGAGCGTAGGCTTCCGCGGCCGGAGTCAATATTAAGTTGGCTGTCCGGGTGAACGGGCATTACGCCCTGAGGAAGGTCGCAGAATGGCGACCGAAACGTCGGCACCTTTGCCATGGACGCGGCGTCACCCGGACAGCCAACTTAATAATAACTTCTCAAAATGTTTTAGCTTTGAGCTTATCATATGTGTTTTTTTCTTGCTGACTTCCGGCCTATACGTTCTGGAAAGGATTTACTCTTTAATCGTTTAGGGATTTTGTTATTAGAACCTTTCTAACCCCAAGTGAGAGTTTCGACTTTCAATGTTTATCGAATGTTTACAAAACAAGTTGAAACAGTCTTCGTGCGTTAACGTTTCGTGAAAATTCTCTTACAGCAAGGCCTACCCCGGAACACATTAAAATCTTATTTGTTTGTCTATTAATGTAGATAAATTGTACATTCGCATCAACATGTGACGCATCAACAACTAGTTCTTCAAAAAACGAAATGGCCATCTGTGTTCCTGCGGAAAAGACCACAAAGACGAAAAAATGTGTAGCTCAAAATCTTAAAATATTGTAATACGCTCTTGCGAAAAAGATTGTAATATATTGTTAAATATACTCAACATTAGTTCTTAAATATATAAAATTTTCCTTCAATTATATTGCAATTTATTCTGGGGATTGCCATGAACTCCATATTAGTGTTCTACGGGTGCCAGAATGGCATTGATAATGTGACTGTTAAAGAATGACATGCTATTCGCAACGATTCAACGCAGTTCGTTTCTACCCATCAGAAAATTCTCACAAAAAAATCTTGATTACTCATATTTAGGAAAAATTGTAGATGAAGTTGATTGACGATGGTATGTTCGTGCCAGCCATTAGTCAAACAGTTGACCTCTTAATACATCCACGGATTAAGAATAGCTTCTTGTATACGTGAACGGAGCACTTAAAAAAATATTTGTCAATAGTTAAAAGATAAGTATCGAATAATTTGCTCTTTAAAAACAATGTTTGCTAATAAATCTGGTCTCTCACATGATTTTTCATTTTCATAAGTTGACAATGTAGGTTATATTGACATCTGCATCCATACTTCTTTCTTTCTGAGTTAAATGTTAGTCCGCATTGTTTACATTGAACGTAAATTCTCGTCAAATAGTTTGTGGTTGTATGTGGTACAAAATTTTAAGTTAGGGTGGTTTTATCTCGTACTCCCAGGAGAAACAGTGGTGATAATAGCATGATTTGTACAGCATAACTTCTAGAGCAAGAGCCAGTACTTCCGGTTGCAATGAATTTCACAGCAGTTATTTATCAATTACTCCTCACACGCAACACTCACCATGCTGGATAGTCGGATTGACTTGAGATTTTACCAGCTTGTTCAGCACCTTTCAAAATCCCTACATATAAATTTTTACGTACTATGAAGCATTGCAAGTAGTGTTTTTGCGATAATTATTGGGACCTTTCTTGACCTTACCGCCTGTGGAAGGGCGGAAATCGCTGCTCGCCGCTTTGAAACACAGAGTTATGGAAATTAAGAAGTAATGAAGAAGTTTATCGTACTAGAGAACATAACCGAAACATTACGGAAGAGGTGACTGCTAATTTTTGGACATTTATATAGAATGGACGACAACAGATTAACTAAGCAGATTTTTAACTACCTTTGGAACAAGAAGTCGACAATAGTCTGAATTAAAGAAGTTAGGAAAGATTTAGAAAGAAATAATATAAGTGAAAGAGAAGCAGCAGAAAGAGAAATTTTTAAGAAGAGAGTGTTAGAAATAGAAGGATTCCAAGGCAGGAAGGAAAAGAAGATAGGATCAAAATGGTCCGAGGAGAGAAAAGTGATACACAGCGAGAAGATGAAAGAGTACTGGAGGAAGATGAAAGGAGGACAAAGGAAGAAGCAATGGAATTGGTACGTGGTCCCTAGATGACCCAAACGAAAGAAGAAGAAGAAGAAAGAAATGATAAATACGAATTCTTAAACGAACGCGCTTGGAAATCTGATACCAGCTGATAGACGCCGCGTAACGTTCCTAGCGCTGCCGAAGCAACGGCTCACTCGCTGCGGGAAGCGCGAAGGTCGCGAAAAGTCCGGGTACAAAATGCCTATAAAATACTATTTATAATATTCCATAGCACTTCAAAATTTTCGTATGTTGGTTTTGCATGGTGTTCTATCAGCTGGTGAAATTCCATGTCAATCCGAGCATCCAGCACGGTGAGTGTTGCGTGTCAGAATGCCCGGTGAGATATGTTACATTTAATACCATCTTATTCCTAAAAAATGACTACAATACGTAATGAATAAAAGCAACTATTGGTGCTACAGAATGGCACAGACTTTCTCGTACTAATTAGTTTTCTAATTTCTTTGGTCTGGTCTAGCTCTTCGGACTTGCCCCATCCTCTTGCCAGCTGCCATCAATCGCCGCCCAAGTGCATTTTCTTTCCCCTCATTTTTGCTGTTTCCTAAAGGTAGAACCGAAATATTACTTTAAGAATATTATAGAAGAGTAAAGCATTGTCCTACATGAAAATTGTCGTTGAGGAATATGGAACCGTTTTTAGGAAAACGGCATTCGGCGTTACTGTAAATGCAACACTTGAAGCTCTTCTTCACAGGAATCTTTTGTTTTCCAAAAACTTTATTGGATGTCATTTGAAGCATTTCCACTCATAAATGCGAAAAGGTATACAAATTACTGGAAATGTGCATATTAACGTCGTGAGAGATATTTAAAAAAAATTATGTTTGTGTATTTGTTTGGGGGAAAAAATACAACTAAATTATTTTTATTTCATCCTACTGCAATTAGCACTACGCGCACGAAAGGTTTGAAGAAAGAATTGGAGCCGTTTTTGAGAAAATGGCGTTTGAACGTTTCTGAAAATACGGAATTTTGAGCTCGTTTTCACCGAAAACTTCCGAGTTTTCGAGAAACTTTATGTGGCATCATTTAAAGCACGTGACATGCACTCGCAAATGCAATATTATGAAGAAATCGTCGCTTATGTAAATATTAACGACATGAGAGGCTAGTAAAAAAAACAGTTTGGTAATTCTTCAAAAAACCAAATAATAGAGCAACATGGCGTTATCTCATAGCGACATTTAGCACTATCCATACCACAAGTTTAAAGAAAGAATATGGAGCCGTTTTTGAGAAAATGTTTTTGATCTTTTTCTAAAATTGCACATATTGCATGCAATAGAATTCGAAAACTACTAAAATGTTCAAAACATGTACATGACCTAAATGAAACAAATAATGATGGAGGACAAATTTCATTTCAAGAAAAAATCTCTATCTTTAATTTTGTAATTGTAGGAAGACGCCGAAAAATTCAAACTTTTGCAATTATCGGAAATACAGAGTTAACAGTGAAAATCGGACCTGTGCCATCTTAAAAGTGTTTTTTTACTCTATTCTTACACGAAATTTAAAGAAAACATTTGGAGTCAGTTTTGAGAACATTTTGAAAATTTCCCTGGGTCATACTCCCAAATTTTAAGGAATGTTTTTCAAAATCGCAGAGCTTCGACTCAGGCCAGATCGACAGGGGTTCACTTAGTTTGGAAAAAATCGTACGCTTTGTTTAGGAGCTAGTGTTGTTCACATGCGACGGACGGACGGAAGAACGTTTTGCCGTCAATCGATTTTTCGGTATCACGAACCCATAAAACAGGGATTCTGGCTACACCACTTGTTAGAGGATTTTTTTTCTAAATTTAGCAACTGGATTTATCCACTGTTTCGTCATCAGGGCTCGGCAATAAGAGTTTTTCCGCCAAAAATTCGCGGGTTTTTCGCGCAGCATTACATAACTTTCTCTCTATTGCGTAAGCGGCAGCGAGAAAATAAAAAGTATTTTCACCGTATAACTTCCATAACTTTAAAAAATAACTATTCCCGCGAAAGTTTTTCCGTAAGTCGGTACTAATATAAACTTCTTTTATTAAAAGATTATGCTAGTAAAGGTCAATTTTTGTTCTTACCTTCATGAAGAATAGAGATTTTGCTTTCATTTGAGGTTTTTTGGGGGGGAGGGTATTTCACCGTGGTCGATCTAACGAACATATTACCTTAAAGAGCTAATATTGAGAAGTACAACTTTGTAATACTTCAGCCCCCTAGGAAAATACTCTTCAGGGGGAATCAAATTTGTAATTTTCGCAAATTCACACATGCTAAAGAAAATTGGTCTCATACCAAACTATCATTATACCACTAAGCGTACTTTGCTCTACTTGACTTCTATGTTGGTATTGCCAGGAACCCAACAACGGACCTTGAGTTTAGTTTATTTATTTATTTATTTACGTCAAAAACAGTTAAAAACTGTGTGTGACGAGCTATGGGGACAAGTGAATTTTGTGCACGTTTTCATAATTCTCTGGTCTCTATCCTAAACCATATTCTAGTCGAATTTTGAATACAGAAAAGAGAGGTTTTTTCGAGTTTTGTTGACAAAAAATTCGCTCCTATATAATAAAATATTTTCAAAGGTAAATTAGCTATAAATTCCTGCCCTGAACCCTCATGTTCTTCATGAAAGAATAATACTTTTTGCCGCGATAATATGAAAAACGATAATTTGAATAACTATATTTCCCACTGAAATTCAGAAGACGTGCACAAATAGTGAAGTTACATTTATGTCCAGAAGCAAAACAAGGGACCATCTCAGCATTTGCTCAAGGATCAGGGAAACTGGACGAAAAACCTGATCGAGATAGGGGCCATCAACCCAGAAACTGTGGTACAATACTTGTTACAGGTTCTTTAGAATTATACAGTCCAAATGATAAATAATTACATTAACTATCATTGTTAAAATTAATGCTACTTTACTTTTTGATGCTCGGTGTAGTCTCGAATTGTATAGAAACAGTTATGCAGCAGAAAAGATTTTACTTGGGACTTGAACTTTTCTATCGAATTTAATCGTTTAATGTCTTCTGGCAAAGTGTTGTAGAGTAATGTACATGAATTGTTTGTGAATTTTTTGTAGTGAGCTGTTGATACTGCCACCTGGTGAATATGATTACTACGTCGTGTGTTATACGTATAGACATCGGCGTTTGCTGAAAATATATTCCCGCCCTTAAGTAAGTCATTTTTGACAAAAACTACTGATTCGTAAATCAGGAGACAAGGTAATGGTAAAATTCGGCTTTCCCTCCAGACCATCGACACAAGGCTTCAGAAATTGTTATAAGTGCATAAGCATATTTACAAAGTCCTAAAATTCTCACCATTTAAATTCAAAATTATTCAAGAATTATAGATTTTTCTAAAAAACGTACATAAAACTATACAAAAATCTATTCTTATGTTCAAAAACATATTGCTTTAGTGGCATACATTAAGTGGATGCCCAATTTTTCGGCTCTTTGAATACTTTTCAGTTGTGTACATATTTTTCTCAAGAATATCTGCTTTATTTGAACCTTTTGTAATTTCCATGTTTTCCAAAAGGCCTTTCACAGGTTTAGATGGGTCAGGGCATCAATTGATGTCACAGCAGTGCCTCTGACGGAGATCCTACAGTACCGGCAGCGTACAAGCGACTCTTCTTTCGCCACGTGCTGGGGTATGTCAGGTGACCTGCTGTGAAGTAATCAGCTTGCGAAGATTTGTTTACTTTCTCACAGCCAGGGTTCAGCGTTGCCACTCACGACCTACGAATTCGCGAAGACGATAAGGTTCGGCCTAGGCGAAAGTTACGACCGTGATATCAAGACGTGTCACAGCCTGTCAATAAGTGTTAATGTTTTGAGACATATTTTATCTGTGATGTAGGTGGTGCCTTATGTGTAGTAATGTGTGGCAAAAGCGCATTGAATTGTCAGAATCGCCTATACTGTAGGATTCGAGTCGCGACTGAGGCAAGATTTTCGACACTAGCTGCAGAGCTTGGTTGAATTCAGCCGCTGTCTGGAGGAGAATTCTAGCTGCCAGCTGCTCTGATCGGTAGTTTTCCGTGGTTTCTGCGATCAACACCAAGCCAATGCCGGAGCAGTAGCCTAAAAACGAGCCCCGAATCGGGAGTAATTTTTCTTTTCTCTCCCTTGTCCTATCCTCAACCCTTACGTATATTTACATGCACTACACTACCACACATGGTAGAAGAACACAGACTACCACACATGCAGAGAGCCTAGAGCTTGTCCCGGTGGAGTGGTCCCTCGCTAGTGAGAGATACATGATTGGGAGAAAAAGCCGCAACCCCACGGTTAGGACGGCGGCGGATCTCGTCATCCAGCAGGGGAACATCGCCACCTCCCACGATAAAAACATGCACTACACGTACGGGACTAATGACCTTAGCAATTGACGGGTCTGGAATGCTAATCAATCAGAAAGGCGTTTGTCCCACTCGCTAGTATGAAGGCCCATCCCCTCCACCAGCCTCGTTTACTTACAGAGGTCATTGAATTCAACCGGGGCATGAACTGTGACTATTATGAAATTTTCGCCGCTGGTGACACGATATGGTTGGCGCATCACCTTCTCATTGTGCCTACCCAAAACTTCTTTCTTATCTTTTACAATGAGCAATCGCTCTTTTGTAACCAGTCCTGGGTAACTAACCCAAAAGCCGACAAATAGTCTACAACAGTTCTTTCACTACAATTGTGTGCGTAGCACATATTTTTAACATAACGCTTTTCTAAAGACTTCTAAAAAAATATTAGTTCACATTAGTGGCCTACAACTGCAAAAATGCTGCTACTGCAAGGAAAATGGAATCCTGGAGCAGCAAATATTGGTTGTTCTAAAAAGACACATCCTTTGGTGTTCTGTGGTAAATTCTGAAGCTTCTTTCTTCCTCATCGTATGCCAGCTCTGTCAGAAGCAGTGATGCACTGAGTATGAGAATATAGTTGTATAGCCGTTTTCAGGCTCAAATGGTCCCAGAGAAAGTGGATCATACCAACTTCATGAATATCACCCGTTATACTAACGCCATTGTCTTAGGGACTTTTCGTTACACTTTAAGTTTAGTACAGGTCCATTTCAGAGGAGTCAACCGTCAACAAAACTCCCCATGTGTTGGCACATACACGCTGAAAGAGACTTTGTTTAGCTGGGGTTGGCATATTTTCATTTGTTTTATTTTCTACCAACATGTTCAAAACTACACTCTTGCACGCGTAGAAGCTGCCGGAGAAGCATATTTACAATTTTTAAATTGAATTTGTCGTTTTGATTTGATATTCTCATCGCATTATTCGTTTTTGAATTTTTAAACGAGACAGTGGAAACAATGCTCGTAAGTGTGTAAAAATGACGCATGCAAATCGTGTTAAAGTTAAACAATGAATATTAAATAGTGCAGCAAGATACAATGTTATTGCTCTATATGAGAATTTCAAAGCGAATTAGAACGAGAATGGATTATGAAAACGAATTCCGAACGTACATGTGAAGTGGCATATTTATTTCAGGTAAGATGTTTATGAAACATAACAAACAAATCTTAAATTTTTTACTATGGAATAGATTATTTGTGCATTACCACATGCAGGTATTTTGTATATTTTTTGTTATATCTATAAATTGGGAATTGTAGCACACACGGTGATTGAACATATTTTAATTCATGGTGTTTGGTCTAATAATAAAGACATATGTGAAAAAATTAACATAACAAATGTATGTGAATCTCTAAAATGCAGTTCATATCGACTTCACAACATTCTTTCAGTATTGTGAAGTCAGTACTCAATCAGATCACTTGGATGGTTGTGAAGAAAGCAATTGCAAGATTCATCTATAAAAAAACTCATTATGGTGACATTCAACATATGAGTGTATATTTTTGTACTTGTATTGGGTGTAGTTTGCAAAGAAGAAATAATAGGAAACACTCTTTACAGGGAAAGTTCTTTCAGAAAAAGAAATTTGGGAGAATATCAGAGGCAATTATGATACATTCTTTTTCCAAGGATCTTAAACTTCTTTGTTCAGAATTCTTAAAAGAATTTTGTTCGAAGTAAGTATATTGTTTATAGAGGAAAAGATTATGTAAATTATCCAGGAGAATTATTTTTGTCAGCCTTATAATAATAATAATAATAATAATAATAATATAAGTAATAATAATATCAATAGTAAAAATAATAACAATGAATATCTGTTAAAGCGAATTGCTTCAATGTATGACAAGGTACTTTGCTCTAGCAATTCATATTCAATAAATCATATGCATATTTACATTGCTTTGAACATACAATTACTGATTACATACTTTGATACTTTCACACTCCCATGGAAATATATTTAGTATTTTAAATGTGGGAACAGTACTTACTATGTAAACCTATATTATACATTAAACTATGCAATACTTTTGTATAGTATTAGTTGTAATTATATAACTATTATATTTATTAAATTTTTTTGATATTTTACAGTCATGGCTGACCCAAAGAAAGGAGTGTATGTAGTACACAATGAGACAAAGATTTATGAAGCCAGGCCAGAAAGCCCATGAGCAGATCTGTAATGTAGATATCATAAGTAAAATAAGACCAATACTGCTAACGTTCTGTGCAAAATGTGAAAATTTTAAAAATATTTATTTCAGGATACATGGTAAATGCTGTTACATTATATTCTTGCATTTTAATTTTCATCTTTTGATATTCACCTTCATATATTCTATTAAAATGATTTAAGCAGTATAACATAATTTTTTTTCAAGTGTTAAAAGTAAATTAACAACAGGGTATAGTTGATCAATTCAGTGAACTGAAGGGCAGACTGTTTCAAGGCATACTCCCTAATGCAGTTTCAACTGAAAATATGTGATCTCAATCAAAGTGATTCTTCAATAAGAATGTCCTTAGAAAATCTTGCTACAGAATGGAAAAGGCCAGAAATCTTTGGAAGCAGGCTTTTTAAACAGGTATCTTAATTACATCTAAATTCATTGACGACATTTAAACACAAGAAAAATGAGTTCAATCATCTTAAATTTAATAGTGTTTGAATACATTATTTAATTTTTAAAGGTGTCAACTTTGGACAAATTGGAAAAATGCAGTGGAGTATTTTGAGAAAATTATGGTTGTGTATAGAGAGAAGGATGGGGTATATTGTGAAAACAAATTGTACATCTGGATCAGGGCAGTGTAGATGAAGATTTTACAAAAAACTTACTGTTAAAAACACTTGTTTGCAACTACTGTGAAATAAATTTACTTGGTAAAAAAATAAATAGTGTTTTAAACTCTTCTTCCTTAGTTTTTCACTGTTGAATGTTGAGATAAAATATATTATTGTAATAATGAAATGAGACAATAAAAGTTAAGAAATACTCTGATTTCAATCTTTTAAATGTCCTTCCATTAATTCTATATTTATCAATCATTAACAATCTTTGTAAGAATGTAATTTATTCCTCTAAAGCTTTTCTAATTATATTTGCATTTTAAAATGAAGTACAACATTAAACTTCTCATATTTCAACATTATGAGTTTCAGAAGAAAATATCAAAATAATTGATCCAAATGATAATTATTTCAATGTTTCAAAACATTCAGTTGATAAAATTAACATTATAATGAGAGAAGTTCCTGATGGCAGGTTCCTCGAATTGCAAATGTTTGAATGTAGCGCCGACAGTCTAGCTTCATGTACATTTTCAAAGTTGGCAGGGCCGAATGGCCGCATATTGTCAAAATCTAGGGACCAAAGCAATGAAATCCCGTATTAATATCAGGTAGGTGAAATTACGGAAACATCATCAAATATTGCATTTTTCAGTCAAACTAGAAACTGTTTCATTGTTATGAGGTATTTCCCATGTTCCTCGGTATATAATGAAACCATTGATAGCTCTCACATGGCCAGACATTGTTTAGTTTCCCATCAATTTATAAATATTGTAATATATCATTACATGTATATGTAAACCCCATAGACAATAAACGTGTATAAGATTTTTAAAAAAAGAAGAGAGACAAGGAGGCTTTGAGGAGATATAAAAACAGAGTTTGCCAAAGGAGGACGTTTTTGGCTGCGTTTAAAAAAACTGAAAATAATAATACTAATAAATTACTAATAAATAAGTAATAAGAGTTGTGAAATACGATGATATTTTACGAAAAGAAGTGACACAGGAACATTATTAAGTGAAATTGAGTGCTGAAGTTCACAAGGAAAAATCATGTGTCATAATTGGGGACCGGAATCATCTGAGAAATAATCAAGATAAGTCACTGCTTTGATATTATGAAAAGGGAGAGCAATAATTTAGTACAAGGAAAATAAAAGGCCTTAAAAAAACAGTGGGAATAGTGATTTAAAATAACAGTGTAGTTTTTTGTTTTGTTTAAAAAAATTTTGTTCATTTAAATAAATAATATAATTGTATGTGTTCAATACAGAAGCTCATGGTATTATTTTAATTATATCAGTTTTATTTCACTATTCTTCAAAATTTCATCCAGTTTTCCATATGGAGCATTCCCATGTCCCAAGAATTGATGAGTAAAAAAAAACAAAACATTCATTGTGTTGAGGTATTAGAAAAAGTCAGGCATATTTAGAAATAAATATTTCAGTGTGTCACAATATATTCGAAATTAGTAATATAAATATGTGCAAGAATTAATATCATATTAAAAGTTGAATTAAAGTCAACATTTTTATTGAAAAATTTTCATACGTATTTTCATGTTTATTTATTTGTATGACTCTCAGGAGACAGAAAGAAAGAGAAAGCAAGAAAAAGAAATGGAACAAGAAAGAAAATAAAGAAAGAAAGAAAAAGAGAAAGAGGGAAAGAAAAAATGAAAAAGAGAAAGAGAAAGAGGGAAAGAAAAAATGAAAAAGAGAAATAAAAAAGAGAAAAAGAGAAATAAAAAGAGGAAAAGAGAAAGAAAGAGAAAAGATAAGAAAGAGATAGAGAAAGAAAAAGAAAGAAGAAAAGAGGAAAGAAAAAGAGACAGGAAGAATTTGGAGCTATTTTTGGGAAAATTTCAAAAATTACTAGAGCTTAAATTAAAAACCTTACAAAGAGTTAAAAATTAAAACATCCGTTTCAGATTTGCAAAGTCTCAAGTGTGGCCAGATTGATCAAGGAACATCCATCCTGGAGAATGGATGAATCACTTAAATGAGAGGAAGGGTTTGAGAAAAACAAAATGTAATGTTTTTTGTAACAAGGGCAAACAAAACATGGATTCTGACAACACTACAGACACAAGAAAGTGCTTTGTACATCCCATAAATTGACAGCATCATCATCAGCATCATGCAGCATCTCATCATATCATATCGTCATACCATCATATCGTTATATCATCATCTCATCATCATCATCATCATCTCATCTTCTTCTTCTTCTTCACGTCACATGAACATCTAAGTCATTAGCGACCACTATTGAGTGGTCGCTAATGAGAGGTCGCATTATGGTAACTGTGAAGATGACATGATACGGTGATGATAAAGGATGAAAGGACAAACACAAATACAACCCTGCCTGAGGAGGGACTCAAACCCATGATCCTTCAGTCCAAGATAGACAGCACTCTTTATCTCTGGAATTACAGTAACTAGTCATGTCAGCTTTTACCAAACGAAAAAACATCAGATATGACAAATCATATGTTCTTTCCAGTTCACTACTTCAAAACTCATTTTCACCTTTTGCGGATGTTACAGCTTCTACCAAAAGACAATAGCAATCATTCTTAAGATCAGAAAACAATGTAATTCTGCTTCGTTTTGATTTTTTCCTCCTTTCCCCTCAAACCACCTACTCAGTGTTATGACCACTAAAATCAAAACATATTATTTCCTTCACAGATAGTATGTAAAATCTCACAAGGGAGGAAGGGGAGGGTGAAACAGGTCCTACTAGGTTATGTTTTTTATGTTTAATTGCTTAGTAATGAAACCTTCTCCACTTTAAAGACTACAATTTCCATTTCAATTAAGAACTACAGAAGAATTTTAAAATATTTCATTGAACTATTGAACAGGAAAAAAGGTAAGGATGTTAAGGAACAAGTGGATTTGTCTACACCAGTGATAAAATAGCAGTGGTAATTAATAAAAAGAAATAAATGTTCTTTTCAATAAATATGCTCTTTACTGTCCTAATATTTCACAGTCACAGTTAATCACACACATATAACAAAATAGGTCAGAGAAGGAATGTGTTACAAAGTGTTTATGTATAGAGTTCTAATACTCTACAGAAAGCGTGTATATAATAGGTCACATTTCATAGAATGAAAAATAAACATTACAGACTTTCATCTGAAGATTTATGCTCTTGAAATAACCCATTTCCCATTAAAATTAACACTTTGTGACGAAGTTCCCACAAAATGTTTGGAAGTACAGTATTCTCCCCTACTTTTACAAATGATATGAACATTTTCAAAAATGTATTTTAACTCATTCATACAATTGTTACTTTGCACTGTCAAAAACATAACATGATCACACATACAGTATGGAGACATTTTAGTGCAATGAACACCAATTGCAATACTTCAATTAAAACTCTATTTTTTGTTCCATTGCTTCAACAGTTAATAGGTTTCCTTTTTCTCTGGTGGTTTTTATTTCTTTTACAAAAAAATATTCCAACTTTGAATTTGTAGATAACCAGTAGCAAACAAGTCCTAAATATCTTGAACATTTTATAAAGAAAATATCACTTGGTTATTTTCATATTCCATTTCTAACAGTTTTATAAGAAAGTTGTGAAAAACTTGTAAAAACACTTAAGATATCTCTCAGTTTAACATTTTTAAAATAAATGTTATATAAAAATATTGCATTTTCAATTTCTAAAACATCAACTAAAAACAAATGACCAACAGTCATTTCGTCACTTTCAAGAAATTGCACTTCCATTAGATTACAGAAACCGAAAACATTACCAATGAAGAAGGAAATATCAACAGAAAATAGTATTGACATGGAAAATACCCTTCCATAGAATAAATTTTTGAAACTGTTCAAATCACTAATGAACAATGTTGCAAAAAGTAAAATATCAAAAAATACACCAATACAAAAATTCCCAGAAATTTTTTCTTTCAAGGAAATCTTATATTTAAGACATCCAGAAATTAAAAACAAAAATACTCATGACTAGATGGAAACAGATATGACATGCATTTCCCAAATGAAAGTAATACATTCGTTACATTTTTGAGAAATTTGACACATTCAGGAATAAGTACATGGTCTTTCATTACTACAGAAATACAAACATGCACCCAGATGTCTGTAGAAATTTTGTTGAAATAATTATTATCATAAGAAAATGCTATGGTACCTCAGGAAACATGCAATTTAAAAGAATGGTTACAAATCTAAGTATATTTGAAGCACACAATGTAACAACAAAGGTATTGAGAATTCTATGATAAGTTTGAACAATCTGAAAATTTATGTTAATGTACGTTCACATTTATTTTTTGCTTAGACATTTTCATCAAGAAGAGATTGCGGTAGCACACTAACTATAGTTTTATTCAAGTTAGAAAGAAAAGTAAATGCATAAAAATTAAATAAAGTTTAAAATTTTGACTATAGCTACACATTAGTTCTGTTTTTATTTTCTTTTTCACTACAAGCAAAACTTGACTACTGAAAGTGGTATATCATTACTTGGCACACAAGTATGCAGTCCACAATGCATTTCATAAGCAGAGAAAAAATAGAACTATGGCACTACTGTTGAATTACACAGGTTTTATTAATTTTTTCAAGATGCTCTTTGATTGTATGTGGCTTTCACCGCAGTTACACAAGCCTGCAGACCATTCCTTCAGTTTCCCATAATATGAGATAATCCACTAATGCCATGCAAAGACACATGACTAATTCAACCAAAGTAGATTTTAAATAATTGCCACAAAATTATGTTCTAATATGAAACAGTATTGTTACTGACAATGCCATACAATATTACATATTTGTTTGTTACCCAAATGCACATTTTCTGTACTTTTGTAGCTCATTCTAATCAGTTTAAAATATTGGAAACACAATTGTATTTTCATAGCAACCATCACATCATAAAACACGTTGAGAATTTATGGATCTACATAATTCCTGAAGCACCTACATTCTTATAAATGTATCAATTTGCTTCCCCTCATCTCCAATTCAATAAGACTTTTGACAAGAAGCAGATAAGTAAAAGTTGAATACGAAAATTTTGGCCTATTAAAATTTTGAAAATACGAGCATTACATCTTAAACATTTTCAATCATCAATAGGAGAGTTCACTTTTATAAATATAAAAATACGATTTTAATGCTTTAGCAACACTCAACTAGTAACATGCCATTCCACGACTTCAATACTTTTCATCTGAACAAGTCAATCAATTCCATGTATGAAATAATCTCATTCACTTCATTGTTGCACTAATTTCTACTGGAAGTCAGTGAACATTACTATGCAATTGGGTGCCCTTCTATACTAACAGTTCATATGTTAAATTATTTATTTTTATTTACTTCCAGTGTCAGTAATAACACTCAGTGAAAACAAAAACAAAAATAATACATAAAATTTAAAGTTGCAGTTCATCACATTACCATCCAAATTATCTAAAGTTTGCTAGGAAGAATGCAAAAATGTCTACAACTGAAGAACAAGCAACATTATCAATGTGACATCAACAGTTAAAAAACCAAAATAATTGGTTGCAATAATCAAGCACACTACTATTTACACTTTTTTAAAAAATTATTTGAAAGACAGACAAGAAAACAATGTGGAAGATACAAGATGTGGAGTTGGAGTGAAAACAAACTTGGTAATATAAGAGTAAAAATTATTCAATTATGACAATAGTTTTCTGAATAAATTACATCTATTCACAATTCTAGAGATCTACCAGTGAACTTGAGTCAGCAACTGAACAACACATTACAGATTTTTCCACATACGAATATTAGCACATTTTTTAAAATTGGAATTTTCTGAATCTCACATAAAAATTTTTTTTTGAAGGCTTATTAAGTAATTTTCTCTGTAACTGGAATGTTAAAGGATTCAAAAAAAACATCAAGGTCTGAACATCCCCACTACTTTTTCGACAGGACAACAATGCCAAACATTGAAAAATTTTAAATATCATGAAATTACTTTCATCACGTAGTACTTAGGATTCCTTCAAACAATTTAAAATTACAGTTAAGAATATTACAAATGAAGACATAAACAATACTTCATACCAACTCCACAATTCAGATGGTAACAGTCACAACACTTAATCACACACAAAATTAACATTTGGATGCAAGCACTTGGCATAAAAACATCAATCATCCAACAGCATCAAGCAGGATATCATGGTATTTCTCCAACCAACAGTATTCCTTGCGCAAAATTCTCCAGAGAACCATTCGTATATTGCAATATGACTATCAGAAACTATTAAACTTTTTTAATAATATTGAACTTCAAAAGTGCACTGCACTCAAAAACTAGCAGCTATATTGTCCTGTTGCTGATATTAAATATCACATATCTCTTTCCTTAAAGTTATACCAAAACAAACCATTCACATGGGTGTACACGATCCTCAGGATTCAGATAAAATTTCCTCAATAGTTTTATCATCATGAAGGGGAGAACTACTGATAGGTGGACCGCTCTCTAAAAACTCCCGAAGCTCTGATTCCAAGTCCGTCACCAATCCCCCAACTTCAGCCACATCTTCTCCACCTACCTGGGAATTTGTACCTTCCACATCTACCTCTTCGACAACAGTGGCATCACCTGTCACCTGACCAGGTCCCAAGAGAACTCCAGTTGGAGGAGCAGGAACCACATTGCCCAAACCACTTCCAGAGGCAACAGCTGCATCTGATGGTACAACATGTGTTGGAACAGAATCAATAACTTCCAATGGTGATTCTGGATGAGATGGAGGCCCTGGTTCTGGAAGAATTCCCATGGCTTTTCTGAGCGCAGGCACTGATGTGATATCAATTGGATTCACCTTTTTGGCCATATCCTTCAAATTATCAGTAATTTTCTCAGCTGTAAGGAATGAAAACAACAGGAAGTTATACAAATGGATATTTCAACCATCCACACACTATTAATATATAACTGCCACATGCAACAAGTATGACAAAATTAACCCGAAACCATAAACTATTTACACAATTACATATTGAAGGTAGGGTCAAATGTCAAAATTCAGAACAAAAGAGAACTTCATATATTAACTGCGTAAAGCAAAGTAAATATGAATGTATCTAAAAATATCAAATATCAAAACAAATGCCCTTGTCTAAAAAGCTGAATAAAAACTACAAATCTCTTTCAGGAGCAACAACTTATATTTCATTTCATTATCAGTACATCACAATAAAATTTAATGGTCAATGGCAGTCTTGGACACCATTTCAAAAGAAGCATCGACACTTTACAAGGACTGCATTTGCCAATGTAGATGCAAGGTTATTTCAATTTCATGAAAAAATGTATAATTTAGTTACAGCTACATTAATTTAAAGAAATCAAGGACAAGATGATAGATTTAAATAACAAAATGAAATCTGAAAGAGAGAAGTTTTAAGAATCGGCCTCAAAATGTTGTACATGCACCAAGTATAAATTTCTTTATATTTTAACTAGACAAATTTATGTATGCTGATCTGTAATTAATACTTGTGCAATAACTATGTTTATGAAGTATTTAGAAACACAAAGCATTGTACCTTACAATACTGTATGAAACAAGCTGCATCAGTGAGACTGCTTACTACATTTTTGAAAATAAATAAAAACCAGACATTCACTTTTTCCTCTCAACAAAGGCAGATGACACATAATTACTTATGGCCCTGTACACAGCCCAATAAAACCTTTCTTTATTAAACTTTCATGTTAAGATACAAAGCGTACTTTCATTGAAAACCAATATTTTACTTCTGCAGGTTTTCATATTCATTTTCATTTCAAAACTATGAATATATATAGATATACAAATATATATATATTCCCCTCCCCGGAGAATTTATTAAGAATATTGAGAGCGCATTAACTCAGGGTAACAAAGATAAGGTACAACAGATGCAAAGTGAAAACAATTCCAAAAATATTGTTTTTTTCAAAGGAACTAATTCCTGAATTATGAACTAGTTTAGTAGATAAAGACCTAAAATCTCTAAATAATGTACAATATAATCAAAAATATTTTAGGGTATCAAAGTGAACATACCGAGCTGAAGTTCCCCATCAGAAGGAAGTGCTACTTGTGAGAGATGTGGAGGTGGTGCCATGCTTAATCGATCACTCTGAACTTGCTGTAGCTTTTGCAGAAGATTTGATGTGTGATCCAACTGCATTTGCATTGCTTGCTCAGCAGCACGATGCTCATCACCAGTTCGTAAGTGTGATTCTGCAATAAAGCAATATTTGCATGTTTAGAACCTTGTTTTTAAATCTTATTTTGCATTGATATTAATATGAAAAACAGATAAGCTTTTAAATTATACACTTTCATTATGACATAAATTAACATAGAACTATCCTAATAACATAAACATTATTACTAATCATTCTACATACATGTTGTTCTAAATAACTCTACATACATGTTGTTGTAAATAACTCTACATACATGTTGTTGTAAATAAGTTTTTCAACTTACCTAATTCATCCAAGAAATCAACATCAAGACCAACACTACTAAGAGACTTAAGAGCTGAAAAGTCCACTTTCGTGTCTATGTTAGGTAGTGCGGTGCTCTGAATAATATTATTGTTATTGTTATTATTAATACTATTATTATTATTATTAACAACAGGAACTGGTTGCATTTGCTGCAGAGGTTGCGACTGAATATCACCACTCTGTACACCTGAAGGGCCACGCCCTTCCAGTAATTGCCGTACTCTTTCTTCTTCCTCGCGCAATTTTCGACGTTCTTCCAATATTCGTTTAGTTCGCCTGTGCTCCCCACCAGTCAGCAAATCCAGTAAATTATCAACCATAGTAAGTGTGTAATCACAGTCTTTGGTGAAGTCCTGGATGCTGAAAATTAAAGAAAAAAAAATTTTTTTATTATAATAATAGCAGAAGGAACCCAGAGATACTAATTCATTTATTTATCTCAACCATCTGTGGAGCAGGGAAAAGATACGAATTTTATCTATGGTGTAAGATAAAAGTAATTTTATTTACACCTCTGCCATCTCCATCTCCACTCCTCCTGCATGTAATTCCTACTCTGTCTTGTCTGCCCGCTAAACCCACAGTGTTCTGCCCTCCCTGCTCCACTCTACACACTCTTTCCATTTGCTCCTGCTCTACCCCTCTTAACAAGAGAGGGTCATTTTTTGAAATCTCATGAATACTTTACTCTTATTTCAAAAATCTAGTGGGCAAAATTTCATTGAGAAATCTAACATATCTACTTTATTCAGTACACAAAAATCACAGAAATCAACATATCAAAACATGTTAAATAGATATGGAATAAATATCTAAGGCAATTGTCCCTCCAAATGAAGAAATCCTACACCAATTGCTGCTGATATTTGAAGTGATTTTCGAAGAGAAATTGTTTTGAATTTTTTATGTAATCCAAGTTTTGATGAGAATGAGAAATGATATCCTAACTTTTAAAAAAAAGCAATAAATTAAGTACCTTTCAGCATACTGCACAGCAGTCTCATCACCATATGTCTGATAAACAAGATCAGACTCTTCTTTAGTCAAATTTGCAAAAGTAGAGTCAGTAAGATGGAGCATATGATCCAAAGGCACCATAATACAGTGGTTTTACTGCAAAAGAATATAATACTTTATAACAGGAAACCATAACAATCAACCATTTAAAAATATTATTTTACTGAAAAAATACAAATTCAGACAAGCCCCCATATATATAGTGCACCCATAATTAATGTACAGAAGAAGAAAATATTTGTACATTACAGTATTTATAACATAATGAACAGATGTATTCTTTGAATAACTGAAAATCTGAGTGAATTACATACTTATTTGTATCAAGAAAAAACATGAGGTTAACCATTCACTTTAAAAAACTTTCAAAATCAACTTTTATACACAAAGCACAATTTAAATTCTGTGATTTACCCACCAGTCTTTGCCAAATTACGTCGATCTTCCCGGAAGCCCTGCAACTGGCCAGTCCCATGGGTTAATTTTCCAGAAAAGGCACCTAAAGATACAGGTCGTTCATTGGTGCCGGGTGTTACGCCATCAGTGGGTATTAAAATTGCTAAAGATGTGCTCCCATCTTTCTTCTGCCTCAGAAAGCCCATTTTTGAATTCACTTGTTTCATTGATAATTTATCTGCTGCAGCTTTGGCAGCATTTTGTGCTTGCTGTAATATTTCTTCTGGAGTAAGATCATCAGGAATTGCTTCAAATTTACTCCTGTATGAAAAATTAAAAATTTTCCATGTAACACACTACAGGACATAATAAATATAAAGAATGACCTAGAACATTGTTTCTTTTCATGAAATAGTCTTTATTTAACAATCCTGCACTGAACATGTTATACAATTTTGGATTACAAATCTGAGCTTATTCCCCTTCCCTCCTTTAAAATATGTTTTGTAAGATTAATTTACCAAAAATTACACATGAAATTGACTAGATATAGCAATGAAAAAGGGAGTACATAAAGAGAAACTCTGAGCCTCTTCTTTCAACTTGGAAAAGGATAAAATCAAACATGTATGAAATAGGCTGGTTTTGGAAAGTATTGGGCAGAAGAATTTAAAAATTGTAGGCTATGCAGATCGTATTGTAATAACAGCAGTCACTTATCATACAACACCTTTAACAATGATTCACAAGAAGCTGCAAAAAATATGTGAGGTTTATAAATGATGTCAAAAGAACATTCCTTACTGCAAGTTCCTATTTAGGTGCAAATAGAAGGAAGGATCACATCATGAAATCCAGATACCTCAGAGTAGAAGTAATCAGTTCATACACGTAATAAAACTTTTAAATAACACCATTTGGAATGATAAACACCAAAAAATGGATACAAAAGTTGAAATTTACAAAAGCACGGTAAGAAAGGTCATATTCATTGCTGAAACTCAAGCAGACACTGGGGGAAAAAAAGAAAGAAAACTGAAAAAAAGAGAAGAGAAGAAAAAAGAAAGAAAAAGAAAAATGAAGAAAAAAGGAAGAAAGAAGAAAAAAAACTAGGAATCACCAAGATTACTGCAATAAGAACTGCCAGAATGACAAAGCTAGATAAAATAAACAATACAATAAGGAAAGAGAGTACATTCCAGAAGAAATGGATCTGGGTAGAGAGAAGGAAGCTGCAATGGTACATGTGTACCAAGAATGAAGACTAGAAGCTTTGAAGACACTAAGGAATCTTAATATGAGAGGCATTGTGTATGAAGACATCTGAGTCGCACAAAAGATATCTGATCATATTTTACAACCGTGAGGGGAGAATACTTAAACATCTTTCTAGAAAATGTATTCACTTGAGTCGAGAAACATTATTGCAGTCATCATTTTTCAAGAGTTACACAAAGAATTCCTCGTGTATTTTGCTAACAGTTCTATTGGGAAGAGAAACACAACATTGAGTCCCACAAGGTTTAAAAAAAGCAAGTAGTTTGTAAACAGTTAGGGGTTACAGCACCATTCCAAATTGCAATCTCACTTCCAGAGCCCCTGAAGACTGGTACAAGCCAGCAGGCATGAGAAACCAGCAGAGGAAGAAGGGGAGAAGGACAAGAAAGAGAAGCAGGAGGAGCAAGAAGAAAATAATATGAAGAAAAGAAGAGGAAGAAGAAAGAAGATAAGAAGATAAAGAAGAAGAGTAAGTAAAAAAGAAAGCAAGAAAGGAGTGAGGAGAAAGCATTAGGAAGAAGATAAAGAGGGAGGAGGAAAAGAAGAAAAAGAAAAAAGATTACCAAACCATAAAAAAAGTACTGTTCAAGTACTGGTTTGCTACAGATATTTTAATAAATGTTATGGATTTTAAAATAATTTATTATGTTCCTGTGATGAAAATCCAATCTTTTTGCAGTTTGCACATTTTTACCTATTGAAGTACATTACAGTCCCCATAAACAAGTGTCATTCCTCAGAGAGCAAGGACTTATTAAAGAAATGACGTCTTCCTTTTAACAAGCCTAAAGAATTTTTCAAAAAACTAAAGAATTACTGATGCAGTGAAGTAATAAAATATACTCACAAAGGTCTATTTTCCTTCATTTTTCGTCTGTGTTCCCTTCGAACTTCAGCACTCATATCATCACAATCTTCTCTAACACTTCCTCCTCCTTCTTCTGCAGACAAATTTTCAGTTTTCATTGGCGTGCCTGATGCTAAATAATCTTCATTGCCAAGTTCAAAGCCCAATTCAGCACGAGTTAATTCGCAAAGGTACGGTAATACTGAGCGTAGAGGCTTCAACTTATCAGCACTCATGAACTTCAAACCAACATGAAGCAACTTCTTTGCAGCTTTGTAATAAATTGTCTCAGGATGATTGTATACCATTGCATTGTTGCACATTAATTTGAAATCATCCTAGAAAATAAAAATTCAAAACTTGTGAATTTCGACTAAAGAGTGCATATACCAAATTTCTTCTGAGAAATCAAGATTCTGAAAGTTCTGAGGAGTTGATATTTATCAGATATGTAGAAGAAACAAACTTACAATGAAGTCTCCAAGACATGAATAAGCACCATCATCAATTTTCTGTTTCATTGTACTAAAATCCATAGGCTGTGAAATTATCTGAGAGTAACCAGGAGCAATATGATCAGTAACAGGCCAAGCAAAAAACTGTTGAGGATCTCGTTTCTCTAATCCTTTCAACAAATGATCAAGTAATCGTTGCAGAGCTGAGCGCTCTTGTCGTTGTCGAAGCACACAGGAGCGTGGTTCTCGTGAAGTACACACTGAAAACAAAATGTTACTCAAAGAATGAATATACAAGAGATGCACTACAACTTTTCAAGACAGTCTTGCAAATTTGCAGAAAAACACAGTAAATATTCACTAAAAACACATGATTCTGTTCATATTTACCTAATTAGTATTTTCATATTCTGTTTATTGAAACTTGAATGTTTTCTGGGTATTTTTATTGATCATTTGTTAAAATAATTTTTCAAGCCAAAAATATTTTTTCTAAGTTAGTGGCAGTTACTGGGCAATGTTTTTTATTCTAGTAAAGAAGGTGCAAAACATTCTGCTTGATTCTACTAAAAAATTGGCTTATTGATGACTTCTTAGTTCTAAATTTAACTCTTAATTTAATTTTCATTAAATATTTTCTCCCGGGACATAATGAAGTTGCTATCATAACAACTGTTAAATAGAAGAGAACAGTCTCTGACACTTACCTGGTTTTTTAAAAAAAATATTCATTTTTAAAATATCTAAAACCCAACAGCATTTCATTTCATAAATACTTCAAATCAGAAACACAAGTTTTGATCTGGACTCATATTGCAAATAATTTCTATGGATTGATTGTCATGACAAGTACTCAATGAACTTCGTTCAAAATGTGTACCTTGTGTGCTAATTATAATTGGGTATACCATAAAATTCTACTAGTATCTTCCAAATGAAATGCAAGCTTAGCAAGAAAAATGAGAGTGAAAAATAAATCAAGACATAATAAGTACTCTTTCAAAGACTAAAAATCCTTATTGTAAAGCAGCTGAACAATATTTTAGGCTTGCTAATTACTGGCCAAATTGATTAACAAAAAAAAGTGAACCCTATGAGTCCCTTACATAGACTACTAGTGACACCTTAGCAAAACCTGACTGGCTTACTCTACTCTATTGTTTTATCTAACTCTTGATTGCCAGAAGATTTGTTATTCTTGCTCCTAACCAAATTATGCCTCTTCAATAACAGTCCGAAACCAGTAAAATAGCAGTCGATTAATATTTCCAGTCATAGTGCTTGCTAACACTTCTACGGTGTGGATCACAAGTGTTATGATTTTACTTTGCTAAAGTTATTAGAAATTCAAATATCATTTTTCAGCGTGTTCAATACCGCAATGCTTACTGATGCTTTATTAATTCTATATCTCAATATTTTTCTAGGTGCAAAGTTTATTATTTTTTATTTATTTCTGTATTTAGTTATTTATTTACTAACTTATTCATTTACTTTACTTATTAAACCTTCTATCAACCTTTATTTAACCATAGGCCCTTCAACTGCTTAGGTTATTGAGGCCCATGAGTGTTTTAACAAATAAACAATTAACTATGAGGAAGTTAATGAAAATAGTGAAATACTGAAACGACAGGCACAGGCATTAAACCCCCCCCAAGAAAAATCGCTGAGAGCTTGCGCTGTCACAGGGCAAGTATCACATGGATTAGCCCCAGCAGTGCACAGCATATGCGCTGGCCATTATGCCACTAGCTCAGTTCTAAATTCATAAAAATTTGAGAGCCATAAAAGATAAGTTTGGAGTCTCATTTTCTTGCCTTCAAAAAGTACAATTACAATCTGTATTCAATTATAAATGTATAATACATGCAGAGAAGTGTTTTTTAAATTTCTTTGGTCATTGTTATTTTACAAAGAATTACACCAAAGTCCCTCTTCGCAAGAAAATCTGGAGCATCAAAATGTGGACATCAGGATGCAAGCAGGTTCAGAAAATTAGCACTTCCCAGATGTCAAGCTAACATTTCACAACTTACCTTGTCCTTGGTGAAGATGTGTGCCATCTCCTGAATTGGTACCTTGAGATGCTTCACCCACATTGCCCTCCATCATGATACGTTTGTTGGGCAAAGGTGGGTCTGACAATGACTCCTCACCCACACTTATATCATCTTGGCTTGATTCATCCCGTGGCCTCTTACGCTTCTCCTGAACAAAAGAAGAAAAACAATCCATTCTTTTCAAAGGGATAGAGATTCACTTTAATATTTTTTATAATAATATGGACAGAGTTTGGTAAAACTGTGGATCAAATAAAGCTCTTAGTTTCAGCTCAAATTAAAATCAGTTTACTGTCTAAATTTCTTAATTCTGATCCAAACTCGACCATCAAAAGCTAATACAAATGCCTGGAATAGTGTATGTCAGCAAGTCCAATTAAGTTCTTACAATATACCAACTATCCATTTTGCATTTAACCATTAATTTCATATCAGATTCATATTTTTTTAAATTTATTTTTAAATTACTAATCAAAAAATTAAACATAATTTATTATATTAAAATATTAAACTATTTATAAAAAACATTAATTTTTAATAAACAAAAAAATTAATTGACTTCTCAGTGGTTTAGAAATTTGGGTTTTTCGATTTTGTGAACACCATTAACCAGTGGCAAGGGCGGGCGAGGGCGAGAACAAGAGCAGGTTAGGGCAGGTGAGGGCGGGTAAAGGGGGGTAAGGGTGGGTGAGGGCGGGTGAGGGCGGATGAGAGCTAGTGAGGGCGGATGAGAGCAGGTGAGGGCAGATGAGGGCAGGTGAGGGCGGGTGAGGGCAGATGAGAGCGGATGAGAGCGGGTGAGGGCGGGTGAGGGCAGGCTAGCAGAATAACTTTCGGTTGGGTAGCAATTTCTTTTGAAAAAAAAAATGATTTCCGAAATTAGGGACCTTCAAAAAGTGTATTTCAACAAAATCCCTACATTTATTTTTTGCTGATTATACAACTTTCTCTACACAACATATAAAAGAAAATAAAAATATTGGAAAAAAAAAAATATGAACGTTAAGAAAGCTCAATCATTAAATTATAATTAAGTAATCTTATTAAGTAACAAAGTACCAAAGCCAAAAACAATGTGATATTGACAAGCCTGTTGTATTTCAGGTAGTTTCAATTAGTCAAGGCTAGTCCGTTTCATTTTATCTTCTCCACTGTAATATTTTGACATTTAAACCGAGGGTAATAAAGGTAATTAAAAATCCATAAAAATAGGTAGGAAAAACAGTCAAAAGATGTAGTAAAGGAAAGACCCAAGTAGTCAGAAAGGGAGTCTTTAGCATGCAAATGAAATGTTGATGCATGAGGTGATGATACAACCCAAGTCTGGCACTTTGCAATGAGTATGCCAAAGACCCTTACTTTTATTTTTAAGTTCAAAATCATGGAAATTTACAAGTAATTGTATTTTTTTTACAATTTACAAGGAAAATTGTATTTTTTTAAATTGCACATATTGCAAGCAATATTGCGCGAAAACAATTCAAATTTTCAAAAAAATGTACATGACTTAAATGAAAGAACTAGCTATGCAGAATAAATTATATTTGAAGGAAAAATCTCTATCTTCAATTTTGTAGTTGTAGAGAGATGCCGGAAAAAATTCAAACCTTTCCATTATTCGAAAATTTAGAATTACCAGTGAAAATCGGACCTAAGCCACCTTAATAAGTGTATTCTACTCTACTCTTACAAGAAATTTAAAGAAAAAATTTGAAGCCGTTTTTCAGAAAATTTTGAAAATGTCCCGAGGGCTTCAAGTAAAGTACCTCCAAATTTTGAAGAAAGTTTTTCAAAATCTCAAAGTTTCGACTAGAGCCAGATGGACAGGGGTTTCTTCAATTTAGAAAAAAATCCTACGAGTGGTTTAGACGTTAGTAGTGTTCACAGACGGACAGAAAGACGTTTTGTTTCCAATTGGTTTTTCGGTATCAAGGACCCACAAAAAATGGATTCTGGCTACATCACGTTTTTAGGATGTTAGGGGATTTTTTTCTTAATGTAACACCTGGTTTTATCCACTTTTTCGTTATCAGGGCCCGGCAAGGAATTTTTTTCAGCCGAAAATTCTCCGTTTTTTCGCGCAGCATTACATTACTTTCCCTATAGGCATACAACTCCGTATATAGTATATATATGTATACCGGAAGTAACTAGGAGGTGCTACAGAATGGCACAGACTTTCCCGTATTAGCTTTCTACTTCCTTGGGTCCAGGCTAGCTATTTGGAATTGCTACATACTGTTGCCAATTGTCATCTATCGCCGCCCAAACTACAAGTTTTTGACATTTCCTTAATTTTTCTGTTTCCTAATGGTAGAACGGGAATATTAATTTTAAAATATTACACAAATTAATACAAAAATATTACAAAAAACACAAAAAACTCGTCCTAAATGAAAAAAATGGCAATTTTTTACTTTCTCGCCTTACGAATACTTCGTAAGAAGAAAAAGTTATGTAATCGTGCGCCGGAAAACGGCTAATTTTCGCCAGAAAATCTCTTATAGCTGCAGTCTGGTGAGAAAAAATTCGATAAAACCTGTTGCTAAATTTAGGGGAAAAAATCCGCTACCTCGTGGAGTAGTCAAAATTCATGTTTGGTTGCTTCTTGATACTGTAAAATCAACTGTATAAACGTGTTTACCTAAATAGGCACCCCCAGCACTTGCACAATATTAGGGGGCCGAAGCCCCATGGTGGGCACCTAGGCGTTAGCCTCTATCCGCACCCTCGTTGGGTGTACAAGGACACCTTCCGACCAATATCCGGATCCCGCCGGAACGCAGTTAGCCTTCGCGGCAACCTCCCCATACAATGCCTGGGTCTAGGGCCGCCCTGCCAGCTCAGAGCTACTAGCTATCCGGGCTAGTGCCGGAGTCAATATCGTCTGTATGACGCGCCACTCACACGCGCCGGGACACCAAGTCCCTCCTCTATGCCCAGAGTATCGGGCCACTGCCACGACGAAGCCAAGAGCCCAACTGGAGGTCACCCGAACTAAGGTCCGGGCGGCTAGGGGCCCCCATCCCGTCTACCTCCTGCCTGCACCTTCAGGCTCTCGATCTGGGTGGAACCGTCACCAAGGCAACCTGGCGGAAGGTCGTTTAACCGCTGGACGTCTAAATGTGGGATTCAGAGTACCCCGAGGAGTCTCCTGCACTCAATCCTGCCACGAGGTCGACGCGCCAGGGGTCCAACTGATGGGTTGCCGGGTTGAACCGTCAACCAGGAGCTTAGCATCGCCTACTCACTGCCTACACGTTAGGCTAACGACCTGAGTGAGGCCGCGAGACTAGAGGTACGGATGGTCGTCTGAGCTCCACCAGAGGTGTCCACCTAGGCAGCCACGCCCCCCCCCCCCCGCTTAAAGAGTTCTGCCGATTTTCTTAAAAATTGATATTCCCTATCGTTTTAATTAGTGTCAAGGCTCTTGGAGTTTGAAACCGATATTTTAATTTTTGGGGGTACTTTACATGAAGCCCGTCGGAGATTTTCGAAGTTAAAAAAAATGGCTCCAAATTTTTTGATTAAATTTTGTCGTTGAATAGAGCAAAGAACGTTTAAGGAAATGATGTAGGTATCATTTTCGTTGACATCCCCAATTTTTAAAAATTGGAAAAAACTATTTTAAAACTGCAAAACTGAAGATTGAGATTTTTGCCTCAGACAAAGTCGGTTGTACAAAATTAGCACTTTAAAAAAGGTCATGTACCATTTTTTGGAGAAACGAGTAGTTTTTGTGTATATTGCGCTTCAAATTTACAAAAAAATCTCAAAAACCGCTCCAATTTTTTTCTTTCAAATTTCTTTACTTATGTAATGAGGGCCGATAAAAAAAATATGGTCCTAGTCCTACTTCTCGGAAATACTTGGTTTTTTGAAAATTGCAAAAACATATTTTTAAAGCTACAAAATTGTAGATAGCGATTTTTACCTCACACAAAGTCTCTTGTACAAAATTAGCTCATTAAAAAAGGTTATGTCGAATTTTCTGGAAAAAAAAAACAGTCGTTTTTGCATAATCTTCGCTTCAAAATTACAAAACATTTCTCAAAAAACGTTCAAAATTTTTTCTTTAAATTTTTTCCATGTGTGTAATATGGGACGGTAAATAAATACATAAACTAGTGGTGCTATTGAATGGCACAGACTTTCTCGCAACACTTAGTTTTCTAATCTATAGTTCGAACCAGTTTTCTGCTATGAATGATAATCTTCCGAGATACCTTCTTTGGGCGCCCAAAGGACATTTTGTTTCACATTCTCTGGATTTTTCGGCTTCCTAATGCTAGAAATGAAACCACCATACACTAGTACTATTATATAAGTGTAAGAGTCATGCAGCGCGAAGGTAGCCGTGCTCGTTAATTGGCTGCATCGGCCCAGCGCTTCCGAGGGAAGTTTCGCTGGTTCGAGTCCTGGTCGGGGAATATTATCAAAATTCTCTGTTACAAGAAATAATTGAGAATTCCAGAAACATGATTAAAAACCATGTGAAGCCATTCGACAAATAATGAAGCTCATTTTCATAGAAAATTTGAGTTTTCAAAAAACTTCATTTGAAATCATTTGAAGCACATTAACTCACAAATACAATAGTGTTTACAAATTGATGGTAATGTGCATATTAAAGATTTGAGAGACGTTTCAAAACAATTACATCTGCATAAAATTATTTAAAACACATGTACTCATTAATATGTCAACAAATCGATGCTAATGTAAATATTAACGACGTCAAAGGCAAGTCAAAAAAATATATTTTTGCAATTTTTGAAAAAACAAAATAACAGAGCAATATGGCGTTTATGTCATCTAATGGAGTACACTTATCATCATCCCTACCAAAAGTTTAAAGAAAAAATTTGGAGCCGTTTTTCAGAAAATCTTGTTTTGAAATTTTTTTTAAATTGCACATATTGCAGGTAATATTGCGCGAAAATTATTAAAATTTTGAAAAAAAAAACGTACATGACCTTAAAGAAATAACTCACTATGAAGAACAAATTTTATTTGAAGGAAAAATCTCTATCTGCAATTTTGTAGTTAGAGGAAGACACCGAATAAAATTCAAACTTTCGAAATTTTCAGTTATCCGCGAAAATCGGACCTACCCCACCTTAATAAGTGTATTTTACTCTATTCTTACAAGAAGTTTAAAGAAAAAAAGCCGTTTTTGTGAAAATTTTGAAAATGTCCGGGGTCTTCGTATAAAGTACCCCCCAAAATTAAAATATCGGTTTCAAATTCATGAGGCCACGAGATCAGCCAGATCGATTGGGATGTATCAATTTTGGAGAAAATCGGCTGAAAGGTTTAGTCGCTAGCGTTGTTCACAGACGGACGGACGGACGGACGGACGGACGGACGGACGGAGAGATGTTTTGATTTCAATTGGTTTTCCGGTATCAAGGAGCCACAAAACAAGGATGCTGGGTGCACTACATGTTAAGAGATTTTTTTTATTTAGCAACTGGATTTATCCAAGTTTTCGTTACCAGGGCCCTCTAATAAGTTTTGTCGAAAATCCGCCGTTTTTTCGCACAGCATTACATAACTTTCCCTACGTAAGTTTAGTATACGGGACAGTAAAAATGTATATTAAATTTATAATTTGCAAATTTTATTATCAATGAATGATGTATATCTATCACGAAATTCGCAAAGCTTTATTGAAATTTGTGCAAAAATGCCGCATGGGATATTTGAAAACTACATTGTTTGTGAACTACGTGAATGTGGCAGTGATAAGATAAAGATGTTTAATTTAGTTGAGTTTGTGTTTACAAATTACTTTTAGAAGTTATTCAAAACATATTTGATAATCATTATTTTTGTCCGTGTTGCGAGGGGTAGAACATATATTCACTGAACGAAAAGTCACTTATCTATCCATATGTTAGCATTTCAACCTGAAAATTAAGATTATGTCAAAACATGTAATTTGGGCGGCGATGGATGACAGTTGGCAAGAGTATGTGGCATGTCCGAATAGCTCGCCGAGACCAAAAGATAGAAAACTAACACGGGAAAGGCGGGCGGGCGGACGGACGGGCGGACGGCGGACGGACGGACGGCGGGCGGACGGACGGCGGGCGGACGGCGGACAGACGGACGGCGGGCGGACGGCGGACAGACGGACGGCGGGCGGACGGCGGGCGGGCGGACGGCGGGCGGACGGACGGCGGACAAACGAACGGCGGTCAGACGGACGGCGGTCAGACGGCGGGCGGACGGCGGACAGACGGACGGCGGACAGACGGACGGCTGGCGGACGGGCGGGCGGGCGGACGGCGGGCGGGCGGGCGGGCGGACGGACGGACGGCGGGCGGGCGGGCGGACGGGCGGACGGCGGGCGGGCGGGCGGACGGCGGGCGGGCGGACGGCGGGCGGGCGGGCGGACGGACGGCGGGCGGGCGGGCGGGCGGACGGACGGCGGGCGGGCGGGCGGACGGGCGGACGGACGGCGGGCGGGCGGGCGGGCGGGCGGGCGGGCGGGCGGGCGGGCGGGCGGGCGGGCGGGCGGGCGGGCGGGCGGGCGGGCGGGCGGGCGGCGGGCGGGCGGGCGGACGGACGGACGGACGGACGGACGGACGGACGGACGGACGGACGGACGGACGGACGGGCGGGCGGGCGGACGGACGGACGGGCGGGCGGGCGGGCGGGCGGACGGACGGACGGACGGACGGACGGACGGACGGACGGACGGGCGGGCGGACGGGCGGACGGGCGGGCGGGCGGGCGGGCGGGCGGGCGGGCGGGCGGGCGGGCGGGCGGGCGGGCGGGCGGACGGACGGACGGCGGGCGGGCGGCGGGCGGGCGGGCGGACGGCGGGCGGGCGGGCGGACGGGCGGGCGGGCGGGCGGACGGGCGGGCGGGCGGGCGGGCGGGCGGGCGGACGGGCGGGCGGGCGGGCGGGCGGGCGGGCGGGCGGGCGGGCGGGCGGGCGGGCGGGCGGGCGGACGGGCGGGCGGGCGGGCGGGCGGGCGGGCGGGCGGGCGGGCGGGCGGGCGGGCGGGCGGGCGGGCGGGCGGGCGGGCGGGCGGGCGGGCGGGCGGGCGGACGGACGGACGGACGGACGGACGGACGGACGGACGGACGGACGGACGGACGGACGGACGGACGGACGGACGGACGGACGGACGGACGGACGGACGGACGGACGGACGGACGGACGGACGGACGGACGGACGGACGGACGGACGGACGGACGGACGGACGGACGGACGGACGGACGGACGGACGGACGGACGGACGGACGGACGGACGGACGGACGGACGGACGGACGGACGGACGGACGGACGGACGGACGGACGGACGGACGGACGGACGGACGGACGGCGGGCGGACGGCGGGCGGACGGACGGCGGGCGGACGGCGGGCGGACGGCGGGCGGACGGCGGGCGGACGGCGGGCGGACGGCGGGCGGACGAACAGTAATCGATATAGTTACCGAAAAATTTAACAATCCGAACGTTTTGCTTCTGTGAGTTTCTTTGCAACTTAGCGAGCAATTGTAATTGAGGAAAAAGGGCCAACTTGATAATGAATAAAAGTGCAAATCAAACAAACAAGTTTTTTGGTTTTTTTTTCAGGTTTCATTCTGATGTTCTTTTTTGACACTGTTTTTCTCCATTTTTAGACAAACATTTTTCTTTTAAAATACGGAGACTGGTAATAGCATGTGTTCCATTTTTTAGTCAAGGAAATGTCACAATTTACTGTTTTATAGTTTTCAAGATCAGGTCACCTTAAGCCTAAAGGTGTAGATAGGGAGTGAGTTTACAAAAATAATCATCATGAAACTCTGCAATACATGTAATACGAATAACCAATTTTCAGTTCTCCACTGGACAAAAGTTGTTTCTTTGGCCTTTTTGGACGGTGTATAAAGTTTTTGCCACTTAGCTTTTCTGTGTGTATAGAAATGCTGTGAATCCACATCATAACATAAGTGGTCAGAAATGTGCAGAATCTCAGAATCAATGTGAAATTATATTGTCTTTTGATAATATGAGCAATTAAAATCTCACAGATCAAAGAATTTCAGTTTGTTAAGGTTAGTCATTAGTCACAGTTAAGTCATTAGTCTTTCAAAAGTGAATAACTGTTTAAAACCATTTTCTTTTTTAAAATAATGCTGTGAAGTGTGAAATGAACTTGTGAATGAATAAAGTGTGAAATGAACTTGTTGGGCATGGGTCAGATCTGTCCTCCTACGATCTTAAAGTAATTCACATATGAATGAAGAAAAACTTTGAGATATACTAAAGGAAAAACTGAAATAAGAAAGATAATAACAAAGGACAAATTGTTAAGAAGAAGTTGCTAACATCTGGCCACATGATACTGAGATTAAAGGAAAATGTCAAGTACAATTTTCAAAAAAATAGGTTATCAAAAGTAAAGGAATGTTCTCAAAATATTTAATCTTCTTGAACATAGTTTATTGGGTATATTATGGTATATTTATCTTACTATGTTTTCAATCAAAATTTTATTTTATAATTTTTTTTTCCCGCAAATAATAATGCCCCTCTAGAGAATTAAAATTGCTTATAAACCAAAGCATTTTGCTCTGCCCTTGAGATTTGATTTATTAAAAATGAAATGTAATACTTTTCTTCTTTCACAATGTTGAGAGCATTACTATCCGATTACCATCTTAAGAACATCACAGACGTCAACATTTCAATGGGATATTTTCCTTGCAAATTTTAAAATCTGTTTTTCCACTACCCTGGCATTCTCAAATTTTTCAGAATATTTATCTTTCATTTTTCGCACATATTTTCATATTTATGTTTTATCCCTTACATTTACATTTTTCCCTCAAAATGTATTTCCCTTCAAAGAAAAACATTTCATACATAACATGTTGCAACATTTCTAAACACACAGAAATGATATCTTGAGAAAACTAACTCATTAAAAAATTTGTTTTGTTTATGAACTCTCTTTCAAAATAGATGATCCTGTGTGGTTCTCTCACACCTAATATTATATTTTGTTCTTAATTAACCTATCAATATAGTTTCAATACTTGTAGTAAGGAAGTAATTGTAACAAACAATTTCATATTTCAATAGTTGATGGCCAGAATACTTCCATACTTCATGTTATACATGAATGATATTCTGGCCACCATGTATACCTTCAGGATACTAATTTTATACGAAATAAAATAAAATTAGTCATAAAATGTTATTAATAAACACAGTAACTTTGGATTTATCTAATAATAAAATATATATTTTTAACAAGTCAAACCTACAGAAAATTTTGTCTATTATGTTTTCTTTTTGGTAAAATTAAATTCTCTTTTATGCATGGTTTTAAACTGCAAACGTGAGCTGCATTTCCTAATCATTTTTACTTTTGTCATCCCACCAATTCTTTAAATCTTCATTTCAAAATATCCTTATTATTGAAGTCATGGTGACTGTTGCAATTCATTCTGTACATTCCTAATAACTCCAATTTGGATATCAACTTTCATATTAATATTATTTCCAATAAAATACTTTATTTCTGAACAATGAAAATTGCATCTAGTTCACTAATATTTTTGAAAGAGAACATAAGAGAAAACACTAAATATCATACAAAATACTTTAAAGAAGGCTACCTCCATTGTAAATGAGTTAAAAGAACTTTTTTCCAAAAACCAGCACAACCTCTCTTGATATTAAACTAAGGGAAGAGTAAGAAATTCTTCACGAAAGTCCCTCAACAGTAACTACAAAAATTAATTTTCATTATTTAACCAAATTATGGATTAAAATATTTTCAAATGACATCATTACATCTAATCCTTTGTTCTTTCACCCAAATGTTGCGACATTATTATTATATTGTTTCCAACTTACTTTGTGGTGATGTTTGTGTTTCTTTTCATGTTTTTCCTTATCTTTATCTTTTTCCTTCTTCTTTTCTTCTTTTTGGCCTTTCTGTGCTGACGGTCAATGTGAGTCTCATCCTTTGTATGAAACGAGGCAGTTGACAAATGTGATTCTTCATCTCCTGCCTGGGATGCAACGCTATAATTTATATTTGTGTGTACAGGGGGGAGAGTAGGCCCTGGAGAATCACTGCTATGTTCTGGTGTAGATGAACTGCCTACTTTCAATATTAGCTTCAGGGATGGAGGTTTTTTCAACGCCAAACTGTTTTTCTGTAATTGATAAATAAAATAATAAAGAAGTAAGAACATTACAGAATCTTTACATTCAACGTATATTTACGATTTCCATTCACATTTATACACACTTGACAGAGGTAAAACTAACCTTCATAGCGGTCTTTTTTCTCCGATTTGTGTTTTTTGTGTTTTTTCGAACCCATTGTCAACTACTTTGTTTAAAAATACAATGATTAAAAGCAAAAACACCTTTCTTAGTCGTGGTTTCGTCTGAAAGACCAATAGATTACAAATATATGAGTTATTCCATTACAACTCAAATTCCACATCCAAGATTACAAGCCAAGTAGCCGCCATCACAATACCGATCAACCGATCGCTATACGCCCCTCCCTCTCTCCTGCCGTCAACATACCCGCATTATGTGAAATTTAGCGCTGTCTTCCGTCACTCCAAAGCATTTCAAGAAAGTTGAAGCACGATTTGTCGAGTTCGCGGGAAGTTCGAAAATTAATTAATTAAAAAAAGCCCTAGAACAGTCCATATCGATTTTTTTTAATGAATATACTATTCAATTAACCTTCTCAATTTTGTTATAAAGAAATGGCAAGGAAATATCTATTTCACGAATGACAAACCGGTTGCGGAGAACCAGTTCTGACGTTGCACACATAGTATCGGTTAGGGGACCCACTCGCCTATTATGCATATCCGTAAAATCTACGCCGTGTGTAAATATTGCATTTATAAGTAATGCGTAGTTAAAATTATTTAATTTATTATAATCAAATGCAGATGTGTATCTAGATATTCAGGAGCTCACGACAAACTCAAATTTGCACCTGTGTTAGGATACTTCAAAAAAATTGGAATGTTATTTATTTTAGAGAGTATTCTCTAAATAACGCCCCTTGAGTGGTATCCATGGCACGTGCCATGTGTACCATACTGTAGCTGTGCCTCCGATCAACACCCCCTGGATATAGGATCTATCAAATCTGATGAAATGAAAATAACTATTAAGATAACCAAGAGAAATGCATTCAATGGAATTTTAAGCAGGCCAGAAGTAATTCATAATTTGCTTAGTACCAAAACAAAAGTAGGCACTCCAAAGAAAAGTAACAAGTAAACATGCTCTGCCTGGCAATACAATTTATTAATATTTTAATAATATATAATATTATTAATATATAAATAGTTTGCCTGGCCGCAATTAACCACTAATTTTGATTGTATTGTTAGTGCAAAACATTCTATTAAATACTTTGTTCTTCTCTTTTTGTTCGCTTCTGATGAGAAGTGATAGCTTCATGATTTTAAGGTTGTTGTCTTTTTTTGTGAAATAGAAAATGACTGAATAGAATTGTCATCAGTTTTCATGGACATCACTACTGCCATCATTCCTGGATCTCTAATATTCCACAGGCTCACAAACACAACACAAAAATAGCTTCAATAATTCTTAAAAAATTATTTAATACTAAATTTTTCAAAAAATAAAATTAAAAAGCATTTAAAAAAGTGGTATATGATTAAACTGCATGCAAAAAATGTACATAATGGAGTGATGTGCAGCACATCATTGGATGAGATTTATAAATTGGAATGTTTTTGGTTGATGCTTTTCAATTTATAATGTACAATTCAATGAACAATTAAATTTATTGAATTTGTAGTCTTTTTCAATATAATTATAAAACTGTTATTCTTACTTATACATATATGTTTAATTTTTTTTACCAATGTTAAACTGAAACACGAAGAAGTACTTTCAAAAAAAAAATTTAATACAAAATACAATGTGAATTGATAGAATTTTCTTAATATTTCAGCATACAAATTGGGAGTGGGAGATCAGTGAAACTAACAATTGGGGGCCCCCCAAATTAACCTAAACCTAATGGCCCTCAAAATGGCTCTGCCCAAGGGTGGACTTCTGCCTAGGATAATTATGTAGCTATCTGGGGACCCTACTTAAGAGGGTGGATTCTAGATAATAGTAACAAAAACAACAGGGGTCCCTGAAAACATAAAAAATAGTTCAAAAAATGATAAAGCAATTTTTAAAATATCTTATTGGTTGTGCTTTTTCAATGTATATATTTAATTCAGATTTTAAAATATTTAGATTACTGAAATGATATTATAAATAAATGGGAATTCATCAATGTGGATTACGCCTTGACGCATCCTGCTCCACTGATTATGTCTGCTCCATCTCCCAAGTGTTTCCTTTGGCCTTTCCACCATAAATTGGGCATCATAGAATTTTTGTTTTCTTTGGGGTTTGTACTCGAAACTTTGAAGTGGGTTTCGTGAACTAACCATTGTCTTACATAATATCATTAGAATCTAGATGAAACCAACATTTGGTCTACATTGCAAACGTGGAGTTCTGTCGTAATATCGTCATTTTTCTTACTGTCACTCAAAGAGTAGCCCACCTTATTTATTATAGTCTCAGCAACATTATTTCTGCTGCTTCAATCTTCCTTCTTTGTTGAGTTATAATTATCTTGAAATTAAAACACTGTCGTCCCTCTAATACACCTATCAATTACACGTAATACTGATAAAATTATTAAAGAAAAGAGCATTAATATCTTAAATGTAATAATATTAAGGTAGAAAATTTATAATTAGCTACTTCCACAATGTCTCGGTTGGACATCTCTGTTCGCGACATCCAGACGTCCTGTTTCCCCAAAACAATCTACTTACTTGAAATATTTTTATGACAAAAAAACTTGACATGTAATTTCCACAACATCGTGAACTTTTTCAACTCCTTATAATTATTATATCTTCCCAAATATGAATAGCTTCTGCAAGCATCACTCTCCGTGTCTAAAAGTCGCCAGCAAGCGTTTGCTTTCGAATCTGAACTCCATCTACGAGCGTTGCCCACCATTTCTGTCTGCAAGCATTCGCTTCTGAATCTGAATACCGTCTGGCAAAATCATGGTTCTTGAAAAACATATATGTATAATATATGTTTCCGTATATATAACATATATGTATATGTGTCCTTTTTCACTTGCCTTTTAACTTCCCAAAACTTATTTTACAATTGGCTTTAACCCTCTGCAGTCACTTATACTATCCCAATGCCTCCAGTGACACTAAAACGTGCCATAATTGATTGTACATTCTTCCTTCATCTATTTACCAGCGTTTGCTAACTGGAGGAAAAATGACGTCAGAACACCGCCACCTCCGTGAACCAATGCTCGGAGAAGTACTACGAGCAAAGTGGGGAGGGACGGAAGGAAGGATCGACAGCTTTGGCAGTGGGCCATTGTCTGTGTTCAGGCAACATGAAAGCCTATTTACGCCCGTTAATTTTCTTTCGATTTGGGAAGAAATGTTTCTTTTTTTATATAACGCGACAATGGCGAAGTGTTTAAGTGTGTTCGAAAGAACTGCAGTATATTGGAAGTTCAACCTACAGAGTCATTATGCAACTTAGCAACCCAGAGAAATCTGAGAAATGACAGATAGCCAGCAATCACGAGTAATGGATTTCGATCGTGAAGACGGGCCCTGCAGTGGCGGTTCGTGGCATTGTTGCAGTGTTGTACAACAAACAGAAATTTTCGGCCAATGTTCCTTGACATGTTAACAATAAAAAGAAATCACTTTCATAAGATGCGAGAGGCCTATCTTCGAATGAACTTCTTATTTACAAGCGTTAACAGACGAAGAGAGGCCCCAGCGAGCGCCCGAGAGCTGAAGTCATCAAGGGAGTTGGATTTCAGCTACAACAATCGGATTTCCTGGCGTACGATACGAGCGGAACTTCTTCTTTGTGTTATTCCATACTGTTTGTAATTTGTTACAGTTGATTCCCAACACCGACATGTGGAGCAGCAGCTTTCATGTGGAGCAGCAGCTCTCAAGGCCCATTCACAATGCAGACATAAACATAAGCATAGCGTTAGCATAAAAGTTAGGACAATGTTTTTAAGGGGACTCATTCACAATGCATTCGCATAAGCATAACGCATAAGATGATAACTTAAAAGGTTGCCAGCTTCAAGCTTCTGTACTTATGCTTATGTCAGAAATAAGAAATTAACCAATCACAGTACGTTTCACTCAAAATCGAGTATCGAAATAGGATCGAAATCGATAGATCGAACAAAAGACTTATTTTCCAAATTGCTTGGTTGATTTTCGACGGTTTTCTGCATTGTTTTGTAGCGTACGATCATTTTGTAGTTTAGTTAGTCGTTGTAATATTCATAGTAATACCATTTAGTTTGAATTTTTATTAAAATTAAAATACCTAACCTAACCTAACCCAACTCATGGCCGCAAGGCCAAGACACCGCTGGTAGGCCTTGGCTCGAAAAGAGCTGTTGTGCCGTAGTACTTACGTACATGTTTATATATGTTATGTATGTTTATATAAACAAACATATTTTAAACAAAATTTCAATATATATATATATATATATATATATATATATATATATATATATATATATATATATATATATATATAAAATATAGATTCTCACATCCAACCAATAGTAACTAGAATGGCCCACAGAAAATAGAAAATCTTTGATTACGCTTATGTTGTACATTGTGAATGCTTCAGTCTATCACTTATGTTTAAGTTTATGCCTGTGCGTTACGCTTATGTTTACGTCTGCATTGTGAATGGGCCTTCAAGCCCGTGATGGATTTCAGCCACCGAGGTATATGGAATTAACAAGATACTCGTAGATAGAACAGTTGCATGTTATGGTATGCCTTGTGGACGAGTTCTGTGCGAGCTGTTTTGAGTGTGCAGTGAATTACGGTGATTACAAGTAGTCAAATGTCATTTATTAGGTAACTGAATATGAATTTTTGACAATGATTTCGTACAGAACTTACAGGATAAAAGTTTTTCTCAGCTTTGTAATGAAGAAAAGCAGAGAATAAAACAACTCGGCAGACCATTACCAGATATAAATATAGTGCAAAATGTAAAGACAGGAAACAAACAATTTAAGAGGGTTTTGAAAAAAGAAGATTTTTAAAAATGCTTGGCTCTGTGGATATGGTGTGAAAAATTCTGTTTTGCTTTCGTTTATGTTGTTTATGTTCACATAGAGAGAAAATTGCTGGACAAAATCAAGAATCATTGATTTGAATCATTTGATTGTTAAAGCGATTGTTATTGAATCATAAACATTCCAATTAATAATTACCATTTAAAAACGTAATTATCTATTTTCGAAGCGAACCTTTCCTCCCCACTTCCTACATCATTGGATCACTGCGCACTTATAGTTCTGTGACGTCACAGAGCATTGAGTAGGCAAGCACTGTTCTATACTGCGAATTTTGTAGGAAGAGCTCTCAAGATAACTCAAATCCCATCTTCGCAATGGAATATGTCACGGCATTTCGTATCATTCACAGTCGTTCCGCTAGATTTCGCACGATCGCGGCCGTATGAAGCAGTGCTTGTGATCATGCGACTTCTACCGGCAAGACCGAGAAAAGACGCGAAATGCCGTGACATATTCCATCGCGAAGATGGGATTTGAGTTATCTTGAGAGCTCTTCCTAGAAAAATCGCAGTATAGACTATTAATTTCCCGCCCGGCTGGGCGCTGCTTGTAATCTATTGATTTCCCGCCCTGTTTGGGCACCCCATGGTGTTTGCAATGTATTGTGAAGCCAGAATATGAATTTCCTCACTAAAAAGCACCAATTAACTTTTGATTTTCCCGCTGGCTGCGTCAAACCAGTCAGTTTGTCACCGCTCCGCCAGGTTGAAGATAGCCGCCGGCCGATGGCGACCCCCCGCTTTATTTTGTCAAATGAGGCTGATCTACGCCCCCCTCTCGATAGCATTGGAGTAGGAGCGGGCCAACTGTCCCGGGTGGGTTGTGGTGAGGCATTTCGGACGGCGCGAGGCGGAGGGACGCATGCCAGTGGGCATTGTTGTGGCATACCACGAGGAGGGCCTGAATAATGGCGAAAAATATCCATTATTTGCCTGTCACTGAAGTGATCTATACTTGGGTTTTTATTTCTTGGCGCGTGTCATCAAGATGGAATATCTTCGCAGCGTATTTTGCGTCGTTCACTATTATGCCGCTAGAAGTCGCATGATCGCGACTGAATCGAGCAGAGCAGCCTTGAAGAGAGGTATGTCATCTCATAAAGTAAATTAGGCACTATTCTTATCAAAAGTTTAAAGAAAAAAATTTGGAGTCTTTTTGAAAAGATCTTGTTTTTGTATTTTTTTGAATTGTACATGTTGTATACAATATTGCGCAAAAACTACTGAAATTTTCAAAAAGTACATGAACATAATGAAAGAACTCACTATGGAGAACAAATTTTATTTTAAGACTAAATATCGATCTTTAATTTTGTAGTTGTTGGAAGAGGTCGAAAAATATTCAAATTTTTTTCAATTTTCAAAAACCCAGTGCTAACCGTGAAATTAGAACTTACGCCACCTTAAAAAGTGTAATTTAATCTATTCTTACAAGAAATTTAAGGAAAAAATTTGGAGCGGTTTTTGAGAAAATTTTGAAAATGTCCGGTGGGCTTCGTGTATAAGTACCCCAAAATTTTATAGAATCTTTTTCAAAATCCTCAAAGCTTCGATTCAAGTCAGATCGACAGAGATTTGTTCAATTTGAAAAAAATCGTATGTATCGTTTATAAAAAATAGTTATAGGCGGTAGTGGTGTTCACAGACGGACGGACGTTTTGCGGTTTGGGTTTTGGGTTTTTCGGTATCAAGGACCCACATAACAGGGATTCTGGCTACACCACGGGTTAGGGGATTTTTCTTAATTTAGCAACTAATTTTATCCACTTTTTCGTTATCAGAGCCCGGCAAAGACTTTATCTGCCGAAAATTCGCCGTTTCTTCCTATACAACGTATATTTAGAGACCGGATTTTTATGTAATTACATATTTTTTGTCTTTCTCCTTACCGTTCTCAAAATTGTAATCTTAGCGAATCATAGCCATCCTAACACAATATCGATTTTTTCGTTACATATTTTTATATATTTAGTACTATATTACATATTTTACATATTTTGCTGTTTTCACAATATATTTTCTTATTTTATCAATTTTCTTCTATTTAATTCCATATTTTTATGAAAAGATGTATTTTTTTAATATCAGCATTTTCCCTACATTATTGGGGAAGTCTGTCCTATGCATCATTGACACCGCATTTTATGACCTGTAACTTTAATTTCTGAGAAAAATTTGCGATCACTGACGTGCAACACGTCGGATGAAGAAGCTACAGTATATGTTTGCTGGTCGTAGATCTCGCCAGTTTGTGCGATGGCTTCTATTGCGATTAGTCCAGCTGCTAAACTGCGGTCCTGGATTACAATAGATGAAGCATTTACTACTGACGAGAAACTTGTATGATGTGAAGTGAGCAGTTTTTATAAATTTAATCTCGTATAACGTAGATGTATTTTATTATTTGTGGCGGCATGTAACGACGCCCTAATAAATTCTTAACAAATGCTTGTTTTTCATACTCGCTGGCACGCGCACGTGCGCCCAACCGCGCCTCCCCCACCCGCCTCTTCGTCACCGCGGTCGCATTCTTCTAGCGTCCCCTCGCCTACTTTGGGAGAAAAATTTACAACCCTCTGCCTGTTCGACAGCACCGTGCCCCCTCGCAGTGAATACCCCCCCCTGTATTCCGCCCCCACCCTCCCCTGAGCGAGCTCTCCCCCGCCGGCGCGTTCCCGTCGTCACGCCTGCCACACTGATACGAATAAGTCCTAACCCTTGCCATACGATAATTGCTCCCAGGAGATGTAAACCGTCGAACGGGGCAGCTGCGTTTCGTCAGAGAGAGAGAGAGACGGAAGAAGAAAGAGAACATCCGAGGAAAATTTCCACAAAATTACGAACCACGATTCGTTAGAATATTCCTACGGCGCGGTAAGCTCCGGCCAATAGCCGACAATTATTTCTTGAAAGTAGGCCAGCGAGCCCAAGACGATCTTAGGAGGGGAGGAGATCCGAATAGGAACGGATTCTCAAAAACTTTGAAAAGACACTTGAGAGCTAGTCGCGAGAGAGGAAACTTCGTGCCTGGTCGTGGAGCAGTGAACTTGTTTTTGTTTGTTTTTTTAAAACGGTGAACCGTTTACTTCCCGATCGCGAGGCCGTGTGACAAGATTTGTCTGCCATATTCGCACTGCAGAGACTTTTCATTCGCTCTATGAGCGAATAATGCCTGAAGGCACCGGTCACCGAACCGATTTTCATTTTCGTGTGTTCGATGAACTATTAACTCGTTGCCAAATGCGAGTGTACGAGTCACGAATACCGTGATCTGGCTTCTGATCCGTGCTCGCGATTAAGTACTCCCGTGCCGCGCGTCCGAGCCGTGATGAAGGGGGACTCTTGACTTGTAACGGCGCCCTGGTGAAAGCGGAGGGGGGCCTCCGCATCCTCGCCGCCGCTGCCTGGCGGGCACCCGAGAAGCATCCCCCAGCGGTTCCTGGAGGCGCCTGCCTTTACAACACTGCGGCTCGCCGCATGTCTACAATCTTCGCAAACGCCGAGGTCATCGACCGCGTCGTGCCCCTCCGGCACACGCCTACACGAATAGTTAAGACTCCAACCGTTCGCCCGCGCTTTCGGGCGTTCCCTTCGAAACGCGGAGAACAATATTATCAATCTTCATCTGTTTTTTCTTTTTTTTGAGTTAAGCGGAGCCGCGCCATGGCACTTTTATTGTAACGTAGTTTCAATATGGTTGTCTTTGGTTATTTTTTTATTTTATTACTAATATTATTCTTTTAGATCATATTTTCCCGACCTCACTAGGTAGGGTGTAATCCCACCTCATGGGACTTTTAGTGTAACTTCCCCGATCGTAGATCGGGAAATAAATGCTTATTTTTGTTCTATTACCCAATTATGGCAAATTATTCTCATGTAGTTTGTCGCCCCTGCACCTCACTTCCCCCCACCACGCGAGGAACCGCGATCATGCTCTACTAGACCGACTCCCGTTGCATATTAGTGTATTAGTTTTAATAATACATATTATATTCGATTTTACACATTTATTACATATTCTTACTATTTCATTACACATTTATTACATATTCTTACTATTTCATTACACATTTAGTGTACATATTTTGACGTTTTATTCTACATATTTTCCCGTCTCTACTTATATTACTCCGTATATACGTATGTATAGGGAAAGTAAAAATTGCACTATATTTTTACTTTTTCGTATACCTACGTATATACGGAGTAATATACGTAGTAGAGGTCTGCATTCTCCGCGATTTTTACCGATCAGCGCTCGCTCGCCTCTCTTCTCTCGAGACCAGGCGCTCGACTGTCCTTCGCAGCCGGTTGCGGACTCCCGAGAGCCGGCGACCGACCGAGACTCTGTCGGTCTCGACAACCGGCCGAGACTCGACAACCGGCGGACCCCGTTCAGGCGAACTGCGCCACGTAACAATCAGCCGACACGTCGGAGTAAATATCTAATGGCAAGTTTCAGGAAAAGGAAGGAATATTGAATGGTTTTTAAAATAAATGACCAATAATTTGGTTTTTTCAAAATTTAAAAATATAGACGAATTTTAATATTAATTTTCAAATAATAAATTTTAATATAAAAAAGAATAAAAAGCTTTAAAAATCGACTCCCCGGACGCACTGGAGAACCTCAAGTGGATCTATTGCAGTTCTGCCTGTGACTTCAAAGAAAAGGCATTCAAAAGTTTTAGAGATAAATTCCGTTCTTTGTAATGACTAGGCATCGGATTTTTCGGAAATTGCCTATTTTATTCTAATGAACATAAAATCATTAATTTTCCTTCATTTTATATGGTGTAAATACAAATGCTCTGCTAAATTTAGATGCAAGTGCATTGAAATATATTAGTACCTTTCCCTTCCACTTTTGTATTTTTGTTTTCTTTTTCCAATTATTTTTGTTGTTGGTGTTGTTGTAATTTTCAGGCATCTGAGACGCAGGTCTTAGTTTCTTAACCCGACAGTAGGCGCGCGGGATGCCTCAGTCACCCCAGCATTGTTTTGAGCTTATTGTACTTTTAGTTTTAATCATCTTGCGAGCTTCTCAATACCTTTCGAGGAAAGCTTTGTGCACATTACTCGACCCTTCTCTTTCAATTGCTTCCTGTCCTTTCCTGGAAATTTCGTCGCAAAGGTGATGGCACGCTGCGTGGGAGCCACCGAGTCACCTCGCACAACCTTTGTTATCGCTTCCTGCCACGCTGAGCAATAGTTCACCTAAAGGAAGGGGGTCTCGTGGAGCTTCAATACTACTCCACAGAAGCCAATGATTCACAATTTCAGCTTTTACTATTTTTTAGTTACAATTAATCGCTTATCTTGTATTGAAACGTAAAATAATGGAGTAATTGAAAAACATTGAACTCGTACATATAAAACTTCATATGCATCATTTCGTGAATACACACTTTTGCCGAATTTAAAATAATGTTAAACGTGTGTATATAATAGTAAATAATGTATTTTGAATTATTAAGTTGAATAGGCTGATGTGCCGTGACCGCTGTTGTTTGGCCGCCGACTGAGTCGACAAATACAGAGGCCATGGCGGCTTACATCAACTATTTCACAATGAATTACTACGCCCAATGACGACAAGACGTTTTGACGCAAGGAAAATAGTACCCACCTCATTTTTGTTTAGCATATGTTTTTTTGTTATATACTCGTGAAATTATGACCAAATATTCATTGTATTTAATAAATATGCCTTATATTCGGGTTTGTAAGGAACTTAAATGACATTACAATTGGTACGCAACGAATTATCTTCCCTTAACCCATATATGCTCAGAACTTTTTTTGTCACCAAACTTAATAATATTTTATATTATGAAGTAATTGCTATAACTGACACATTTAAAAGTTACTGTGCGCAAATTTGACTTTTGATATGTGAGAAATTGAGTGTTGCGAAAACGCAACACTAGGCACAAGGGGGTGATATAATAATTAAAAGTGATTGGACTTTTAAAACATTTTTTATTGAATGCAAACAATGTCTATGTACTTGAAATATGAAACATCTACTTGAAAATGTAATATATATGCCTTAAACATTCTGTAACTAATATAAGTCAAATCAGTTCTTGTACAACACACCACAGTCTGAAAATAAATTATTTTAGTTTGTGGAATTCAGAAAAAAACATTTTTCATGTAGTGTCACTTTACATTTGTTGCACATTTTAATAGCAACAGACTTACATAATGCACATCTCGTCCTCTTTTCTTTCGAGACTATATAGTGCCCAACATTGTCAAACCTTGTACCAAGAGAAATTCTACTTGCAACTGTTGTCTTTACAGGGCCCGTCTTGCTTCTTGGTTGGCCAAATCGTTGAATCAATTCCATGGCTACTTTCCTTCTGAATTCCAATAAATCAAGGGCCATAGTATTAGAGAGCCCAGAGAAAGATTGGCCACTACCAATGTTTAGATCGAATATTGGACCTGTAAGTAGAGACGTTCTGATCCATGCGGTCAGTACTTCCCATGTTGGCGTTGTACGCTCTGACGATATCTGGCTGAGTGATGTGTATCTTCTTTTTCTCCAAAGCTGAGTAACGAGTCGTTACTGAAACAGGTTCCATACCATTGCAATTGGACACCAGTGTAACGACGGAATTGTCATTCCATCTGCATAACAATTTGGGTAGTGCTTTGTCCATGCACATATCAGATGTTCCGCGGGGTTTCCTCTTCATTTCAGTGACATCGGTCAAGGGACATCGTTCCAGACGATTTCCAATCCATTTTATTTTTCAGGACATTTTTCTTAGGTAAATCACTTTTTGTCCAATCTCTAGAAAATCTTTTGTTGAGCTTAGCATATTCTAAAATATTTTGCTGTATTTCTGCAGACGCTGCATTTTTGTTTATATCAGTACTAGACTCTATCTCATCACCTATTCGGAAAATCTCTTCCTCCGCTTGCAAAACAAGTTCCGCGTCTGTCAAAGGTTGTCAAAGGTTCCACCATTTTCTTCGTCTCCACTGTCCTCATCTGTATCCTCACGTACATCTGGTGGTGCCATGTAACATTAGCACTATGAGAAGCAGTGAATATTTATTTTGCAATTTATTTTGGATCCACTAGATGATCATTACAAATATATAAGCATCTTGTGTTGCTTATTTTTGTACTGAATGCAAATATTGTATTATTTTTGTTATCAACTCTCGCGACAATCCTGGTAGAATTTATTTCATAATAGACCAAGGGTGAATACGATCCAAACTTCCGTCTGCAATTCTTATGTGTGGTGATTCCTCGAAATATCAGTAATGTTTTATTCTTCCGAAAGTTGAATGTATACCGGAAACGGAGATTATCGCAAGGGATCCGTGGGCGTTGCGCCGTGCCGATCGACTGCTTGTCAACGCGGGTTGACCCCACTTTCGCCGGAATGAGTTCACCAATGCATCCCCTTCCCGCAAGAGAGAACTGCAGAACGGTACGCAAAGAATTAGTTTGTTTAGAATACTTTCTTTAACTTAATATAAACGTTCTCGGTGTTATTAGGTGCTTTATATATTCATTGTATTATAATGTAGTTAGCACGTAAATCAAACTCTCAGAAAGCCGAAATAATAAATTTTTTCGAACTTGTAATAGCTACCAGTCGATCACAACGGAACGTATTCCAATACTCATTCTCCTCGCGCACTCACGAACCGACCCGACTTTTCATGAGGCATGACGAAGTCGAACGTCTGCACCTTCGAAGAACGAAGCTTCGCTGACGTCACGAGACGAATCTACACACCGTTTTGAAAACATAGATTGTTACGGTTCAACCACTAGTACTTAGTTCAGAATCTGAGTTGAGTAAACAGTTTTGCTCTGGCCATAAGCAACGAATATTTTAAATATAGAAATGATTTGTTTGTGCTTTGCTTAGGGGAATGACTCATTTCTTTCATTCCATGGAATGTAAGCCACTGGTTTTAAATAATGTCAAATAATGTTTCTCGAAAATTGAATATTTTTCTGTGAAAACTTGCTCAAAATTCCGTATTTTTAGAAACACTCAAACGCCATTTTCTCAAAAATGGCTCCAAATTTTTTGTTCAAACTTTTCGAATGGATAGTGCTAATTGCACTCTAATATGGCGTAAAGTTCATTTGGGTGTATTTTTTTTCAAAAATGACACAAATGTAATTTTTTGAAAGTTCTCTCATACCATTAAAATGCACATTTTCCCACAATTTGTAAACACTATTGAATTTGTGAGTGTAAGTGTTTTCAAATGAAGTTTTTCGAAAACTCAAAAGTTTTCTGTGAAAAAGAGCTTCAAATTTCGCATTTACAGTAGCGCTTAAACGCCATTTTCTTGAAAATGGCTCCAAATTGTTCAACGGAAATTGCCATTTAGGACAAGGTTTAAGTGTTTTTTTTAAATATTCTTAAAATAATATTTTTGTTCTACTCTTAGGAAACCGAAAAATTAATAAATGTCAAAAAATGTAGTTTGCGGCGTGACTGCGGCGGTAGATGGCAGCTGTTAAGAGTATTGGCAAGCAGTGGCGTAGCGTGACTCGGACGTTTGGGGATGCACAACAATAACACACAAAATTTCACTATCAACTACTTCACTAACAGGCTCGTTGCTCAACAATAACACACTGTGTCACTATCAACTACTTCATCTAACAGGCGAACGCAACACAAGGCAGATACACTGGAACTACTTCCACGATCTCGATTGCGTACGACGGTGTAGGCGCTTCCCACAGAATCCTCACAGCAGGCAGGACTGCCGATGTCTTGAAAGCAAATTATACAATGGCTCAGCTTTAATTCTTATACGCGAATGGAAATAAGACTAAAATAATATTTAATCTATTTAAGGGATAATTCAATTTCTTGGATATCAATTAAGAAATAGTAGACAGGCACTATTTCCACAGTTTGTGCCCATGACCAAGCGGGGACTCCCGAGTGAGAGATCATTTACTGACTGCCTGAAGTGAGCTGCGCTCTCGTGCACAAACGAGCTTCTTTCCGCAATGGATGCTAGCGTAAAGCAGTCGGGTTTCTCTGGGCCAAGGGGGAACCTCGCCATCTGCGCATGCGTCATTGCTCGTCGCAATCTCGCGGCAGACGCTAGAAGCATTTTAACCTCCAAGCAATCACAGACCAACTTCAACAACCCTCCGAATTCAATCATAGGAAATCTATTTAAAATTAATACAAAACGTGTTTCGCTCAACGGACCACTTGTAAGATTATCAATACAGCATTTAGGGTTCTTTATTAATATTATATACGGGGATGCTCAATATCTCAGCGTCCCCTGACGCTAGGCCGCTGTTGGCAAGTCCGAATAGCTAGCCGAGACCAAACGAAACCGAAAACTAATACGGGAAAGTCTGTGTCATTCTGTAGCACCACTAGTTTGAAAATGGTTTTATCCCTCGACTACTAATGTGCCGATAGTGCAGTAAATAGCTAAAAGTTTTGCAGTGTATAAAACAGAGAGTTTGAATTGATTTGACATCTGTTACCTAAAACCTTTGGAGGTTGCTTTCAAGTATTAGTCTAGAAAGAAACTAGGGAAGTAGAATAGCAGTTTTCGTTTTGTGACTCACCCAATATGTTTCTTCTGAAAATAAATGCGCTGTTTGTTCACGTTAAAACTAATGTTCCTACTCCATTGTGTTTCCCTTTCTTGTCGAAGGTTTAGAAAATTGTTAGAAGTTCATCGCATTTTAACACTTCTCATCTACGCATCAGGAACGAACATTTGTCTCTTAAAAAGGTCAGAAGTCATTCAAACTTATTTATTGGCCTCGTATTTCGTGGGCAGTGTTTTCACGTTCTTTAAGCATCCACGTTTCTTGGGCTTTCCTATAATAAATGGGCAAAGCTTTTCAGAACCGATAGCATTTGCTTCCAACATCACAGCAGGCCTACGTTTATTGCTCTTGCTTCCATGTCAATTCTCGCCTTTAAAAGTGAAATATTTGTTCGGAAGAACACAAATACTGGACCGGTTTCATCTAAGTTCAAGATGTCCTTGGGTGTATACTTCACGAGGTCCACAATTCTCCGCTCTTGCCATTCACGAACACTTTCTTACAGCACGGCATTTCCTTCGCTACACGCAACCTTGTAACGCTTTTTGAATCAATCAACCCAGCCATTAGACGCGGAGTTCTCAATGGAAAGCTTATCCGCCATTTCACGTGACAACACGCCACCCAAGATGATGTTCCAAGCACGTGGTATGTAAACAGATCTTCGGGATTTCCTCAAACTCTTTATTCTTCGAATAGCTGGCGTACTTCATTTTCTTGCAAACACGTTCACTTTTGTTTACACTTTTAATTATTGAGAACTTGTGTCTTACTATCGTGTTAAGAGTGGATACCCATATCCCCGACCTTTATATACGTATGAGGCAACGTCCTTGGTTGGTTTATGGACCTCAACTTCCTCTACAGTTTTGGATTTTTCTCGAGTATACTCATTCTTTCTTTTTAAATCCATTACAAGGCAAAATCAAGACTTTACTCGAATATTAACTTTCTTAAAATAGCACAAAACTACGTTACTTTACTCGGCTTCGATTTTCGCCCCCACGCTACAGGAGGAGCACACTACATTAGGCCCGTAATGAGGAATGCCTAGCGAGAAATAAGTGACGAGCAGTGGCGTAGCGTGACTCGCACGTTTGGGGTTGCTCAACAATAACACACTGTGTCACTATCAACTACTTCATCTAACAGGCGAACGCAACACAAGGCAGATACACTGGAACTACTTCCACGATCTCGATTGCTTACGACGGTGTAGGCGCTTCCCACAAAATCCTCACAGCAGTCAGGACCGATGTCTTGAAAGCAAATTATACAATGGCTCAGCTTTAATTCTTATACGCGAATGGCAATGAGACCACTTGTTAATTTATACATTGCAGACTTCAATAATATGTAATCTATTTAAGAGATAATACAATTTCTTGGATATTAATTAAGAAATAGTAGACAGGCTATCCAGTTTGTGCCCATGACCAAGCGGGGACTCCTGAGTGAGTGAGAGAAAGAGAGAGAATTTACTGACCGCCTGAAGTGTGCTGCGCTCTCGTGCACAAACGAGCTTCTTTCCGCAGTAGACGCTAGCGTAAAGCAGTCGCGTTTCTCTGGGCCAGGGGTGAAGAGGGGAACCTCGCCGTCTACGCGTGCGTCATTGCTCGTCGCAATCTGGCGGCAGACGCTAGAAGCATTTTAGCTTCCAGGCAATCACCGGCCAGCTTCAACAGCCCGCCGAATTCAATCATAGGAAATCAATTTAAAATTAATACAAAACGTGTTTCGCTCAACAGACCACTTGAAAGATTATCAATACAGTATTTAAGGTTAATTAATATAACATATTCGGGGATGCTCAGCATCTCAGCGTCCCCTGACGCTACGCCACTGGTGGACGAGAAATGTGAAAAATCGAAACAAGGGACACTTATGGACCTCCACACACTAGAAAGAGTTTTCTCGTTCGCCTCTGCGGAGGCGAAAGAGTTCCTCGCTCGAGTCGGTCGGCGAGCTAGTTTTCTCGGACACATTTCTACCTCCATCACTTGTTACACGACATTTAGGCGTTCGCTGCCGCAGGAAAACACCAAACAGTGCATAGAACTGAGTGAGGTTATAACATTTGGCAGTAAAAATGCGATAAACTTTCAGTTGTTTTTTTTGTTTTCTTGAATTTTCTCTTAAAACGGAAATGAACAAGAAAAAACTTGTATGGAAGATATTCTTGTTTGAAACCCGATCGTAATGAGTAACATAAAAATTTGAAGCAAGGAACTTAAAAGGGTATTTTGAAAGAATTGAATGAATTTATTAATTGTGAATTTTATTATTTGATCATTCATTATCTATTCATTATTCAACCAACACATATAGTTAACCAGAGCGGGGTAGAGATGACGGAGCTCAAGAAAATTTGCTGATTTACTACTTCTCCCTTATACTTCACACAATCTCCTGTTTTTTTTACATTAAATAATGATTTGTATGCAATGCAGAAGTGTGTTTCTCTCTAGATAATTCGAACTCTTTAAACAAATGGTTTACGATTATTGTAACAAAACACGGATATCACGAGTTAAAATTACATAAGAGCATTTAATAAAACAAGAAATAGGACTTGCATATGATCTCATAGCTAAAACTGCTGCCACCACTCTCGGCTTGTGGCATATAAAGGCATTTCGAGACATCGAATAACCACTTTGTAGTGTGTGGACGCAGCCTCGCCGGCCTTTTTCCATTGAGGAGAGATCTATATATCTCTCCTCCATGCCTCTTTCCTCAGCTCATTTCCCGCAACGCATTCTCGGTGTAGTGTGTTACTGACTTTTTGCCACCTCCAACGGTAAGCACCATCGATCTTCTGCGCATGCGCAATGCACCAGTGATGCGAAACGAACTGCGCATGAGCAGATCGATATTGCTTATTTAATGTTCGAGGCGGCAAAATCTCCCTACTAGAACCTTTACTATAAAAACTTAGAGCAAATGAACTCCAAACTATGAAGAGAATTCGCCGCCGAAGAAATAAATCTCGTGGCGAGAAAGCAAGAATATCATGGAAAAAGAGACGTTCAGATCCGCGATGGCTTCAAATTGCAAACGGCGGGCAAAATTTAATTTCGTAAGCGTAAAAGCGGGGATAATTTAACACTGAGCGTAGGGAAACCAAAGGAACCGGAGGAAATCGGTGTAAACGGCAGGAAAACTTAAAATCCCGGAACGTAAAACCGGGGTTGTACTGTAATGCAAAATGTCGTATGAACTGGATTAAAATGCAATTATCTTAGTCGCTTGAATTTTTTGAAACACTAAATGGTGAATATTTGGGGGGGGGGAGAAGTGCGTTTGTTAATTGGTTTAGGTAATGGGACCCCAAAATGTCCTGAGGCTAAGCAGCTGTGTGAAGGACCAACCACCTAAGTATGCATGCACATGCTTGGCCAAGAGGGAATCAAGAAGAGAATGGAGAATGGAGGGGAACCCCCTCTCCTCTGAATTGCATTGCATTCGCAGTGAGAGTTTTATTTTAGTAGTTTACTTACAGTAAACCTAGGTAAAAGCAAATAAAAGCAATGATATAAAGTATTCTTTATTTATTCACAAAATACACACTTGTTTAGAAAATTTCACGTATTTACAAATAAAATACAACACTCAATTCCATTTTCCTGTCATTCACTCAGCATTCTTCCTACAATTGTGACAAATAACACAGTAAATAGAACTTTACAATTTATGCCAATTGAAAAGCCAAATAAAAATTATAATCTGTCACACAGATTGTCATTGCAAAAAGCAAATTAGGAATGTCTGCGCAGATTTGGAAAAATTTTATCAATATTAACTTAGACAATGATAAAATAAATCAAGTGACATTTCTGAGGATCACAGTAGTGACTTCACATCTAGATTATAAATATTATTTGGCTTCTTTTTAACATATTTATCTACAATACTGAGATCACATTCAAATAATTTCATAATATATGAAAAACACTCAAAACAATACAGAGTCAGTATGACGACACTTACCATGGAAGAATGGCTTCTAGTTTTACAAGTATAAACTAGCAGCAAAAACAATATCTCTTTTAATCAATTTAATGCCTTCACTGAATTTATTTTCCAAGTCTGTATTGCCAATGTTTTTTGCAGCTTGGCATAACTGCCGAAGGATCTCTTCCAGCCGCCTCATACAGCGAATGATACTCCCTGCAACATAAAAGAAGTTGAAGTAAAGCCAGTCAATGACTATACATTTACACTATGAAATAGTACATTTGCTTGAACAAAATTTGAGAAACTACAGAAACATGTAGGAATAAAGCATTACATTTTGCATTTTTTACACTTCGACCAAACACTCTACGTTTCATTACACTTTGCAGGAGAAATCTTCAATGCAATTCGATTTCAACAAAAAAAGCAGGTACAAAACTGTCCTAAATCATCAACCTTCAAAAATTATTCTAACACTTACAGGAAAAAATAAATTTAAAAAATAAAAACTTTACTGTAAGAAAAGAAACAAATAAATTGAGAAATAAAGAGATCAGTTGAGATAATAAAGTAAGTGATTAAGTTACAATTATGACCCAGACATTTAATATAATGCAAAGATATTTGCTAATCTATTTATTACCATAGATTCCATAGAAGGTATTCAGCATTTTAAAGTTTTTGATCTACCCCCCTTTGTTTTTCAGATACCTTCTCAACAAATAAGTTTATTGGTATAATGATGAATTTCGCTTACCCTCAAAAATATCTGTCATTTTGCATATTTGGAGAAATGATGCTCCTTTACACCAAGCATGCATAACATCCATTAAAAAGGGCTTAAATTGTTCCACATAATTTGCTTCATCTACATCCAGCTTGGCCTCTACACTAACACGTGCTATTCGCCGAGCAATTTCCTAAAATAAATACATAATAAATAACAGTGAGTAAAACACACAGAATACTTATTTCAAATATCGACAGTGAATTCAGCACAAAGACACACCTGCATTTGTCTGAGGGGACCAGAGAGTTCTTCTGACAATTTTGGCATTTCATTTGCCTTCTCATCACATACAAAACAACTTAATAAAGCGACGCATTGAGGTACATTCAGATCATTGAAAAGGTTATTGAAAATAAGTTCTGTCATCAAAAGTTCATCTCCACTGGACAAAAAAAGTATTTTCTTTAATAAAATTTAAACAAAACATATTCAAGCACTGCATCATTAACATTCCTATACCTGCTGAGTTCACAAGCAACACGGCCTTTCATTTCAATCACATCAGCCACAGTACAATAACCAAGTCTTCGCAAAACTCTTTTACGACATTTCAATTCATCCATTTGCAGCAAAGACTTTGCTTTCTTCAGATCTTGCTTTGCTATTTTTAGTGTTTTCTCTACCTATGACAAAGAATAAACAGGACATGGTGACTACAACTGTCACTGCAAACATTTTTTTGGTTTAGAAGGCAAGAGATTTTGATAAGCCTATCAATGCGCTATGATATGCAATAATTATATGCAATAAATAGCTTACAAGCAAAATCTAATTTAAAAAAATGAAACAGAGAAAGGAGATGGACAAAGATGAGGTGCAGAAAGGGAAAAAGGAAGGGAAAAGTCAGACACACACAGAATCACTTCATATGAATTGTTTCCAATACCTCGACTTTGGCTAAATGTTTAGGATAGATATCTTCCATCTCTACACTATTATGCAGAGGATGCTCATACAATCTTTCTTCAAACTGTTCTATTCTTTTCACAACATCTAAAAATATAGGATCTTTAATGTGCATATCTTTAACAGGATTCAAAAGAGGAATGCCTTTCTCAAATCGTTTCTTCACTTCCTGTAAATAAAAATACACTCCCTATTTAATCAAAATTCATAGCTTGTACGTATTTCAAATAAACTTCCCGTTCCCTTATTTCTCACCTGGATTGTTTTAAGAATATACTTTCTGTTATCTAATGGTCTTAAATCTTTTGGATAATGTATTCGAAGTGATGAAATGTGATGTAGGAAATTGTGTTGCACTGGCACAACTTCTACATCACCTGTTTGACCTGGAGGACATGGTGTAGGTGCACTTCCACCCACAATAAATTTGGCGCTATCTTTCTCACCAACAACATGGAGTAATACATCTACCAGTAAAGTTGGTGCACTTTTTGCAGGATTTCGTTTCTTTCCTTCGTCATTGCTTTGTTTCTTAAAGTTGATGATAACACCCCAATCATATTCTTCATTCTCTGTCTTTACCTGCACAGTAATAATAGCAAAATAATACATGGATCTCAATGCCCTAGGAAGATTTAAAGACTTGTATCAGCCTCACCTTAACCAATCTGCCAGGCTGCAAAAATGGAATAAGATATTCAGGTTTTGTGATGAAAGTTTGAAATTGCTTTCCTAGTTCGTCTAATTGTTCTCTTATCCTATGGTAGGATGCTACTTGGGATTCCTTAGGGATTATCATTTTTTCAAGTTTTTCTTGAAGTTTCTGCACTTCTATAATGAGCATTACAAAAGCAATAATTTAAAATACATCTACAAATAAGTATCAAAAAAATAACGTAGTAAACAAGTAAAGTATTCTGGTTGTCAAATTATCTTAAACACGCTCAATCACCTGCACAAGCAGTTAAAAAAAGTGATTTATTAGTAACTCCATAAATGTGTACTACCTAGGAGTAGTCGTTTGACAATCCTCGATATAAAATCTTGTTATGAAATTTTGTGAGAAATTATTTTATTTCAAATTGCACTTTATATATCACTCTTGAAAAATGCTATAAAAATAACAATCTATAAATATGCATTAAGTAAGCAAACTACTTGTTTTAACATTACAATTGATGATAATGTGAATAAAAAATAAAAACATTAATAACAGTTAAACTTACTTTCATACAATATGGGTATTGATGACTGGTTTTGGAATTGAAAAAAACTCCGTTCTAACATATATTCTGGATTAATCTCTTCCACACGTAACAGGTTCAGAACCATATTATAAGTTAAGTGAAATGCTGAATTTATTGGATCAGGCAATCCTTTAACAAGCTCACGACCAGCTGCTGGACTGACCTTCTCATCTATCATTAAAATCACTATTCCTTTTTCATCCAAACCTCTGCGACCTGCTCGACCAGACATCTGAATGTATTCTCCAGAAGTTAACTAAAAATAAAATTTCAATTCATTTATTTCTGTTTCATTGTGTTATGATGTAATACACACAAATAAAAAGTTTTACAAAGATTAAAAGTTTTGAAATACAAAAAATTCTAAACTGAAGTTGTAGAAGAGCTGGACTTACAAATCTAAAATCTTTTCCATCAAATTTACGAGGAGCACTGAAAAGCACAGTGCGAGCAGGCATATTCAAACCCATAGCAAAGGTTTCTGTTGCAAACAATGCCTTGATTAGACCTTCAGCAAACAATATTTCAATAGTTTCTTTCAAAATAGGCAATAAACCTGAAATTAAAGTATTATAAAACATTATACAGATATTAAAGAACATGCTAGAAATGAATATCACTATAAAACAAACATCACTTTGGCAACATGAGATGTTAGCCAGACAAGACCCCCCCCCCCTGAGACATTTTTTATTCTCTTCCATAATATTATGAATAACAGCCGCAACATCAATATGTTTTGATATTTAAAACCTCGATTTTAATGATTTGACATTAACATAAAGCATTGTTAAAACATTAGTTACAATACTTACTTCGTAAAACTGATTCAAGGTAATAATTATAATAGATAGTAGAATAAATAATAATAATAATAGATAATAGAATAAATTCTATTTTTATTGAAACTTAAGATTTAAAAAAGGAATTACTGTGAATCTGTGTGTAAGAACATGTTTCATTATGAAGTTCATTATAACATCGAAAGGGAGGTCTTTTCACTAATTATTCACTATTATCCTTTTGCTCTTAGAAGATAGAGAAAAAACACAAGAAAAAAGCAAATCTTTGCAATACTCTATGTCTCTGTTGCATTATTCCTTACAGAGCCGGATTAAGCCTTGCAGAGGCCCAGGAACTGTCTTGCGTGTGAGCACGTGTATGTGAGCTTATAATAAAATTCACTCCTTCACTATTCAATTCTGATAATCGTTCAGAAACAGTAAAAAAATCTACACTTGATTTTCTACTCAGAAAGTGATGCCAAACAATACTTGTTAACAAACTTTTAGATGTGATAAAATTGATGAGACAATTTTCTGTAGTACTTAATTGTGTGTTTTATGTCTTAGTAGTCATAGGTAAGCCATATAAAATAACTTCCATTAAGCAGTATTTAACATTTTCTTTTTATACGCATAAAATCACAAGATCTTTAATAAATGATCTACACTGAAAGCTATAACTGACCGTAATATTTATTAAAAATAAAAATACCAAACATAACAATTATAATGTTGACCCTTTATGGTCCTAAATTCATTTTTTTCTGCTTGTCATCAAGAGCAAAACAAATCTTTAGTATAGAATTCAGTGAAAATTAGTTACTTACAATTCAGTGAAAAATAATATTAAAAAACGTTTTGTTTTTTAAATTATATCTTTCTACTGAAGAAAAGAAACAATTTCTATTTTTAATTCGTACATGCAAATGTATTTTCTATATCACATACAATACTTGATCTTTATGAATAATAATAAAAATAATTATTTGTTTACAAAATATTAATTAAGAATTTATTCATTTTTGAAGGTAGACCAAATTCGAAACTAGTCACTTTCAATGGAATAGGAAGCAACTTTCTACCTAATCTATATTTTCTGTTACGATTACATCATCGTTTACATTTCTTGTCATAAATTCAATATTAGAAGCTTTTCCTATGTCACTTTACCCATTTTTGTCACATGTTTGTAAAAATAACCTTTTTTCATGGGCTGCTTCAATTGTGTCTGTGTGAAATTTTGTTATTTATTACTAAAGACTAGATTCTCATTTAACTGCATCTTTTCTTTGCTAACTTGAAACTGGGCAAAACCTTTACAGAAATTTGAATCATGAAAGACGTTATTTTACTATTTGTTTTATTTTGCACAAAATTGCATGTTTTGGGGGTTACTACACGATATTGCACGTTTTAGGGAATGCTGCCTGAAAATTGCATGTTTTAGGATTTTACTGGACGAATTTACAAGATTAATAGTTTTATTGCATAAAATATATTTTTTATCTTATCAACTTGTTTTAATTTATCTTTTTTAAAGCCTTGGCCCTTGGTTGTGACCCTCTGTCAACGGAATGTTTGGGTCATATATGTATCCATTTAATCAATCTTCCCTGAACTTAGAAATATGAGATCGAGCATGTGCGAGTCGCAAGTAAGCCGCTGTCCCGGACACTTCGCCCGAGACCTCGCCACTGAAGATGCCCACCGCAGTCGTGGGTGAAACGTTTGGCAGTTCCAAGCCAATTGGACCACGGCCCATCAGCCCAGAAGACATCAAGAAGACTGACAATTGTTCAAGTAAAATTTCAACAAAGTAACTGATGTGAAAAGTTCACAGTATCTAGAGTTTATTTGTAATGTATTTGGGGAGCAGGACCACTGACTTTGGTTCACTATCACAGAAAGATCACTACAAGCATAGTCAACTGTACAATTTTTTTCTTCATATCAGTACTGATCATTTCCCATGCCTTTGACCACCTATAATCCTTTGGCTTTGTAAGAAAAGCATTATAGGGTCATTCCACATTAAATCAACATATTTTCATTTTATATCACCATCTCAGTTTCAGATGAAATTTGACACATGGGTAGCATGAATCAAGACCAAGAAAATTACAAATTTTGTGTAAAATATTTCCACCCATTTGTGAAATACAGCCAAATACGTTTTACAAAATTGGGTTCCCTGAAAAAAATTTAAGAGATGTAGAACCTCTCCAAACTAAGATAAAGTGCTGGAAAAGATGTCATTTTGAAGCTTTCTTTATGGCATTTTATATGATACAACTCAACAAGGATTAGGTTTCAAAAGTTTTTTGAATTTGAATTTAAAATTTTGATTTTGTTCAAAATTCAAAATTCTAAAACAATTCGTATGTTTCCAAACAGTACAAGTTTAAAGATGAGACTGCAGTGAGTTCAAATGAAAATTTGAAAAACCATACAATAGCTTTTCTGGTTATGGCTTACTTTATTCATAAACTAATATGAATATACATTAGAACTCTAGTTCGTTTACAGTTTTTAAAAGCTTCAGCAGTTAGTGTTTCTTCCACTGACAAATTGTAGACTCTCCCTGTTGTCACTGGATTAACTTTTCGCAGGAGAAAGTTCACCCGGGAGAACAAAATCTCAGCATTCATTTTCACGTTATGATTCATTTGATTCAATGCCATTCATTTTGATATTTACCCTTTACTAGCCCATTCAAAAATATTGGTCTGAAATGCCTGGCAAATTCACGGTGGATGCCGAGAATACGAACGTGAATACAATTATGTATTGTAGATATATGCAATATTTTTTTCCATCTTCGCAGTTTATTGTTACATCAACATTTACAAGTTTTGTAACATGGAATGGCAATGTAAAAACTAAAACACTAACCTCGGCATAATCTGTAAATTTAAGATGACCCCACACTATTCAACTGAGATATTTTGGAAAAAACCTTGCTTTAAAGTCAGGTAATATGGTACCGCCCCGTTCTTTAAGCTTATTTAATTCTGTCAGAATCAATGTTCAAAGTACCAACTACTGCTAGCTGTTACTTGCTCCACCAACTCTATTGAAGCAAACAGGTTTCAGCAATTTGGGTGCATTGATAGAGAAGGGTTGATATCAGCAAATTTCATAAGAGATGAGCCATCGAGTGATGTCATCAGCATTTATTCTCTCTCAGATCTCACCAGTGATAATAGAAAATCTTGCTGACCCAGATGGGAAACTGAGTATAGAGGGAGGGCTGTCAATGCAATGTTGAGGTCATGCTAGCAATGGGATTCTTTGTTGTAACCAAGCAAGGAAGGTATTACTCGTGCAACTTTTCTTGAACGATGGATTGAAGAAATGCGGATGGAGTGGGGGTATTAGTAATGAAATCGGCCACAAGATTTTATGAAGCAACGCCAATCTCTGGAAAATCAATCGTGGCTTTGTAACTTTCTTGATACTTTGTGTTTTAACATTCTCAGGAGTTCAAGGAATCTCCTATGACGAATCTTCACCTGCTTCGGTCATTTTTTGGACATCTTCAACAGAAAATAGTTCTATATCGTGCCAGTGAAGAGGAGTTTGGAATGTTGTCATCAGTGCTCACTGCAAGCTTCTACCGTCGACTGTTTTTTGTGCCTGAGAGGAGGAAGCAAGGTTCACGAAAAGTTGCACGAGTAATACATCTGTGTTGAGAAATTCAATAAATTTGTAACTCAATACCACCTGTCACCAAGCTATGCACCTGCATTTATGGACAACATAACTATGTGAGCAGACTCTAGTTGAGTGCAGCAAAGACAGCAAACATGATCTGATTGCTGATATCTGAGAAAACACCCTAAACGATAGCACATGGAGCAAGAAAAGGTTCTGTTTTATCTGTTTGCAGCAAGGACTACCAGAAGTTGATTCTTTTCTCGAGCACCTTCTTAATGCAAGGGACTTTTCTGGGCCAGTATCATGAAGCCTTTCATAAAAGAAGAGAATATGTGATATTTGACTGCTTATCCCTTCCCTTCTTTCTTCCAGTTCCTTTATGGGCTGCCTTAGGGTTTTTACGGAATTTGTGGGGGCCCATGAGCAGCTGCTCCACCCACTCCACACATTTAATCTGAGCCTGACTCTAGGCACACTCCTTTTGATAACACTAACCAATCCAACAGTTCAAACAGAAAAAGAGCAGTCATGTGTATGTTAACCATGTGGAACCCCATCACTTACGATCATTTAGTCTACTACAGGAAGTAGTTCAATCCCCTTCTGATTAGATAATTCTGTAATTTATATTTAATTCCTGAATTACTAGATACACACTTGGACATTCTAAAACACTCAAGAAGGGCTTTCCAGGCTCATGTTTTCCAGTCTCCTAAGCCACGCCCCACCCAGTAGACTCTTGTGACTCACAATCAGCATGTTCCTTTTGATTGCTAGGCAGGCATAACTGTCAGTGGCTCTCAATCTTATTGCCTGGCATTAAGTATGCAACGTACAACACTGTCCTTTATTGAATACATTATTGAGCCTGTTATGACAAAAATAAGTTCCCAAATAGAGAATCTGAATACAGAAGAGCTTGTACAACAATCCAATGGAAAACATCTAAACACACACATATTTGCATATAACTGATATTTTCTATGAGCAAACAGATAACTGTCAATAACATATTCACAGATATTACAACAATTCATAAAAAATAACAGGGGAAATGCAATTTCCTGAAGTAAAAACTTGTTTTGCATAATTTTCCAAAAGAAATCAATGTATGACAATTTTTTGTTGACTTGCTTCTTTTCCTATCTTCCGAAGACTGAGAACAATAGTAAAAAGTTCTTAAAGCATTATACTTCAACACAAACTTACCACCATGATGAATGCCTATACCTCGACGCAACAAAGGTAAAACATTTTCCACTTGAGGTAGTTTTCTATCTTCTTCGGAGAGAACATCCATAGCATTGTTGAATACTTCATCAACTAATTTTTTTTCTTCAACTGAAAAACAAAACATGTTTTCGCAAAAAATAAATTTGGAAAACAATCAAAAGCAATGCATATCATGAAGAGACTATAACTAGTTCTGAACTTTCATTACATTCTACAAAGGTCTCAGTCTTTGACTTCATTTGCATTATGTGCATGTGTGTGTATACTATAAACTCAACTTCAGTTTTATTTACATAATTATCTATACATGCTTAAACATCCTTCAATCCTTTACTTTAATGTTAAAAATATACACTTGCACATAGAGGAATGTGCCAGAAGCTTATTCAATTAAACAGTATTTAGCAATGCCATTTAATGCCGCAAAAATGTAATATTTCACTACATCACAAGGGTTTCACTCTTTTCATTTGCAAATAATGAAATTTCTGAACATAAAAAACATGCAAAACATAAATTCTATTAATTACAAGCTGAGAAAAAGCTGTTTTCTATTATTTTACACAGCTCAGTTTAACGTGGAAAAAAAGATTCTTGTAAAATAAAATTCAAATTTAGACACTTCTAAAGAACCACATACATACCATTATTGAAATCTAATCTAGCCATCTGCATGGCATACACTTCACAATCTTTTTTACTAAAGCTGAAAATTATTACAGGAGCAAACTGACGTTCCATAATCATTTTCACAATCTTGTAAATATTAGTTTCTCCTTTGAAACCACCTCGACGTCCTTTTTGGTCTCCTTTTGCTGCATCTCCTGCATTCTGCAGGACAGTCATGGCCTTGTTGAAGTTATCTTCCTTGAACTGACCCTGTAACAAAATGATGCAAAAATCTCATTGTATTACAACTTTCAATTGTGATTGAACTAATAAGAAACATCAGCATTAAAAACAGTAACAAAAGGAGAAAAAGTAAATATGGTATTATCACAGCACTTACTTTCTTGGAAGGTTACGTAATATTAAAATAGTGGTTGAACCCACAAACATATTTGCCTGTACTGGGATTTAACTCCGGCACATACTTCTGCAAACAATGGATTTATCCACTAACCCAGGGCTGATCAAATTTCACGAATTGGGGGGGCCTACTGGTGGCCTAATGCATCGACTCGCATGCAAATCAATTTCAATAGTAGACTGCTCTGATCGCATGTGAGCATTTCCCCTCCTGTCGGGTTAACTCTACAAGCAGTGAGCCACATCAAAGGTCTACATAAGAACTGGGTCAGGGCATGTCAAATGGGCTGCTAACTTGGGCAAACCCACGCTAAACAGTCTTGCTGTGTGTATTTGAAGAGCCCTCCCAACCTTGTACAAGTATTTTTTTTAAATTGACTCATTTTAATTCACAATTACACAAGTTATTTTCAAAAGAGCGTACATGACATTATTTATAGATTTAATTTTGAAAAATGAATTTAATTAAGATATATGTAGGGAGCATGGCTGGTAGGAGTAGAGGCAGATCGAGGTTAAGATGGAATGATGAGGTGGGTCATTCCATGTCAAATCGGCCAAAATTTCCCGACCATCTTCCGATTCGACTGAAACTTTTTAAATCGTTTTAGAATGACGAAACAACACTGAATATCGACTTTTTGGCATTAAATTTTACTTCATTTTTGAAAATATGAAATGTGATATTTTGCGCAAGTGTCAGTGGGTATTATCTAAAAACTAGTAAAATATCTTCAAATTTGATTTTACTTTGCAACATGCTTTATATTTCTAATGAGTACATTCCACTCTTAAAGGTTTTGATATGATAAACCTAATTTTTACGGCATTAATAAGGCCGAATTAAGGCCAACGTAAATAATTATGATTTTTATTCAAAATTCATTTTCTCAAATACTTCGCTTGGCCGCAATTAGCATGTATAGCATGAGCATTGTTCCAATGTACTTTCTGTACACTGCCTTGAATTGTGAATGCGTAGTTGTCTGAAAAGTTGGCTACTACAACCGCACAAAACTAAAAATATTACACAAACAATATCTCTAGAGCACATTACTTGCTCCATGATCCCGCACTGATGAGCGAAAACTGCTTTTTGAAATTGGGAACCAGTAATAAGATATGAGGGTGGCTCACAATTGGTGGGTCACCCGGTATAAATAGAAGTTTCTGACTTCGAAAATATGCTTAAGATACATTTAAAATGTATGAGAATTAATCATTAAATAACAAAAACAAGATTTACAAATGATAAGCG
>JAHLJT010004567.1:178475206-178801403 GCA_031308135.1 Acheta domesticus
TAGATATGGAAATACACATTCATCTGACTTCAACGTTTTAAGTTATTGTGTGTCATCAAATCTTACACATGTTAAGGGGCCACCAAGATTTTATCAAAACCAATACAAAGCAACATTGGACTTGATACTCACAGGTAAAGAAGAAACCATCGCTACCCTAAATTATTACCCACCTGTGGGAAAAAGCGGATTCACGTTACTACGTTGGCAAAAATTCAAATCTCAGAAAAAAGTTAAAATTAAAGTTCTAACTTATACAATGTATTGAATAAAAGAAATTTCTGGGAGGCAGATTACATAGAAATTGATAGAGTATTACGCAACAATCTAACAGACTGGTAAGAACTGGTATACAAAAGAAATATTAAAAACTCATGGGAAAATTTTCAAAAAATTGATTTATCAAGAAGGAATAACGTTATCATCGGTGAAGTTTGGATAACTCAAAACACTAATGAGAAAAAAAAGCATACGAGATGTAACAACATTTAGTCACTGATGAAGCCTGTAATACAGAGAAAATCTTGAGAAATTAATTTACAAAAGAATCAGAGTTGGATAGAAAATCTTTTGAAGAATCATTATGCACAATTGAAAAGTGAAACAATTTTATAAATATACGAAGTCAAACTTCAACAAAATTTGGTTTTCCTGTAATAATTTAGAAATGAGGAAACAACCAGTATGAAAGAAATAGCTAATATTCTTGCCTACAGATTTTTTAAGTCTTTTTTTTACACATGATGAGTTAAATATCATAGTTAATACCATTCCCAGATCAATAAATGAGACAACTGATATCAACTTCGATGTTCAAACCATTAGGAAAATTTTAGCTGACCTGGATAAAACCTGTGCAATGGGACCTGATGAAATACCCATAATACGTTTGAAAGATGTACAGGTATTTTGTTAGGTCTTCTCACAAATAAAGAATTTATCACTTTATTTATGTAAATGAAGAGGAAAAAAAGAAAAAAATACAAGAAAACAATTCCTACCCGAGGTCGGGAAAATGGTTTATGAAACTTGCTATATAAAAAGGGAGATAGAAACTAGAAGACTACAGACTAATAACTTTAAAGTCAATAGTCTGTGGGCAGAAGGAGAAAGTAATTGTGAATAAAATTATAAATGTATTAGTCAATTAATAATTTAATTCCTAGCTCACAGCATGGTTTCCTATCAGGCAGGTCATTACCACTAACTTGCTAATTTGTTGAGCAAATGGACTACATATTTGGATGATAATTAACATATTGATGTGATCTATTTAGACTTCGAAAAAGCCTGCAAATGTATTTCACTTCAATGGTTACATGTAAAGTTGGATTACATTGGTATCAGAAGAAAACTTCTAAAATGGATACATGATTTCTTGACAGGATGGAAATTCAATTCTAGAACTGGAAAAGAATTATCAGATCCTCACAACATTCTGAGTGGGGTTCCAAAGAAAATCGGTTTTGAGATCTGTTCTTTTAACAATTTACATGATTAATTGTGATGCAAAAATTATTTCTAAAACTATCTCCTACACAGATGACATCAAATTCTTTGGAAACTTATCAAGAAACAAACTTTTAGATGTAAATACAACTGAAGCCTGGAAGGAGAAATGGTCACTACAATTGAACAGTGATTATTGTAGACCTTCATCTAGGAAAAATAAATCTAATGAATGAATACTATACTAATTGTACAAAACTTTTACCAGTCAATAGACAGAAAGACCAAGCATTATAATATCAAAGGACTTACACACTATGTATAAATCGCAAAACATGGGAACAAAATTCTACACGTTATAAAGAGGTCATTAGAATTCTTAATCATTGATCAATTCTTGAAATTTCATAAAAGCTATGTTCGAGCAACACTGGAGTATAGATTCTTCTTATGGTCACCTTACTTAGACTTAAGAAGAACATGCAACATGAAACTACTAAATTGCCTTGTTTTATGGAATTTGATAAACATCCAGAAGCTAGAAACACTGAATCTACCAACCCTGGAGAAAACAAGAAAGCGACTGAATCTAACTGACACACAACTCACAAGTATGATAGTCCAGAACTGGCTGACTTCTGAATTACATAAAAATGTCCATTTCAGAAGACATCATAACAAATAAAATATACACAGTTTTTGTTAAAAATTCAAGGAAACATTTCCTGATATAGTTGTTTTTACTTGGAATACATTACCAGTAAATGCAGAAAAAGCTACATCTAACCCCTATACAAAAAGATATACAAATTCATTTGAACCCCCATCTCGATCAGGTTTTTCGTCCAGTGTCCCTGATCCTTGAGCAAATGCTGAGATGGTCCCTTGTTTTGCTTCTGGACATAAATGTAACTTCATTATTTGTGCACGTCTTCCGAATTTCAGTGGGAAATATAGTTATTCATATTATCGCGGCAAAAAGTATTATTCTTTCATGAAGAACGTGAGGGTTCAGGGCAGGAATTTATAGCTAATTTACCTTTGAAAATATATTTTATTATATAGGAGCGAATATTTTGTCAACAAAACTCGAAAAAAAACCCTCTCTTTTCTGTATTCAAAATTCGACTAGAATATGGTTTAGGATAGAGACCACAGAATTCTGAAAACGTGCACAAAATTCACTTCTCCCCATAGCTCGTCACACGCAGTTTTAACTGTTTTTGACGTAAATAAATAAATAAATACAGTATCTAAATTATAGCAGAAACAGTTGTGTGTACATATAAATAAAAACATTCAACTCTAGTGATATATACCTGTGTGTATGTATACTACAAAAATTTGTTTATGTACTGTAACACACTATTCATAATAAGCTGTGTTAAATGTAACCATTTGTTCATAATCAATAAATCAACAATGTGCAACATACAATATTTTATAGATGTATGTATCAGCACTACTGAGCCTAATTATCAACATGTATCTTGATTAACATACTTGATATCATCTAATATTGATTCCGTCTTAGCTCTCTTTCCACCAATTTCACTATTGTCATCATGTTCTCGTTTTGATAAGATTGTATTAGAATTTCTGGTAGGTGATCTGAAACAAAAGAAAAATAATATACATTAAAATATTCACACACAGTAAAATCTGTAGTTATTCAAATGCACATGTATTCTTATCGTCGTATCATATATAAGTGATAACTTTAGAACATCAGCAGATGCAACAATTACGATTCTGATTGGCAATTGGTGTAGAATACACAGTTTTTTAAAATTCAAGCACTCTCCACCTGACAGTTTATAATAAAACTTTGTAACCTTTCTGACAGTCAATTAATACAAGTTTAGCAAACTATTATTATGCAATTCAATTCATACTCACTCGATGTCCCCCGATTCTATTACCATTACTGGAGATTCTTCTTTAACATCCACACATGGTGTATCGGTTGTAACTGCATTGTCTTCGTCGAAAACATTAAAAATATCGTCACTGAAATTAGCCATTACGAAAAACAGAACCTCTTCACGCTCAATAAAATTATATTTTATCGTGATAGAAACACTCAAATTAGTGCTCACAAGGGCACTAAGTCTCTTTCAAATTGTAGCAACAAAACCTTGGCACGTTCTTCGCTATCACACATGGATCAACCACAATCAACACATGCGTCGTATAGCGGCCGACGGCCATAATACATTTATGTTACCAACCAACGTCAACCAAAGAGAAAATATCGCGGATGCGACTATCAGTTGTTAAACAAATAGTTTCTATATTATATCACAAACAAGCGCTGAAGGTTTGTTTCTTAAACTTGGTGAAGCAATTAATGTATTATAGAAAATGCTATACTTATTTTTGGAGTTGAATCTCATATTTATCCAGGTACCATAGATAAACACCCATTCAGCCACCATGCAACAGAAGGGAAATGGGACTTGATAATCAGGGCAGCCATCCAAAGGCATGCTATTCCGTGAATTCCATGGAAAAACTTTAACATAAGCAAGTAAGGTTATGTATCGCAAATGTTTTTGTCGCAGGATTTTTCATTTAATCAAGTGAAGTTTTAAGATGTGGATAAAAAGGATTATTATAGCATTATAGTTTCAGTATACCGTGCTTTCCTTTGTGTCTTCTTTTTAAAAATTAACTACTTACTCCAATATAATTTTTGATCACGTGCAATAATTGCATTCGGGTAATCAGATTTTCATACCACCTTTACTTTAATTCAATGAGCAATTGTTGCAAAACATTTAACTTAAGATTTCAAACAAAGTTGCAAATGTCTGTTCCATGTCAATTTTAAATTTTTGTTTATTTCCGTGTGATTTTTCCCCTTCAAACATTTCTCATCCTAAAATATTGAAATTTAAATCAGTACCATAGCCACAAAAGAAATTTAATCCTTCGTGCACTTTTAATAAAAATTCAAGGTCTTTAAACCAATTTCAAAAGCATTATTATTATTATTAAAGCATTTCCATTAAGAAACTGAACTTCCATTGGTTTATAAATTGTGTTTTGTTGCGTTAAGGGTACTTGCTTGTAAATCTAAATGGAAATTTACTCCAGACGACATGATGTCAATACTCAAAATTGCGTAGGTTTTTAGGAGACCTATTTATTTCAATATGTACTTGAATAACTTACCTCTTTTCTAAATGATGTAAAGAATATTAATGGAATATCATCAAGACATCTCTTCAAACAAATTTATGAACTTGGTAAAAACACTCCATTTAATATTCTTCCATCATTCCCAAAACATAACTTCTATGCAAATAAAAGATCAACGCACAATTTAAGAACTACTCTACAGTAAGTAATTAAAGCAGGTGAATCAAAAGTTCAATAACAACAAATAATTTGAATGTTTCAGTAATAGCTGTACATACATCACAATTCTCATTGCAATATACAACAAACTGGTATTGTAATATCTGAATATGCACAAGATCTTGTATAATACTTCTGTCAGAATTAACAATATAAAAATTAGCAGAAATTCTTGTACAATAATTCTCATTTAGCAACATGATGCACAAGAACATTGATATCGCTTTTCATTACTCACATCCAATTAATGGTAATGTTTTGTAATATTTTCAAGAAATCTAAATCGAAAACTCTTATTTAATTTCTAATTATTATAGATCCAAAGCTATCAATGCTTTATAAATGATTCTGTAATTGTATCAGCCAATTTGACTTGTTCATTACATTGAAACATTTACAAAGACTTTTAATATGGTTGTCCATCTGTGGCTCAATGAATTATTTTTTCCTCCTACTCTTTGAATTTCTCTAACTCTGTTCTCACTTGATCCATTTTTCACACTGATCATTCTTCATTTCCAATCATCCTCATTTGATCTTTTTCCTATAATTATGGCTTTGAAATTGAAAAAGATCAATGAGGAATTGCTGAGGAACTTTACTAAATAGTACCGTTTATTGCTGCACTGCACATTCACTGAACTTGTGTATATGATGATTTTTTCATCAAAATCGAGTAATTCACACAATATCATGTCAAATTAGGGTTATTCAATTTTTCTTTACAGATAACCACAAAAGGGCAGCAACTGGGCAACCACAAATTCACAGTGTCTTGCAACTGCAATAAATGAATAACTTTACCACAAACTACAAAAGGATATTTGTATTATTATTAACATTATTCAAATTGTAATAAAAGTTCAACAATAAAGAGTTTTGATTTTATTACTGAATCATTTTCAAGTAGCAATATTTCCCTTCATATCAACAAGACAAAACTATTATTGGCATGTGTTTGGACTCTCAAACAACAGGATTTACAATGAGGTACATACCAGATACTTATATAAAAAGCTTTCAAATCAAGTGAGATATTAAACAAGGCTTATGAGTACTACAGCTCGTCAGTTAAGCTGGACTGTACTTCTACACTTTATCTTTTGATTATTATATACAAAATGTTACAAATACAAGAAAAAAAAAGTACAAGGAATAAATTATGGTAGCAATAAAATGTAAACCAAAATATGCTTCAAGATCGGAGCATATTGGGTCTTACTATAGGTATAATACACAATAATGTATTCACATTCAGAGGAATGCAAAGATGACAACTTTAAATTATGGATAATGTTTAATAAAATGCCACACCGTATAGCAAATGGATGACATAGTCTCATGTGAATTAGTTGAAAAGTTAACTTGAACTGCGTTGGCATTGTTTGACCATCAAACCACCAATATCAATGGAGACAGGGTATGGATGGATGCTGAAAAATCACCCAAATGCTAGTTTGACTTCTCACTGGATAACATGCTGGAAGTTCTCTGCATAGAAAAGAATAAGAAAAACTTCATTCACTAAAAGCATGACCATTTTCTCTTTGCATATGTACTTGGTTCGTAAATTCCTCTCTAGCTTGGTAAGAAGCACATTACTCAGTCAAAAGTGCAAATAAAGATAAAGAAATTCAATTGCACTTCTTATGAATCACATTAGGGCTCTCTGAACTCCATATAAGACATCTTTCTCATTCTGTACAAGTCCTTTCATTCTGCGTTTGTAGTTGTGCCTGGCAAATCATTCACCTCGCACCATTTAACAACACTGGCCACACAGTGACTACCTTCTCTCCTTTTCTCCATCACTCAATTCCACACTGATCAATCATTGATAGTCAGAACATTTCAGTTGAGTCTGCACAAACATGTAAGTGTATGTATGCCAAATTATAAAGCAGATGGCTGGTCTTGCATTTTTTATCAGATAAATATTTACACGTATTTGCACAGAACTGTACTTGCCCTACAGTAACTGGCATGCCGCAATTACAATATCAGTCAACAGCTTGATATAAATTTGTATTAGGGGATAAATACATAACCTTTATCCAATATGTATAATAGAATCTAATGATAATCATTTTAACTACACAAACACTCATAACTAACAGAAATTTACAAAGGTAACCCGGATGAAGGGGATTGCTGATGTAGCTAAAAATAACTGGTAAAGAAAACCCAAAACATGTTTGTTTTCTCCATAGGATTATTGCAAGCATTTGTACGTAAGGATCAAAAGCATTCATTTCTAAGACCTACACAGCCAAATACAACCCCTGCAGCTCTATGTCTGTACAAAATTTACTAATGCCAACTATAAATCTAGACCAAATATAACTAGTTACTTCTGCTTGCCTCTGATAACACAAAAGAATACTAGTTCAAAAATATATGTCATTTAAGGAAGAACAGGTCTTTTAAAAACTTTCAGATTCATTTTTAAATTTTAAGTGTATGTCTACATAACATAATGTTTCATTTCTATTTTTCCAAGTACTCAAGATTCATTCCTGAAACACATTGGTAAATTAAACATTCAAACAAACAAAAGTCACCATCCAATTGTACGGAAATAATATCTTCAAAAACTGATTTTGTCAGTCCCTATTCTGGTCAGGAACTAGGTGTATTCTTGTCTGTTCACACTCCACTATGTCTGTGCTCACTGCTGGCACCACCACCACAGTGCTGACCTGAGTAGGGGGCAGGCTTGGCAGTTATGTTGCAGGTGGGGCTTATGCGTGGGCAACCTGGCTCGCTCATTCATAATTTATGATTCGACGTGAGCCATGTCAGCCCTTCATACAACCCATCCCCTGTTGTGGCACACGATGGCTGCACATACCAATTACGGTCACGTATCCTGGTTAGGCCCAGTTTTTCTTGAATTTCATGTGGTTTCATAGCTGCAAGAATATGTGTTTTATAGAATTAAATCATTAATCTATTTTGTAAATATTAACAAATTAGTTCTTCAAAAACTTTAATTAGAAAATGCAGTATGACATTCACATGTAAAACTATTTAAATGATAAACTTCATTAATCTAAAAAAATAAAGAAATGCATCAAAATAATACAATAAATAAACAAAAACCAGAGATGTGATTTACTAGCTCTAAAAAAAGATTTGTTATCTCTGGAAACATGGTTAAATCTTATAAATTGCTCAAACTAACTCATTCATTGTAGAAAACTCATAAAAAGGTTCTTTGGACATTCTTTCTTTCAGATGAAAGATCTCAAGCAAGCAATTAATGGGGTATTTAAGTTACTGAGTAAATGCTTTATAAATTTTAACTGGTACAAGTATAAAATGTCTTAACTCTGACCTGAGCAATAAAAGTTAAATATTGCTAATGAACTTCATTGTTGTTAAAATACACCAGAAAGTGTAGCAGGGAATGAAACAGGTGTAAAAAGTGCGAAAAAGACAGAATGCAGAAGATAATGGCAGTAGAAGAAACTATAAATAAATAAGTAAATAAAGAGTACAGAGCTCTGAGAAGAGCAATGAAAGCATGAAGATTACTAGCGATACTGCAACAGCACATACTTTCTCATTTTATTTGCAATGATTAGTAATATTAAATCACTGCAACTTGTATCCTAAAACACCCATAACTTGAAAATCTTTTCACCAAAATAAGTACAGACAATACAAAACCAACAGCATACTGTCAATTTTAGAAATTTCAAAATTTTCAATAAGTTTCAAATTCAGTATATCGATTTCTAACTTTAAAAAATAGTATTTAACGAAAAATTAATGCTAATCATACATATTTCTGAAGCCAAAAAAATACCTACCACACTGCTCTGGTTCTTATTTACTTGTGCTGCTACAATGAATTCTTAATAATCTGGAGGCTCTAACATCCAAAATGCAAAATTGTCCAGCTATAAATACTAATACTTTGAAAAAAATCTGTATGTGAAATGATTAAAATATCTAATATTGAGAAATAGATTACATTAAAAAAATCTCTGGCTTCAACTTCAATATTTAGGGAACAGAGTAGTTTAAAAGAAAGTTGAACTTCTACAATTTTCTTAATTTCCAAGGATATAACAAAAATTGGACCTACATTATTTGGGCACACATTAATTATTTCAGAAAAAATTTAGTCATTAGTGAGAAAATTTTCCAAAATGCCCAAGGCTTCATACAAATACCCCCAAAAATTAGAACATTTGTTTCCAATTGACATGTCCTTTAGTTCGACCAGATTGACTGGGAAAATATAAGTTTTGAGAAAAATTGTTTAGTTTAGACATTAGAGTCCTCCAAGACAGACCAACAGACGTTTATAAGAAAAGAAATAATAATATTTTTAATAGCATTACATAATAGCATAACTCTTGTTATACACATATTTCTATATACTAGCATACGAGAAAGTAAAGGGAGATTGAGAAAATCAGATCAAAATAATATAATGGGAAAAGCAAGCAAGCAAGCAAGCAAACATCCATTTTATGTGAATTACCATCAGGTAAGTCCTGCTTATTGGCAAAAATGAGGATAATAGCATCTCTCATCTCTCGATCATTAATGATCCGATGCAGTTCTTGACGAGCTTCATCAATGCGATCCCTATCTGCACAATCCACCACAAATATAAGTCCTTGTGTTCCAGTGTAATAATGCCGCCATAAGGGTCGTATCTTATCCTGTCCACCAACATCCTGAAATCAATGAAAGTGGAAACAATAAATTTATTTATATATTTTGGTCTGCTACTAAAACTCCTTTGGAATCAATAAAATAATAATGATTAATAGTTACTCCTCCTCCATGACACTACATGCTACTGTCAAATGCAAATCTTGTTTAGGTAGCTGAACGCTACAATATTATTTGAGCATACAGGTCATAACTAAGGAAAGGATTTTCATGTAAATACACATTTTACAATTTTTTTCCATCTATCACTGGCTACACAGTACTACTATTTACTTATGTACTGGCTCCTCATAAACACTGTTTATACTATAAACCTATTTTATATTTTGAATAACTCTCACGTGTGGTGAAGACCAGTCACATGTACATTACTTCTGTACACATACAACTTTGTTTAGCCACTCTGAATCCACTGTAGGGCCTGATCGGTGATATTCTGGGCTCAGAAAATACTTGAATAGAGTAATTTTAAATATTATAATGAATTTTTAATTTTTAAATATTTTCTATTTTTTCTTATATATTTTGGAAAAAATAAATATGTGTAGGTACATACTTTGCTCCTTTTATTGCAATACAATCCATTCCCTAGTCATAACATTATAGCCTCACTTTGTCTCAGTTATTTATCATTAGACATTGATTAAAACACAAAATGGGTAGATTTCTCATAGGATTTTAAAATAAAAGTATTCAATGTAATGTATTGTTGACTGAAGATTCATCTTGCTTCGTAGAGTTAAAAAAATCAACTTTTAACTTGAAGGGAAGCAGATAATTTAAAAAAAAGTCAGAAAAAATTAAAAGGAACTGCCCTTTACGTACAAATGTGAATTACCATCAGGTATGTTATTACATCGATATCATATCAGATGACTCAAAATTTCCTTCGAACCACGTAATCAACTGTATCACGACATGGTATCAGGTGTGTAATATTCAAATTTGGCGAATTCCTGCTAGCAAAGAAAACTAGTGGTCCTACAACAGCACGTACTTTCTCCCCTGAATTTTCACGCAAAATAATGCGAAAACTACTCAATTTTCGAAAAATTGAACAAAGCTTTACTTCAAAATCTATCTTTAAGAAACACATTTCATTATGGGAAAAAATCTCCATCTTAAATATTTTGGTTGTAAGAAAACCCCGAAAAAATGTTGAACTTTTGCAATTTTCGAAAAATCAGGGTTTTTAACAAACCTGATATATGCACCAGTTCTCTTAAACGTCCTTCACATTATCCAACAGCAAAATTTAATAAAAAACGGTAGAGGCACTTTTTGAAAATTTTGAAAATGCCCCAGGGGTTTCATGCAAACTATTAATGAAATTAAAATATCGGTTTCAAATTCAAGGCGTCGCGAAATCAGCTACATGGATTGGGAAATATCAATTTTGGAGAAAATAGGCTGAATGGTTTAGCCGCTAGCGTTGTTCACGAACCGACGGACGGACCGATAGACGTTTTGCCGTCATTCGATTTTTCGATAGCAAGGACCCACAAAACATGAATTCTGTCAACACCACGTGTTGGAGATTTTTTCTCTAAATTTAGCAACTGGATTTATCCACCTTTTCGTAACAGGGCTCTGTAATAAGATTTTGTCTGCCGAAAATTCGCCGTTTTTTCGCGCAGTATTACGTAATAATAATAATAATAATAATAATAATAATAATAATAATAATAATAATAATTTATTGAGTCACATATACAATTACAATCGTGTATGACGAATCAAAGTGCTGTCTTGGGTAGAGAGAGGGAAGTTACATTTACTGTCCAGAAGCAAAGCTAGGGGCCATCTCAGCATTTACTCAAAGGACCAGGGAAACTGGACAGAAAAACCTGATCGAGATGGAGTCATTGCCCTAAGAATTATACTGCAATACTTTTTACGTAACTTTCTATTTACTCCGTAGGGAGAAAGTAAAAGATACGCCGTGCTGTGACAAAGCCTTCGATACACACGACGTAAGGCCAGCCGCCGGATCGGCGCTAAGAAGGGGCAATCTTTGCTGTGCCTAGGCGATAACCCTGAGGAAACGGAGGAAGAGAAGCGCTAACGTTGACTCCGCGACATTCACGTTGGCGTCTAAAAGCGCACCCAAAGAGTCGATTGATTTTCTGATTGATAAATTATTTCGGATTTCCGGGCTTCAATTGCTATGGCCATTAGTCCTGTATGTGTAGTGTATGTTTTATCACGAGAGGCAGCTGTGTTCTTCCCCCGCTGGATGGAGAGATCCGACGCCCACCTCACGTGGACTTGCGGGGTTTTGTACATCCAGGTATCTCGCACCAGCGGGGCACCGCGCTAGCCGGGACAATCTCTAAACTTACGACTGGTCTCCCAACATGTCAGGGAGCGTAGTGCATTGAAGTGTGTGTGTAAATAAGGGGCGAGGATAGGGCAAGGAAAAGGAAGGAAAACTCGCGCGCGGTCCGTGGCCCGTTTGTTGTTTCTACTCCGGCATTCGCCTTGTGTTGATCGGACAAACCAAGGAAAACTACCGATAAGAGGGGCCAACCGCTAGAATTGCTAGGTTTTTGGTCCAGTTTCCCTGATCCTTTGAGCAAATGCTGAGATGGTCCCTTGTTTTGCTTCTGGACATAAATGTAACTTCATTATTTGTGCACGTCTTCTGAATTTCAGTGGGAAATACAGTTACTGAAATTATTGTTTTCCATATTGTCGCGGCAAAAAGTATTATTCTTTCATGAAGAACATGATGAGGGTTAAGGGCACAAATTTATAGCTAATTTACCTTTGAAAATATATATTATATAGGAGCGAAAATTTTTGTCAACAAAACTTGAAAAAAACGCTCTTTTTTCTGTATTCAAAATTCGACTAGAATATGGTTTAGGATAGAGATCACAAAATTATGAAAACGCGCACAAATTTCACTTCTCGCCCTATCTCGTCACACACAGTTTTAAATTGTTTTTGACGTAAATAAATAAAATAAAAAATAAAATAAAGTTCTCCGGACAGAGGCTGAATTCGACCTAGCTATCTAGCTAATGTCAAAAATCCAGCCACCGTCGGGAGTCGAACCGTAGGACCTCCCAGAGAGAGGCACTACAGGTGACATCCGTTGATGCCACGAGCCGTGTCATCTGATCGACAAACTTCGGTCACTACTTAAAATAGTAAATGGCGTTTTCTTACTCAATATTTTGAGTAATATTGTACATCGATTGTGCAATAGTTAACAGTAGTGAAAAAGAAATAATGAAATACTATTTCCATAATGCAAATTATATTTGCGTTAGAGTGCATCAGTCCAATTCTCCCCCCCCCCCCCAAATCTGGTTACCACCATGTTGGTGACGGAAGTACACACGTAACTCATGCGTATATTAGGGCTTAGGAACGGGTTTTCATGAAAATGCATATTTTTACAAGAACAAGATACCTGCATTCAATAATACTCTATAGAGTTTACAAGACATTCTGAAATTTATTTTACATATTTTGGTAAATTATATATTTTAAAATATTTGTCACATCTCTACATATTTCTTTACAATATAATTTATCTATATGTTAAAACGGAATATTTCATACAGTTTGCTATGTAATGTAACTGCAATCGTCCTTCTGACAAAGCAATGTAATTCTGCACTTCTCTGACCCCCGGACCTTCACGGTGAATCGCCAAACATACGTATATTTCCGTCATATTTCTTGGAAACCGCGAACTTTAAAGAAAGGAGCGGATTTTGGCGAAACAGAAGTAATCTCAACCACGTGCCTACCCAAGCGTTGCTCAATCAAAATATATTTTTACATGTCATTGTGTCACCGCGTTCTTAGGTTTTAGAGGGAGGGTGCAATGTCCCTCTTTGCCCCCCCCCCCTCTCTCTCGGGGATCCTTCGCTGTCTATACGGCTCGACTGTTCGCACGCGCACCGGCTCCTCGTAAGAACTTTGTATGTAATACACACACTATTTAATATTTGGAATGAAACTCGTATTGCGTGCTGAAGACGAGAGTAAAATTACTTCTGAATTTGCTTTCAGCCGCTCCGAATTCATTTCAAGTTCTTACGTTTTGTGTTCGAGAATTTTAAAATGTATGTATGATTTTTCTTTGCATATTTTCTGTTTTTTGTTACATATTTTCGAATATTCATATTATCCAAAATGTTCGAAGTAGGAATGGCTGCGAAGCATGCTTCGGATTTTCGCCGGACGAAGTTGACATTAGTCAATAAAGATGGCTAGGTGAAGAACGTTGACGAAGAATAGCAGGCATGTGCAAAAGAGGTTCGGGCTCCTGGAAGGATATTTATAAGGCTTCTATGAGACAAGGTGCGTAGGTTCGAGTTCCATTGTGTTAGTCGCAAATTTCTATGAATACTACACCAAACCTTGCCTCACCTCAATTCACTAAACCTCAATTAATGCTTCGTTACCCATTGCCGATTAGTCGACAGCGAACTGTCGGTACGAAACGGACGGACGGACGGACGGACGGACGGACGGACGGACGGACGGGCGGGCGGGCGGGCGGGCGGGCGGGCGGGCGGGCGGGCGGGCGGGCGGGCGGGCGGGCGGGCGGGCGGGCGGGCGGGCGGGCGGGCGGGCGGCGGGCGGGCGGGCGGGCGGGCGGGCGGGCGGGCGGGCGGGCGGCATTTTTAAAACGTCAATTACATTGGTTTCCTTAAGGGTCCCCCCCCCTCCCTAGGTCGTCACAGGACAATCAGCACCTCTCACTGTTTGCAGAAAATCCTACGAAATGATTTTTTGAACATTCCGACATGCTGTTCCGTTCGTCCCGATTACGTTATCAGCTAGTGTGGAATGTGGATCATGACAAGACGAGCGTTCGCCAATTTCAGTTGTGTGGTTGATGTGGAGCGAACATGGAGTGTCAAAATTAATTATGATGATCCCGAGTTGTAAAAAATAATATTGAGATTTAATGTATTACTCAACACTAGTAAATGTAATTTATCATGTTATCTAAAATATCTGTATTAAGGAGTAACATTTGCCAAATTTAAAATACTAGATATTCATAAGAACCTATGCAATATTAGTGACACTGGATACACTTGTGAACTGTGAATAAATTTTACCATATTTTGAATGACAATTTGTTTTATTTTTGCGAAAATTATATCTTGTCAGTTTATTTTTTTTTCTGAAGGTCCCAAATAAATTAATGGAATTATGATTGTCCCATACTTCAATATAATTGTATACACTCGCAATATTTGTAAATTGTGAATGTGAATTGTATTTTCTATTTTAATGTTGTAGCTTTGATTTTTTAAAATTAAGCAAACAATAATATTTTTACCTAAATTGTGTTGTTTACTTGACAAACTGCTACTCTCACCTTAGATTATATTTGCTCTCTAAAATTCATCTTTAATTACTCCTCTTAGTAATTCCTCACTCAAAATATTCAATAGAGCTTCAAATATATCATGATACTCTTCAGTACTGAAATAATTTTTCATATTCATCCAAGTCAGGGTGTAACACGTGAAATTCCCCTTTCGTTCTGTTTCTATTACGAACACAGAATGTGGGCTTCTTCGATTACTTGTCTCACTTTCTTCTTCCACTACTAAAAAATTCGTCGTTTTCTGGCGCACGAGAACGTAACTTTCTCTTCTTACGAAGAATTCACAAGGCGAGAAAGTAAAATGAGCACAAAGCAATTGCTTCTTTACTTAATATTATGAAGACGTCGCGCAAAATATAAGACACGGAGCAAGGAGCTAAATTGATTCCGAAACAATTCGAAGTGTTCGTTCCGATCCATTCCGTCCCGTCCCAGTGAGCGCAACCCACACAAAAAACGTCATCTGTCCTGTCTTGTCCAGCCCATTTATGCCCTACCAGTGCGCGCGTAGCTTAGGATTCGGCCTTCGCGATTTACATCACCCTCCTTGAGACTGTGCAACGGAGAATTTCGTACGCATTTTTATGCCAAATAATTCTGTCGAAAACTCAATGCGCCCCACTCTCGGACAATCACCTTATTTCAGCTAGCTTATGGCTAACACCACCATTAGCAGGGAGAAGTTCGAAATGATCTGTTCATCATCGTTCATGATTTTATCCACACAGTTTCGGTAATGTGCAAAATAACCCGCTTCTCTTCAGTTCATTAGACTTATTTTCGACGGTAGCTGGAACCCTTACGTTATTGTGCAGTAACAATTTTAAAACGTCCGCGATTTTTTTTTCTTTCATTTTTTTCCGCAGAAATGTCATGGCTAACAGAAACTCCATTTCGCTGGTTCGAAGGCAGTTTTGAATCATCCTAAATAATAAATACTCTAAATGAATATTGCAAAAACAAACTTACCCAAACATTAAACTTAACATTCTTATATGTAACAGTTTCTACATTAAATCCTACAGTTGGTATCGTTGTTACTGACTGTCCTAATTTGAGTTTATATAAAATAGCTGAGAAAGCATTAAGGAAAACGAACTATAAAACAAGATTACTGAACATGATAAAACTGATCCATATGCACACAAGATAACCAAAGAAAAGGATACTGGTTTTTCCGGCAGCATCTAAGCCTAACATCAATATTCTCATCTCCTTGTTGCCAAAAATTTTTGATAGTAACTTGCCCATCTTGCCCCGGTGTAGTTCACTAATCCTGCAACAGAAGAAAAGAACATTACTAAATTAACATATATTTTTAGAAGACAAACGAAAATTTAAACAATGGAAAAGGTCCAAAAGGAAATTAGATTTTGGGTACAAAACAAGGTATACCGTGTGGCAATGGTTTACCATATTAATAATATTAATGAATTAGTTACTATTTATATTGTATAATTCTAAAATACTAAATATACATGTAACAGGCATTGTCATTTATTTTCAAGTTTAATGCTCCCACTCATGTCAATCTATTTTTTCGTAATGTACCTTCAACCACTGAGCACACATTCTGAAATGGCATCTTGCTTTCCTTCCCAACAGTAAATTTCACTTTCTGCGTACGTTTTTGGGCTCTACTTTTGCTAGATACAAGAGGAGTGGGGGTTTAGTTAAGTCAGCAATACGAGCAAATACAATATGTAGCTCGTTTGCCGTTGCAAACAGTGGCTATTAAACCGGAGCGAAGTTCTTGATACCTTCATTCACAATCCAACAAGAACAGTAAGAGAGGGGTAGGTATTCCACAACTCAAGAACGGCTACACATTGTGCTCTTCCTCCATAGGTCAAATACATATTTCTCTCACTCTTTTGACATTAAATAGATAAAATAAAACAAATACAACAATATTTATTCCCAAATAAAGAACAAAAGAATACGAGTTACTTTGCAAATCCGCATTATCCCTTATGGAAAATACAATTAGGTGTATTTGCTTCCTAGTAAAGCCAAGTAATAAGGATTTACAGCAGATGGTAATCTAAATATTCCAGCAAACGGTCCGCGTTTTGGGGGGTGAGGGGTGGGTGGGATGAGGGCATCGTGCTCGGGGAAAAAACCGTGTCAATTCCTTGGCGCACGCGGTTGGACGTGGGTCGCGGGGGCTCTGGCACTTTGCCAGAACACCAAGGGCCCAACCCAGAGAGGGGAGCGGGGGGCGGGGGAGTCGTTCTCAGCGCGCTGGAAGGCGATTGTGGCAAGAGAGAGAGAGAGAGAGAGAGAGAGAGAGAGAGAGAGAGAGTGCAACTCACGATGAAGAATTGGGTGAGAGAAGCACCAAGACTGAGCTAGCAAGTGGAAGTAGGCACCACGGAAGGAAGTAGGAACAATGAAGGACAGAAGGCAATGGGAACACACGACACGAATTTTACGAACGTATCTATTTATTTACTTATTTGGTCAAAAAACAGTAAAATCGATATATGACATATGGGGGAAGAGATTATCTGCGCACATTTTCTTGAGGCCCAAAATTTAAATAAATAAAATTTGTGACGAATTAGGAATATAGTTGAGCGATGGTTTGAGTGAAGACTTTGGTTTCAAGAGCACACTTCGTATAATCAACAACCTCCAATTCATAAATAAACGATCAGCGAAATTAAAATTGATCTGAATACAGTGTAAAGCACGGAATTGCATTAACACAGACCCAAAAGGGAAATAATTTGCCCCTATTTTGAATGTCTAAATTCAACGTTGAGTAGATACGACACTGGACATAAAGCTTTGAAGACAGCAAGGTCCTAGGTTTCAGCTCCAATAAAAGCGGATTTTCGACACAAGTCGGATATCGTAAGAAGGTGGATCGAAAACAGTGCTTGGGTGAAAATTTAATACTTCACGATAATAAGTAAATATACAAATTGTTTGAATTGGACACTTTGTCACGCGTCGTACACGTTCTATCACTTGGTGCCATTGATACAAGTTGGTAACTGCTAGACTTCTGACTGCTGAGTTACGAAAGGTCGATCGGTGCTTAGAAGGTACAGAATCATTTATGGTAAATTTGAACATGTTTATTTCGCCCAAGATCAATGTTTTAGAATGAATTGTCATCTTCGAATAATACCGTAACTTAACGTATTGATACTCTAAAAATAAGTGAATATAAACGGAGAGGAATAAAGCACAGGAAACGTACAGCTACATTAAGTAAAAACATTTTTATTATTATATCAATCATTATAGATGTAAATTGTAATTTTGGCGGTCTCGTGCATTAGAACATTCGCGGTTCTTGTACTTCACTACAAAACCTTGAATTGTCACAGTTTTGTCATTCACGATAACATTATGCTTGGTTCTTCTGCATAGAGTGGTACAGAAGTTTTCAACATGCACTGTGAATGGGCAGCAGGTGTGTCTCGAGAAGTTGCCATTACTTGTAAGTTTTACTTTTCTGTGTTTTAAAAAGATGCCAAATAGTGTCATATTCCACATTACATATTACTTTTATGTTTCAGATATTTTCTTCGCAGGTACTCGAATTTTAGAAAAATGCGCAAAATCATAGGAGAGAATGCGAGATTTTAAATTACACTCCTCTTAATGGCACGGACGAGGACTCTGGCGATAAAAACGTCCTAAAAGCAGCAGAAACATCACCGAATCAATTAAAGCACTTCCTCTTTATTTAATTTAAGCGTCTTTCGTCGTCGTTCTGATTTGTTTTCTATTCGAACAGTTTTGTTTCAATGGAGTAACATAACGGTTAACACGTGCCTGAGATCGCGAGATTGAACCTCGCCAAAGTCGTGGGACTTTCATGAAAGAAAGACTTTCCACGTATTCTTTCAGAAGAGAAGTTCTCCTAAGTGGCAAATTCGCGGCATGTACCATGTCAAACCAACATGACCCCCTTTGAACAAAATTCTGAAACAACTCACAGCCCTAGTAATACCTTAATTCGTTCGCTATTAGGCGTCACTGGGTGATACTCCCCCCCCCATCAATCGCTAGTTATACTGCGATTTTCTTAACTGTGCCCCTGACAGGAATCAGCTGTTACGCTGCCATCCAAGCAGGAGCTTGTATGTCGCCACTGTGACGTCACTGTGGTGACGATCAAGCTCCCGATTGGATGAAAACGTCAAAAGCTTTCATCAGCTTTTGACGTTTTCATCCAATCGGGAGCTGACAAGCTCCTGCTTGGATGGCAGCGTAACAGCTGATTCCTGTCAGGGGCACAGTTAAGAAAATCGCAGTATATGCGAAAGGGACGTAACCTATTTAATGCCTGACGTGGAAAGTGCTAGTTCTTTAAGAGTAGCTAAACGTTGTAGAAACATCGTAGGGAAACAGAACGATCCGCGCCGCGTGCAATTGAACTGGCGCGTTTTCGGTCCTCCTTCCCGACCTTGCGGCCTTCTCTTCGCGCGGCGACTAGCTAATCTCGGGTGATCGATATGAGCGGTTCGGGCCGGTTCGCGGCGGGTGCTATCCGGGGCGGCGGAATTGGAGTGACAAGCCGCCGCCAGCGACGACGTCGTCTTCTTCCCGTCTTTATTTAGAAGCCATTGTTGTTCCCCAGTGTTAATCGAGTTCGCTCGGTTTCCAATACCGGGAGCTTAAGAGGAAAGAGGACTGTGGATCTTCTCTCTGACACTGGTGAAAAATTACGTGCGTTTGGAAAAGTGGCAGCTTTTTTTGTTTGTTTTGTTTTTAGATGGTCTTCAACGTTCTCCTCTTGTGCAAAGAAGTATCATTACTGTGGTAATCAAGTTTCAATAGATTACGATTAATTACTCAGAAGAAGTAAAATGTCTAAAACTTTCCTTTCTTCGATGACTTGTTACTAATTAATTATATAATTGTAATAAAGTACACTGAACAAAAACAATCTTAGTTGAAATATTTTTCATTCAGAAAAGAAACAAAATGTGCGTAAAATATGAAATTTACAGTAATTCTATTGAAACCGCTATGTTTTGGCCTAGGTCCATCTTTAGATCCGATCTACAAGCTTCTTTTTGGCGAACCCCTGGGGTTCCAGAAGCCACACTGGGCACGTGCGCATTTGCTAAAACTCCGAAATCGTATGCCAAAAGGAAGCTTGTAAAAAGGGTCGAAGATAAATAAATTCGTGGAATATCTTCAGCATTGGTGTGCACAAAACGTTTGTAATGAGTCCAGTTGGCTGAAAACTGCTCAACAAATATTTATCTTTTGTCAATAATACGAATCTCGCAATACTTTCGAAAAATTCGTTCATGTGCATGGTTGAGTGCGTCAGAAAACATGTTGGCGAAGGACTTCAATGTGAAGTTATTGACGGTATTGTCCTGGCTATCCTCGAACCACCACAAATAATACTAGAGGCAGTTGTTAAAACCGAGGAGTTCGAATGAAAATTCACGGAAATATCCATAAACATTGAGAGAATACTAATTATCTTTGAAGTCGTCCATTATCTATCACATTATTTACGCGGGTCCACACATGCAAACACATTCACGGGCACGGCACTCGCCCTTCCAACACATGCGCCACGGAATAAATCCAATACAATACACGGGAACATAATTTTCATAACTTTGAAGTGTAAATTGCGTATTCATAAGATATCAAATTCATCTTTAGATACAGATGAAATAGCCAGCGTTCGAAGGCCTTTTTTTTCTTTTCGATCCTAATGATTTGGATTAGCATTCTCACAAAAATACTATTCTACCTCGCAGTACTATCCCCTTCTTTAAATTTTTCTTATTATATGACCATTATCAATATTTTGAAAATCCAGTATCAAGCTTCGTAATCTGCTGGCTGGAAAATTAACAACAAAAAAATTGTAGGAATTCGAAATACAGAAATTTTAGAACGTACGATGACAATCATAAGATAGTACGGTAAGAAAGCCACGTCCCAGACACATTGTGAAGACAACCATGTCATACGCTCGACTCGAGCCCGCAGAGCCTTCGTGTACTTGGGACTCCTCTCTAAGAGTGCCGCCGAGGCGGACTAGCGAAATGCAAATCTCGACTTAGGAAAAAAACCTCTTTACTTTCAATCTCCCGCGCAAGAGCCCCGCCGAGCTGCGTGCGGCGCAGCCTTAATCGGAGCGCGAGCTCAACGGAAGCCCGGATCGCAGCGCGAGCGCCACGAGGGCGGTCGCAGCGCCTGCCCGGAGCGCGTACGAGAAACGGGGAGGGGGGGAGGGGGAGGGGGAGAGGGAAGCGCCCCGCCCCGCATGGAAGCTGAGCACCGTGAATCCGGCGGTGACGTCGACCCCCGCTCACTCACTCGCCGGCGGTTCGGGGTGAGGGGTGGGTGGAGCAGCGGCGAAGAGGGGAGTTCAGCAGCGGCGGTGGCGCGCCGGCAAGACGGAAGGATGGGCGATGGGGTTGGCGAAGCCGAGACATTGGGAGATGTAACATATTCGCAGAACAATATACACCGAATACATGCGATCGCTTTACTCACAAATTCGTATTTTGCTTGACTTCTGCTCGCTATAATTTCCGATTAACATGCTTAAAATTTGTAGAACACAAATCGCTGAACGACTTACGACATTCCTGAGCCCTATTTTAGAGAGCCGGAATGGTGGCGCAAGAACTGAAGACAGCTGAGCCCATGACCCCGTCACTCCAATGGTTTGGGTGGAACCATGGGTTCGAATCCCGTTTAAGGTATGAACATTCTGTTGCTTCAGATGGGACAGACTGAACGACCAGGTATCACCCTCTAAACTCCCTTCCCATTCCAGATTAAGAAACCCTCCCCCAAACCAGGTATCTGTAGTCGAGACGGGCTTACGGAGCGCCTCGGCAGTACAAACTATCATGCAACTGACGGGAGAAGGGTCTACCCAAGAGTCAAGGAAAGGGAAGGACCCTTACTGACAACAGCAGAATAGCTGAAAATGAAGAGAAGGGTACGGGGGGGTAGAATGTTTCATGGAACGGTTGAGGTGGACAGGTCGCTAAGGGGGACAATAGGTTGAAAGTGAGCTGATCAAAAATAAGTACTAACGCTTCCTCTGATAGTTCGAAAAAAATTCCACTCTGCCTTACTTGAACCAATCACATTATCATAATCAATCTGAATGTTGTAGGAGGTACGAATCGCTCTGTCGTCTTACGAACGCTTATCACATAAATTTTATTCGTGCGACTATCCAATGGGCGTCAAAATGGGAAGTACAGCCGGTCGATTAGTCTAATTTTTAGCGTCAGTTAAAACTTAAGAGATCTTTCAGAATCCAACGAAACTCAAAAAATACTTGCAAAGCTCGTAAAATTCGTGAGCGAAGTTGCAGTGTTTACAGCAGCAGAGGAAACGGGAGAGAGAGAAAGAGTGCGAGTGTGAGGGAGTGGGGAGCGGTTTCCGGCGCCCGCCCTCGCACAGCGCGCGCCGCGTCGCGTCGCGTCGCGTCGGGGTGAAGAGACGCGAAGGCGCACAGAGCACTTGCGGTCGCCGGTCGCAGCTGCAGGCGTATGCGGCGGCGGTTGCGCCAAAAAAACGCGTCGGCCGCGCGCTTATATCACTAGTCCCTCGCAGCGCCGCGCCTGCGGAGGCAGTCGGCGAGAACGCACACTTGCAGAGGTCGAAATACTATAGCTTCGACGAGTGGATCAGGGAGAAATGTGCCAGTTCTTCACGTCTCAAAAAGAGGGGTTAGGAAGTGGGCCAAGTGCTATTTGTTGATGCCGTGTGTGTGTGAGAGAGAGTGTGTGAGAGAGAGAGTGTGTGTGTGTGTGAGAGAGAGAGAGAGTGTGTGTGTGTGTGAGAGAGAGAGAGTGTGTGTGTGTGTGAGAGAGAGAGAGAGAGTGTGTGTGTGTGAGAGAGAGTGTGTGTGTGTGTGAGAGAGAGAGAGTGTGTGTGTGTGTGTGAGAGAGAGAGAGAGAGAGAGAGAGAAAGCATTCTGAGACCAGTATCAGAAACTTATTACATATTATGATTAAGTATATGTATAAATATTTCATCTGTACGCAATCAATTCTATACAACACATGAAATGCCTTGCAACGAAGTTGGACGGAAACAATGATGATGCACAACTTTATGATTCCGAGTGGACGGTTAGATTATGAAAGGAACGACTGTAAATACTGCATTGCGTTTGCCTTTCAAATCACGAGCTCATGAGAAGTGCCTAATTCAATCTAGAAATCAGGGAATCGAATGTGTACGCAGAAGTAACAGGAGTGCCATAACGCACCACGGAAGGTGCATTACTGTCTTCAATTGTGTTTTTCACATTCTATCCATATTTCTACATTCCTTTCGACGTGCAGACTTTAGTTAATGGAAAATAATGATAGATGAAGCGGATCGGAATGGGAAGAGTCGGGCCAAGAGGCTGGGAATCGACCTCTAGCGACGCTAAGCGGGAATCGACGGGGTGAGGGAAAAGCAGGGCGACAGCGGACAGCGCAGATGTGAACGAGATGTCGACTAGACGTCGGGTATTGACGAGGTTGGGGAAATGGCGGTAACGGAAGACGTGACGTGGCAGACAAGACTGGGCGTGGTAAACGAGGACAAAGCGAGGCGGAGGAGGCGGGACGTGGTAACGACGGGAGCGAGGCGGGCGGGACGAGGCGGACACAGGGACAGGACTTGGCGGGGAAAGGCACACCGGGGCGAGGCAACCGTCTGGTAAAGGTAGCTCTACACATTCGGCATTCGCCGAGCAGCGAGCTACTGTTCACCCAATCCCGACCAGCTGAAATTTTTTAGGAATGTTCGCTCCCTTTGATGTGTCCAAAAAACCTACACGCGGTGGGTAGGGCGAGCGGCGAATGTCCGTCACTCGGCAAATAGCAAGCGACCCATCCACACTACTCGGGATTCGGTGAGCGGTTGCTCGCTGTTCGCCAAACAGCGAATATGTCGAGCCGCCAGAAGTTACGAGTGAGAACGAAGCGTGTTGCGGAGATCGGAGGACGAGTCTGGGGCACCCACGGTCGCCGCAACCCCGCTCGCGGCGCGCCGCGCTGCTCTCTGCGCTGCGCTGCGGGCGGACCGCTCTGCCGCTCCGAATGCGGCGGGCGGCGATCTGCCGATAACGCGGCGCTTTACGCGCCCGCGGGGATTCCCCTTATCGGCCCAGGGGGGCACCCGCCGGCCCACTCGCCGCGCCGCCGCCACCTGCCGCACCGCGCCGCGCCGCACCGAGCAGCCAGCGCCGAGCGCCAAGCGCTGCTCTCACGGGACGCGCCCACTCCGCCCAATTGGATCATCGAAAAAAGGTTACTCCGCCGCTATCTTTGGCGGCTCCCTCGATAAGTGGCGTTTAGGGATACGGTGCTTCGATACTGGAACACGTGGGTTTCGAAACGTGACAATTAGAAAACCATTTCGTACGGGATCATTCAGAATGCGAAAACCGAAATACATTGGTTAACGAAGTTCCAAGAACATAATATGGCTGTGGCCAAGAATATACATTGTAGAATATTTAGGTCATTTTAAAATATTCCAAATAATTATTTGCATAAAAGCAGGATCAACTTTGGTACTCGTGTGTTGGCCTCGGGTGATTCCCCAGAGATCGATATATTCCGCATAATCTCTAGAATGAACCATAATCCAATAATAAATGTGATACAGTGTTTAAATCAACTTGTAAAAAAATTAGAATTCTTTGATACCAAAGGCCAACAAGAAAGTAATCATCAGATAGCTATCACTTATACAGGAATAAAAGGAAAAATTCAGTTTTATGTCAAAGCTATTATGTAACTCGGTGGATAGCAATTATATATATTCTGCGTAATTATGGGTCATCGTACTCAGCATATTCCACTTGCTTAGCTAATTTAGCCTTATTTATTAGAGCGAGCCTTTTCTTGATACGGTTTGTCTGAGATTAGATGATGATATGCTTAAAAATTTCGGTACTTTCCCGTTTCTTTTCGCACTGGTAATAAAGGAGACATAGCGTTTGAGCAACTAACATGAGCCAGCAGCTATTAAAATCGTGTGCAAATATGCATTCAACAATATATATTCATTCACACGTAATTTTCTCAAAAGCTAACACTTTCATGCACATTTTTACTTGATCTTATTTTTTCTGAAGTTTAATGTGAATGTCGACCTTCATAATCGTGTCAAACAACTGAATCCCCACTTTTAAGAAGTATTCGGAACCAAAGACATATTGAAATTAAAAGGTTATATTTTCATGAAACTTGGCCACTAGTGAATCAGCAAAGCACAACAAAATATCAAAATATTTCAACCACCAAAGAGTTTTAACGTGCTAAAATATTTAAACAAAAGTCATTATATTTCTGGCTTTCAAAAACTTTTTTCTCGGTAATTTAAAGCATGCTGCATTAATTTTCAAGCAAAACAAATAGCAATTAATTGACGTTTAAAACATACATCATTGTAATACAGGGGTATTGAATTATAAGATTAGTGGCCCCCAAAGTAGGTATCCTGATGTCAGTACATGTGTACATCAGAACAGATCGGTCTTTCAGAGCTCTGATAAATGCGCTAGTTTCGTGTCCAGAGAATCGTGGGACAACAGAGCACGGACAGAGTGGTAGGACAACAGAGCACGGACTTTTCTGCCTAGTCAGCACAGCAGAGTCGCGAAATCAAGCAGACACGCCCTAAAAGACTGCTAGGAATTCAGTTCCTGTTCGGAATGGACGTGGTGACGCGGCAGCGTTGTCCGCGACCGGAGGCTGGCCAGCGTCGTCCTCAGAGCATCAGTAACGACGAGATAATTGGCGGCGACCAGATTAACCCGGAAGCGTCGGCGGCAGCGGCGGGGCGGTGTGGAACCAAACGCTCTTAGGAGGAGGTGAAGTGTAAGTAGGTGAGAGTGGGAGCGGGAGCGGGTGAGGGTGGGAGTGAGTGAGGATGGGCGTGAGTGAGTGAGGGTGGAGTGAGTGAGGATGGGCGTGAGTGAGTGAGGATGGGAGTGAGTGACAGAGGATGGGAGTGAGCGAGGATGGGAGTGAGCGAGGATGGGAGTGAGCGAGGATGGGAGTGAGCGAGTGAGGATGGGAGTGAGCGAGTGAGGATGGGAGTGAGCGAGTGAGGATGGGAGTGAGCGAGTGAGGATGGGAGTGAGCGAGTGAGGATGGGAGTGAGCGAGTGAGGATGGGAGTGAGTGAGTGAGGATGGGAGTGAGTGAGTGAGGATGGGAGTGAGTGAGTGAGGATGGGAGTGAGTGAGTGAGGATGGGAGTGAGTGAGTGAGGGATGGGAGTGAGGGAGTGAGTGAGGATGGGAGTGAGGGAGTGAGTGAGGATGGGAGTGAGGGAGTGAGTGAGGATGGGAGTGAGGGAGTGAGTGAGGATGGGAGTGAGTGAGTGAGGATGGGAGTGAGTGAGTGGGTGAGGGTGGGAGTGGGTGAGGGTGGGAGTGGGTGAGGGTGGGAGTGGGTGAGGGGTGGGAGTGGGTGAGGGTGGGAGTGGGTGAGGGTGGGAGTGGGTGAGGGTGGGAGTGGGTGAGGGTGGGAGTGGGTGAGGGTGGGTGTGGGAGAGGGTGGGAGTGGGTGAGGGTGGGTGTGGGAGAGGGTGGGAGTGGGTGAGGTGGGTGTGGGAGAGGGTGGGAGTGGGTGAGGGTGGGTGTGGGTGAGGGTGGGATGGGGGTGGAAGTAGGGTTCCTGGTTGCAGGGACACGTGACGAGGGATGGGGGGATGGGAGGGGGAAGAACGCAGGCTGGTGGCTGAACAGAAGCGGGATGATGGCAAAATAGGTGCGAGGTGGGAGGGTGGGATGGTTATAGGCATGAGGGAGATGGTTGTAGGCGAGATGGACGAAGGATGGGGGACGGGATGGAGCGGATGCGGGATGGGGGGAGGCGCAAGACAGCCCACGCGGAGTCCGCACGATTCAAAAAACAAAGTCTAGTGGCAAAAAGCAAAGTTCAAACAAACGATCACGGAGAAGGGCGACGGGATGAGTGCGTGCGGCGAGTTGGATGACGAACGGGATGGCCGGGGCTGTCGGGTGTTGAGACGAGAACTGTTGAGCCCGCTTAAGCGCACAGCGAACACCAGTTGGGCGAAAGAGAGATAGCAGCTGAATAGCTCAGAATGCAGATGGGAGGAATCAAAGCAAAATGGAGAGAGCAAGGATGGAACTGCGAGGACGAGTAAGCCCATGTGAGAGAGTGCAGGCCGTAAATAAGCTATCTGAACCCATTGGATCTGCAGTAAGAAATGGATGGACTGGCTAGGACTTAAAATACCCAAGGGATACGTGCAACCAAACAGTTGAAGTGAACGTATTTTAGGACGAACGTAGTGCGTGTGGATTCAGACAGCTGTAGGCGGAGAAAGCACGACAATGAATGGGCATGGAAGCATGAAGACGACAGAGGGATGTTGCGAATGGGGTTGGGAAGGAGAAGGCAGGGTGATAGTGAAAGGAAGAACGAGAGGGAGAATCAAGGACGTGTGCATACAAGAGAACACATTTCCTGTGTAGGGGGAGCAACGGGGTCATCGTTATGTGTACACACCAGAGTGCGTAGCGGGAGTTGAATAACGCAGTCGAATCTAGCCGTAGAACGCCGGACGCCACCAGAATTAGGGCCACGCGAGTGCGTGGAAGGAAGGACGTGGGTGGGTGGCTGGAGAGAGGGGGGCGGAGCGACCTTGCGGGAGAGAGAGAGAGGGGGGAGGAAAGCGGCAAACACGCAGCCGCGAGCGTATTTGAGCTGCTCTCGACTCGCGCTGACGCGACGCCAGCCAGCCAACCCGCCCGCCCGCCAGCCCAGGCCGGCTTCCCAGAATCCTTTTGGCTCCTTTCCCCATCTCCTCGGCATCAGCACCGCCAAGCCAGCGATTCGAAAAAAAAGCGGGCGACCGGCAGCGGCGATATGCAGTTACGCGTAGCGCCGCGCGTGAGCGAAAGAAAAAAGAAAGAGAGGGGGGGGGGAAGCGAGATGGAAGAGGCCCGCCTGCGCCAGGGCAGGACGTCCGCTGTTTCCCACGCGAAGCCTTGAGCCGCCGTGCCGCGCCGCGCCGCGCCGCGCCGGGAAGTTTACTCTGGGCGTGAGTCACAGCCGCCGCTAGAGTGGGCCAACGGCGCGCGCGGCTGCCGCTGTCGCGCCTTCGCGTTCCTCTCGCGGCCAGATTTCTGCGCCCGAAGAGTTCAAGCGGGCAACCAAATGCTTTCGCAGCGATTTCACGAAAATCTCCACTACGTTACATGGAATTTTTAACAAAAGGATTCGTGGAATACAAACCATTCGCATCTCAATTTTTCTTCTACGACATTAAATTCTATTTATGGTATGGGATGATGGCTCTGATGACAGTTTCCCCACCTCTGTATAGTGCGATTTTTCTAACTCTGCCACTCAAGCCCCTATGGCCACGATGGAATATTACACGTCATTTCGCGTCTTTCTCCGTCAGGCCGCTAGGAGTCTCGTGACCGCAAGCACTGCTTGAACGGACGCGATCATGCGATATCTGGCGGCACGACTGAGAACGTCGCGAAATATCGTGACATATTCCATTGTGAAGACGGGCCTTGAGGGGCAAAGTTAGAAAAATCGCAGTATAATATTCGTGATATCCTCAGCGCCATTGAGGCATTGTGTTACCAGTTTGATGTTGGTCAAAAGAGAAGATTCCGATCTACGTAAGGACGAGACACCTCTGCTCGAAATTTTGCTAAAGAGTTCGAGCTATATTTTCTAGTCATTAGACGTGTTTTTCCCGACCAATTGCTTCTGAAATAAATTTGGTGTCGACGCTATAAGAGACATTTCCACAGGTGCCAGTACAAAAATAAGTCAATTTTTTTTTGTCTTGGAGCACGATCAAAAACGTCAGTTTTCGATGTATAATTTTAGTTATAATAATAATAATAATAATAATAATAATAATAATAATTTGCAAAATTGAAGCTTCAATCCGTTTCTCACATAGGTTTTCAATGATACTCCATCTCACATACAGCGATTCACGGGCGACGAGGAGATTTATGAATGAAGAGGAAAACGCAGGGAGGGGGAGAGCGGAAGAGCGCAGGACACGATCACATCCGGTGATAGCAGCGGAGGGCTACCGAGCCAACGGGCGGGCGAGGAGGCGGGCACCTGGCCTAGCACCCGCGCACGGCAGCTGTCCCCCCCTCCCCCGGCCCCTCGCGGGAGTCGTACGCAAACCGCCCGCGCCGGAAAACCACGGCCGCGCCGAGCCGCGCCGCAGCGACATCACACACGAGCACGATGGAGCCACATCCTGGCGTTCGCCAGCGCCGTTCGTGATGATTCGCTGGGCGAGCCAGTGACGTTTGCAGAAGCAAACGAACAATTACACAAGCCGTCACGCCGTTTAAGGAGATGATGAAGACGTCTCCCAAATGGAGCCCGGAGAAATAAACCGAATGAGGAATGAGAACCCGGCACACAAAAAGCCATGCGGCCAACGAACTGGAAAGTCCTGCACTGAGACCGTGAGAGGAGATAAAGCGTGACTACGATATGGCAATTTAGGTTCATGCACGATAACACACCTTTTTTTACCAAAAACTTTGGGGGAAAATAAGTACGTCCTCCTTATTTGTATATTTGGCTAGATCGACGTGATTCGATGTTGGGAATCTAATTGACGATAGCGTGCCACACAATGAGTTAATGGAAGTTCAGTACATTTAGATCTTACTGATAGTTAATCGCAGGTCCCAAGAGGAGGAATCGAGTAACAGTCATTACAAGAGAACACAACCCTTGAAGCAAACGAAACGAAATGTTGTAAAAACAAAATAGCAGTTAACTATCTGTAATAAACACATCGCGGTCGAAAGGACATTGTGTTCGCTTCCTGGACAATCGTGGCAAGTTCAATGCCAGTTTAGCATGGTGGGCTTTTTAACTGATGCATACGCAGAGTGCCCAGTTCATTGTCCCGCATCCTAGATCCACAGTACGTAAACTTCTCCTCGTACAATCCTGTTCTTTAATGAAACTCCCTTGTCAACATTGCTAAGTATCTAAAATGATGGGGAAGAACTTAGGTTTCTAATAAAGGATCTGATTGAAAATTCTTCTAATTTCATTGAAAGACATTTATGAATGATTTACTAAGGTACATAAAAATATCGTGTTGAGCTTGAATTTTAAATTTCTGAACAATTTTTTTTTAAAGAAAAAGGATGTTGCATTATTTTCGAGTTTTACGTTCGACTCATTTGTTTCTGAAAATTTGCATTAAAACTGCAAAATGGGTACAGGTTCAGAAAAATCGATAACAAGTATAGATACTAAAATCGACGAATGACATACAAAATATACTGTTAAATTGCTCTACGTAACTTCGACACATTTTTTACTTAACGCATTGGTTTGAGAAATAAGAGGAAATTAAAATATCTATCCTAATTTAGGTGGCTAAAATGAAAATGTCAGAGAAACAATAAAATTATTTGTAAATTGCATTCAATTTAGTCTAAACTAATCCTTCAATTATTTTAAACTTTATGAACGTACACCACACTTGTCGCATCAAAGAACGCTATGAAGCTACATAATGGAGCAAATATAATTATCATATTAGAAAATGTTAAATTCTGTGATATTACCCCTTCAAAACGCATTATAATTGAAATTGAGAGGTCATACGTGTGGATCTGTTGTTCCCAAAGCGAATGATAATTTTAACATGAACTATACTTGAAATACAATAGTAATATATACTATATTTTACTTCTTACAATTATATAAATATAATTGTAAAAAATAAGCATCTTTCTATTTTTTTTTAATCATGTCTTATAAATCGAAAACAGGTGTTTTGAACGAACAAATGCAATGAAATGTTGTTCTTGGGTTTAATAGTGCAATTAAAACACATCAGCATCCATCTACCAGTGCAAGGAAGGCGTTGCAAACACATCAGAACAAACCGAAGCTTCGCATCACCTCAAAGTACACAGTGCTTTCCGCGTGTCGAGTCGCTGCCGGGGAGGGACCAGCAGCGTGCGCCAATGAAGCCGACGCCGAGGGAGATCAGCCCACCGTGACGGACTGTTACTTCCACGGCGGGGAGTGAGTGGGGTCGGAGGGGGGGAGGTGGATTTGGCGGGGAGGGGGCGTTTCGGCTTTCGCAGACGCCACCCGCGCTTCCGGAACGCGTTAGCGTCCAATTACGAAAAATCGACGTGAGCGACGGGGCGCAAAGAGGAGGCATCCGACTCTGTGACGGGAGAGGGAGGATCGGTGCCAGGAAGAGACAGAGAGAGGTAACGCGGAGAAATAATAAAGCCTGAACGCACGAGCGTGGGCACTCGAATGAACGTCCGTATTTACAAGTATAATTCAGAAGACAGCGCAAATGCCACCAACCGTCCGCGCGTGGCCGAATAACGGCCAGCGGTTTCGCCTCGGGCCGGGTCTGAAACTAGGAAGAGGTAGCGGTGAAGGAAGCAAGCCGTGTAAAAAAAGGCAAAATGTAGGTTCATTCAATACTTGTGCAAAAAAAAAAAGGCTTATCTACCATTAAATTATTATTACTAATAAATATATTTACATAATTTGGAAAATATTTTATTTTTCCTTGTCACGTCCACCTCTTCACAATGATCTTTTATCAACTCCCTCAACTAATAATAATAATAATAATAATAATAATAATAATAATAATAATGTATTATCCCCCAAATTGACGACTAATGCTTTTGGTGTCGGGTAAATGTAAAATATACTCCAGATAGCAATCCAGCGTCCTAAGGAGCAGATCTAGTATTTATGGATGCCTCTGCAATACTTCGCGTTGTTGAGAATATATTTTGTGCAATGTCGTGTACTTCCCAGATTTTTGAATGACCTGGGGGTTTACGATTTTTAATATAATAATAATAATAATAATAATAATAATAATAATAATAATAATAATAATCACTTCACCACCTGGTCACAGAGAAATGTAAAATATATTTGTCCTCATGACTGGTCCTCAGCCTTAAGGATCTCTTAAATCCTCAAGGCTGTTCAAAGAACAGTGTCAGTAATTGAAGTGGTTAGAGCAACTGGACTTATATCGGGGGATTCAGGTGCGATTCCCTGTTGCGGAAGTCAATTCTTTGAACAGTCACTCATCACTTGTATTGACTATTATTACAACTACCATTACTATTTATTTATTATTTACGTCAAAAACAGTTAAAAACTGCGTGTGACGAGTTACTATTGTTATTATTGGAAGATAAAGGAATACTTCAAGGATCAATCACACTTTACTCTTCAAAATGAACGTAAGTCATTACCAAGATCAATTTGTAGCAGAATATAACAGAACTGAAACAGAAATAGGGCTGAAGAGCGTGTGTGGAAGCACCTATTCCGCCGTTTGTCGCGCACTGCGCGTTGCAAACGCTCCGCGGCACGCATCTCGTCAGCGCGGCGCGTCGAGGCGAGCGGAAGGCCCTGAGGTGCGCCCGAACAACAGCGGGGGGCGGCCCGGCGAGCGCCGCGGCGCCGCGTCGTTGCGACAATGCCACTTTTGCGGTGCCAACTGGCGCGGGCAGCGCGGCAGCACCGAGACGCCGCGCACGCCCTCGAGCCGTGATGGAACTTTTTTTTTCGGACGGTTAAGGCGACGTACACACGATGCGCGTCTTCTTGGCGCAAAATTTCGTGCGAGAAGGTGAAACAATCACGCGACACATAACATGGTCGGCATTGTGCCTCCTTGCTGTTCTCTGGATCAGACGGGATGCATAGGATCTGCCTACGCTTAGGTCTCAGACGAAAGAAAAAAACAGAAAAACAAAGACAGATAATTATTTGTATATAAGAGTGTTTAAGGCAACTAGGTCCGATCGAAGAATATTTTACTTTGAATTGTGAATTTTTATTAGATATTGATGCTAGAGCAACAACTTAACAATGGGTTCCTTTCGAAAATACATAATAATGTCCCTAGTAATCTTCAATAAATTACGAAATATTAATTTTTCCCGGAGAGGGATAAGTAAAGACTGTAGCACTAACCTTCCACAAGACTTCAACAAATACTCCATACAGCTCTGGCACTTGAAAAGATTTAATAACGCGAAAAATGCAAGTACTATGCTTTGTCGAGGATACACTATTTTCTGTTTGAAGAAAACGCACGGTGAAGACCATGATCACGTCGCAAGAGATTCCGTCTCCTATGGGAAGCAGTGCACACGATGCATGTGCTACGCCAATTATTGCATCATTTCATGCAGGCGAAAGATGGGTAGGAAATAAGAACTTTAATATGAACAGAAACTAAAATCTTTATGTTCATAAATATCTGAAAATATTTTTTGAAACGTAAAGTTTAATTTAAAAAGAATAATTGGGAGTCTACACACGTGCAGGGGTCCTATACAAGTGCTCCAATGAGGCATTAATGTATGATTAATACAGACCATTTCAATAATATATGAAACGAAAATCAAATCTTTCGTGTGAATCACGAAATTGAAAAGTGTCTGCACCAAAAAATGGAAGTTTTGTCCCAAAATATGTGAAAATATGGACCTCTGTAGTCCACTGGGGGACTATTATCTCATATTGACTGTTTAGATATTAACCACCTTAAGGTCCTGCAGCTATGACTGCTGGAACTTAAGGTCTGAAAGCAGTCTAGAATTCAATCTCCTCGTTGAACCTTCAAGACTTCGTAAATGTCGCGAGACAGTTCTCGTATAATCTTGGCGGATGTTCCAAAGTCACAGTATGAGTAGAACGTCGGAAGTTGTGACTAATGTCTCTTAATACCAACAAAGAAGCGAATGCTACTGCCATTTCTGGTGCAACCAATATTAACGGGTCACTTCACCGATACTATTAACATCAAATAGGTTTGTAGCGGAATTCAACTTTTGAAATTTGTCGTGCTGGACCCGGTCCATGGAGCTAGTTCTAAATTCGAAACTGATTTTTAATCTAAAGCACTGCTGTGACACTTTTCATTTATCATTCTCACTGACATTCACAATATGGAAATCTTCTAGAAGATAATACAACAAAACGAGGTACTTCATCCTATCACTTACTTCACGCAGCTCGTCGAGCACAGATCCTTTACTAGACAAATCCCCAGTGATTCGTAGTTCTTAGAAACATCACACTGTAGCCTTTTCTCTACATGTTCGACTCCAACTGATTCAGAAACGTTCGGAGATATTTATTTGTCCTGGTTACCCAATTCATTTTGGGGGAGTAGAGTTCCATTATGTGTTGGAATAAAGGATTTAAATGATGGAATGAAGCAACACGGCATTAAATGAAACGCACATTTCGACATGCAAATGTATGTACAAACATTTTGTTAATGTGTGGTCTTCCGCGTGATATCACATCACCGCTGAACGAACATGTATTTTTCAATTACATTTGTATGATTGTTCACAGAATGAAAAAATGCATCCAACTATACCAATTGGAATCGTGAAAAGATGCAGAATAGAAAGGTATATAGTGTGAACTCTAACGGTTTTGTATTTTATCAAATCCTTTCCAACATTCAATTAATTCAAATTAATTACTTTAAGATCGGAAAATTACGAAAAGAAGAAAAGGCTTTCCTCTCCAACCAATTGATTGGATCTCATGACAATGGAATAGGAAACCATTATTGTTTTCTTTATAAATCAAACAGCTGGATCCAAAGGAATTACTTATTACTTAGGAATTCGTACTCACGAATCCCTCCAATGGTTTGTTAGCAGCAGGCTCTCTTGGATCTATAGACCCGCCAGGGTAATCCTAGACCGTTGAAAACAGTACAGGCAACTTAAATAAGAGAGTGAATTAGAACAAAGCCATATTCTAAAAGAGCATTAAAATGTTTCACGAATTTTAAAGCAATTGTGACACTTAACATAGATGGGACACGAAATTCAAAAGGGTAGACACTTCTTTAGCGTTTCCCAATTACATGAAACCCTATTTCGGAACATAATTACAGAATTTCCAGAAGTTAAATTCTTTCTTCCTGGATGTGACGGAACCTCAAATTCCTTTTGTATTTAAAACTTGTATACCTCAGAGGCACTGAAAATATTTTTAGTAAGAACCTTAAAAGCTTCCTAACTAAAACTGTGTTGGAAGGTCGATTCCGCTTGGTCGAAGTGCGGGCGCGCGCTGCGGTCGCGCAGCAGCTGAGCTCGGGCAGACGGCGTGGCATCATCGACTGGGCCGGGGCCAGCCGAGCGCCTTGGCGATCTGTCAACCGCGTGCGACGCTACGCCAGGAGCAGACACGCGCAAACACGGCCCGTCACGGCCAGCGGGAGCTCAGGCCGGGGCGGGGGCGGGGGTGGAGGACAGGGCTACGGCCAGGGAGGTGGAGACGGGCGAGGTCGGAGACGGGGTAGTGAAGAGGTCGGGGAAGGGTGGAGCGGGCAAGGGCGGTGGAGAGGCCTGAGACAGGGTAGGTGGCGGAAGCAGGGATAGGTCGGGGATAGGGAATGTGGCAGAAGGAAGGGTGGGCGGGGCCGAGGACAGGGACAGGGAATGCGGCAGAAGGAAGGGTGGGCAGGGCCGAGGACAGGAACAGGGAATGTGGCGAAAGCAATGGTGGGGCAGTGACGAGGCTTGGGGTGGGGTGGGATGGGGTGGGGTAGGGTGGGTTCCACTGGGTCGCGCGGCATCGCTCGCCCCTCTGCACAAGGAGTTCCGTGACCTGCCAATAGCAGCAGGACGTCAGTCCGCGGCGCGCGATCCTGATGCGCCTTGACATGCCGTTTTTGTATCAAAGCCTCGCTGCACAATGAATAGACTAAGATTTTTTTCATCTGTTCGGATCCTAGCGCCCATTGCAAGTTGCTGAGTGGGTTTTAATAGGATTCAAGTTGAAATATATAAACTATTAAGGTTAGTACCTAAAATCTACATCATAGTATCAACAATAAACGATGGAGTAATTTTGTTATATTACTTCAAATTAATGAAATTATCACGTCTTATAGTATGGCTTTTCATAAGTCAAACTTACGGGTAATTTGTTCAAGTGTACATCCAAAGACAGATTAGGAAATGGATAACGCATGTGATTTGCTATGCAGATACACATTCATATATTAAACTGAGTAAGAAAAACAAATTATAATACACATATTGCTAATACCATTCATTCAAAAACGTGCGAACAAACTTTAATTGTAGACTTGCTCATATGTTATATATATAATGCTTATATGTAAGAAACAAACAAATTATCTTAATTCTTCATAGTTACATTTAAAGAAATAATTAATACAGTTCAATACAAGTCTTAATTTTATATTACAAAATAGCTTATCAATTAACTTGAAAAGCACATATAAAAATGCGTCTCTTCAAGAATGAGCCAATAACGGAACATTTCCTGCATCCGATTCTACAACAATTTTGATTCACAACAATTACGACCACTCTTGTAGAAACTTTGGGTGCATTTTCTGGATCATTATGTTCATTCGCATTAACCGAGCACGTCGTTGCGATAAAAATTATCTTTCCGCTTTCCATCCAATTGAATCTTTTTTTGTGACTAAAATTTAGATGGAAACGTTCGTACGACCTTTATTTAGAGCAGACGGCGAATTTCCGACTTCCAAATGCACTTTAAGTTTAGTGAAACGAATAGTCGAACACATTTCCATTAAATTAGATATTCAAATCACAGACATTTGAATTAATCAAAACGCCTTAAAAGTTTAAACTCATTTTACACAAATGTCACATCACAGAATCAGGCTCAACAATTATGAGGAAAAACAAAATGACATAACCGATGTCACTTTATTCTTTTCCAAACTAACAAGAGCAAATAAAACTCCGTGTGAAAGTGATGTGAAATGCGACCAATATTTCCCCAAACAAAGAGCACATAACTGAAGATCGGTCCTACACATTCACTCCGAACTGCGTCTCCTGCGTAATCTGGGATCTCGTGGATCCTCCGGGCTTAATTAGAAAATCTTCTTTACGACTACTTCCCTCCCCACCGTCCCAAACACTAACTTCACCAAGCTTGAGCATCAAGGCCGCAGCCCCTACCATTCGCGAAAAGGTTTTGGTATGAGAGAAGCGTCAACGAGTGAAAGGACGGGAGAGGAGAGGAGAGGAGAGAAGAGAAAGAGAGAGAGAGACTAAGAAAGGAAGATAGGACTGAGTGAGAAGATTTTTGATTGATTAGAGATTTCGGGCGCGTCAACGGCTAAGGTCATTAATCCCGTAAGTATCAGTATTTGTTTTTCCTCGGGAGGTGTCGGTGATCTTTCCTCGCTGGACGGTGAGATCCGGCGCCGACCTACCGTCGGGAACCGCGCCAGCCGGGGCAAGCTTTAAGTTCCCGAGTGTGATGTAGTGCATGTGTGTGTAAGTAAGGGGGTAAGATAGGACAAGGAATAGGAAGGAAAGATAGCGCGCGGCCCGTTTGTTAGGGCACTGCTCCAGCATTCGCCTAGGTGTTGGTCGGAGAAACCACGGAAAACTACCGATCATAGCGGCCGGCCGTTAGAATTCACCTCCAGACTTAATTCGACCTAGATGCCAAGCTGGTATCGAAAATCCTGTCACCGTCGGGACTCGAACCTAGGACCTCCCGGTCAGAGACACTGCAGTGACATAAGCAGATACCCTGAGCCACCTCTCCCGGCGAGAGAGGGGTGGGCCTGGGAGCGAAGGGATGGAGTGGGAGCGCATGAGCGAGAGAACGCGAGATCGCTGCGCCAGCACGTGACGCGCAACGTGCGGCTGGGCGTCTCATTGGAGGGCTGCGTTCCCCGCGATTAGCAGCGGGCGGCCGAAATAACACGCACCCGCACCCCGCCCGCTCCCACGCGCGCGTGTAGGGGCCAGGGCGAGCCAGCGAGACCGTCGAAATGGCAAGCGGGGGCCTCCCCCGCCCTACGTCCCCGCTGCGACCTCGCCCACAACGCTCCGCGAAAACCCAACACAACGCCCCAGAGCTCGGTACGGCCACACCGCGTTCGCGGTGAACAACACCACCACCCCACCCCGACATAATAGCACATTTAACTGTCCCCCGCAGGTCGAGGAAAAGCAATTTGTGTTTGAATGCGAAATTCAGGTTGCTCCTTGCGTCAACGCCGATAGTCGCACAAAGCCGCAAGAGGGAGGTGGCAGGGACGGGAACAGAGGCTGTATGGTGAGAGTGGGAGTGGAGACGGACCGGGGAAGGGATCACCCAGCGAGTGGTGACGTTTCGTGGGTACGGGGATGGTGAATGGGTACGTGCGGATACGTGACGGTGATGGGTCAGGTGCAAGGAGTGGATGGTTACGGAGAGGGTGACGGGGGGACGGAGACGTGACGAGGGCAAGAGGGGGGTTCGCGGCGGCGAAGATGTGTCGAGGGTTGGAGATGGGCCGCCTGCCAGCGCGGGTCGTTTTATTTTTGCTTCCATTGTGGACAAGTCGGCCAAAGCGTACGTCGAATTAACCACCACCGCGGGTGCCGATCAATAGGGAGCCGCCCTCTGTCCGTGGGCGGGGCGGGGCGGGGCGGGCGGGGCGGGCGGGGCGGGGCGGGCGGGGCGCAGGGCGATTGAGGAGATCCACCGCGCCCGCTCCGCCCCGTGAGCCGGTCGCCTCGCGACTCGAACAAGCGCCCTCCGCGTCGGGGCACACGAGTCTGACGGAATTACGGAGCCTTCGGATGACGGAGTATTTCTGAATAACTCACGTCTCACGCACTCGTCTTCGATTTTCCGTGAGAACTCAGAAAAATGAAAACTAGATATATCAGTCGACACGTGGATAAACAGTGTGAACAAGAATCGGTACGAGTGTGATTACGAAAAAAAAAGAAAGCTTTAGTTTGAGAATGTATAAACAACATACTTGTAAGCAAAATATAATAAAATAAAATTGTCATACATGCTTCCAGGATTACCCTTTGTGAACCACCCAAATGCGAAAAACAGCGAGACAATCTGCTGCGCTCTCAGAGGGGAGGGAGTATATGGGCTAGGTCCAACATTATTTTCGTATTTTTTCTCTAATTTATTCGAAACCATTTATCACATATTGATGGCATCATAATTCCTATTAAGAATATAGAATAAATGATTAACAAATACATTTCAAACATATTTAAGAGGAGTTTGAAAAGAAATTATCTCATCCTGAAATAATTTCACCTTCTTCCTAGCCTGGGATGGAGCCCCCTCCTCTTCCATTGGCAATTCAGCTCTTTAGGGGGCCACTGAAGTGTAACAAGTTGGCTATCTCAGGTCATGATACGCCGTTGTCGCCAGGTCAGCCGAGAACCATCTTTCGACCCAGGAATGTATTCATACTATTTGTATTCATATGTATACACTATTAAATCGCCGATAGCAAAGAATTACTTCACACAAGACAAACGATTTGTGAAGTCGTGAAGAAGCGAGTCGTATTCAAGGAACAGAATTTCTCGCAGGTTCTTGTACTTCTATCGAAATGAATACGTTCCATTGTCATTAAAAGGTGCGCCATCGACTAACTGGGGGTGAGGTCACGGGAATTTCCTATGCACGTGCGCTGACGAACGCGCAGGGTACTAATATTTCAGCCCCTTTTCGTTGTCGCTTATTATTAGATTCCGGTTGCCATTGGAACCGAATGCGTGTAAACGATTGAAACTATCACACCACGCCTGGCCTTTAAAATAACTCAAAAAATAGCGAATTTCGTTAAATCTAAAATATCCACAATTCGAAATAATGTTTCTCTACAAATACGTTTTAAGTTAAAAACTACTGAAGTAACCCAATGTTTTTAGGCGATCTCTTGTCCCTCTGATTCCAAAATTTACCAAAGAAGATTTTGTAACTCGAAAACAGAAAATATTTGTGCGAAATTCTCAAAATACCCTAACCATCTACAAAAAATAGGAAGTGTGCTGTCAGTTGGAAAGGGCGTGTCAATTCAACTCGTACGGTATGTATCATCACTCATCAATGCTCTAAAACATACTATTATAATTTATAATGAAGTCTTGTCTAATGTTTCTTATATTTTGTTGGTGAAAGGAGAGTAGTGAAATTTGCGGTGGTGGTCATGTGGTCAGACGGAAGAGCGGGCCTGATGGCCCGAGTACCGCCACGTAAAATAAGGCATTAACTAACTAAATTTTACTGGCGTAAAGATCTTTTCAATCGCATATTGATCAGAGCTAAACAATTGAATACAAAAATATTTTTTACACAGCATTTTAAGTTAGGGACAGATGTGTAACCAAACTGGATAGCGACACCTTGTAGCGTCTGGGGGGGAAACAAAATTCTGCATTTTCTCACAAGTGTGAGCTGTATAATATGAGTATGTTGGGTATGTAATTAATATATTTATATTTTTAATAGAATGAAAATTTACCTCAAACAACTGAGCAATCACAAGACTTTATATTTGATATTCGAACAACATTCTTACTTTCTCGTTAACTAAAACGATAGATGATAAAATCTTTGAATCAAGAATCTCAAAGGAAAATAACATAAATATCTCTTCTTACGAAGTTGGTAAGGCGAGAAAGTAAAAAATAACGAGTTATTGAACAATATATGTTGCAGAAATCCAAATGGCAGGCCAAGCCTCGCCATCAATCAAGTCATTTATATATGTATATATAATGATCATAAGGCGAAAAGGGGGGAAAAAGGAAAATTATACGCATCAACAAATCTAAATTAAGTTCGTAATTAAAAACCTCAAACTCAAAGAGCTATGTAGCTAGAAAGTAACCTCCGAAAATTCGATTTACTCATACAAATATATAAAAAACGAATTTTAAGAGGAACAATTTTTTCGAATTATTTAAAAGTCGTAATTCGAATTACCTAATGACGAATTAACCAGTTCACAATAGTTTATTTCCAAGCACCTCGTCCCTTGTCATTTGGGGCAAGGGGATTGTCTCACCCTAACCACTTACAGACTGTCCCCAAGTTTAGGCGGCTTAGGTCGATGCTTCCCGGAAGAGGAGGCACTGGCGCGACCTTGCCGTGGATTCGAGGACGCAGGCGTAGCAGAGGAAAAAACCGATGGAAGCACCAACACAATAATTAACATGAGGAAAGGAGCGCTCATTACGGCACAGAAGAGAGAATCCTGCCATCTGGGTGTGGGAAATCATTGCTTTTTCTCCTCAGAGAAGTGTAGTTAAACAACGCACATTTAAAGTTTGCTCTACTCTTAGAAGGAATGCATCATATTGGTAAAAACCCTTCCAACATTTAATTATACTTTTCTATTCTCATAATACCTGTATCTACTTTAGAGAGCAACATAATTTGAAACATGGACTCTTGTTACGACCATAAATTGAATGGAGGTTGTTTTCAAGGAAATTGGTCAATGGATTATATTTGTATGCCAATGTTTCAGAAAAATATATTTCCATCATAAGGACTATAAATTACAAGATCAAACCAGGGACATCCATGTGTAAAGTTATCCCAAAATTTAAAGAATGTGTTTCAAAATACTTTCTCTACACTACGTGAGAAGTATGAGAGAAAATAAAAAGGTCAATATATACATTTTTGTTTTCATTATTTTCGTTCACCACAATAACAAATCATAAATCTTACACGAGGTCATGACCCCTCGCGGCTCTGCTCTGGATACGCCCTTCCTTCGAGAACAAAGAATCATCAGGCGATGCAAATAGTGACACTCGAGCTGAATATCCGACTGTAATTCGCGAACAGCTCGATCATTCGAATTCAAACGTTACTGACAATCAACGGGGGGGGGGGGGGTCAACATGCCAATTGAAGTAAGAAGCAACTACAGATAAAGACGGTGGTTGGAATGGCACTTTTCTTCGCGAAAAAACGTTTTGTACGAATCAATGATACTCATTCCCAGAGCGGAACATTAAAAAAAAGTTTTTATTAAATCTACCCAGAAGGTATATTTGAATGTATTTGGGTTTTGGGGTTTATTGGGAATGTTATTTATTTAAAATTTAGTTAATATAAAATACATATTTTCATCATTCGAACAAACTAAAATACATATAGTTATGGCAAGTACATATATGGTGCGTCCAAGGATTACCTCCCCCTCCCAGTTTTAAGATTTCAAACTCTTACGATGGTAAACAACAGGTAACACAAATTGTAATTAACATTGTTGTTTGGGTAATAAAGTAATAAATGCGGAACATATAGTAAAGCTACGAAATAGATTCATTCCACTGCAAGCTTATCGTATTATGTACTTAAGTTGTTTTTGTTTTAGTTTGTGGGTGTTTGTTTTGAAGAAATTGGTGCCGTCAAAACTAGAAAAGAAAATTCGTATTTTATTTTCAGTTTACTTCATTTTATACTTGCGTTGTTTTTCATACTTGTGATGAAATTTTAGTTTTCAATTAATATCTCGTTTCACAAAAATGTTTTAAAATGTATTTGAAATAACTTTAAAAATCAATAAAACATTTAAATGGGTTGTTCAAGATTTATATTACTCAGATTTTTTTAAAGTTCTTGTGGGATTTTTGGGCTGGAGAAAATTTAGCCAATCCTGCTCATTTTTTAAGGTCTGTATTACGACTTAACACATTTGCACGCACAGGAAATCGTCTGCACAGTTATAAGGGTTGACTAAGTAAAAAATAAATAAATAAAATAAAAAATAAATAAAAAATAAAAAAAGAATCTCAAAACTTAAAATGTCAGATGCAATTCGTATAAATAGTGGGATGTTCTGTGCACGTATCCCTTTCCGAAGCGCTCCACAAGAAACTCGAAGTGTGTCAAGGCGTTCTTAAAATGTTCCGCTGAGCAATAACGGCAAACAGCCAGAGTCAAAACTGTTCCGTAATGAATCCGCCAGAACGTGTCCTTGGCCTACGTTATGTCTTTCAAGCAGGAACACCTGTACTTGTGAATGGAACTCATAGTACTCGATGCGTGAGTCACGGCCGTCCATATTGTGAAGTAATCAGTGCAGATCAATGGTGTGTGAAACAACTGACGCGAACGAAAAGAGGTATTTTTGTACTTTGGACGAATGAGCACGTTCAGAAACGTGCAACAAATTATTTATTCAATTGCTCATCAACATTCCGTTTCTATCACAAGCATCCAATCATGGGATTCGTGCACTGCACTAAGTTTACCTTTCAAACGAAAACAAAATATTAATATTACGCTCAGAGCGAAGGCTATACTGCAAACACAATTTTCTATAACAACTGTATTCGTTTACTTACTAAGAGAACGAGGGAGGTATGCATTCCGTTGTGATGTTATATTTAAAATTGACATCACCATACACGTAGCAAGAAAATAAATTATACAAGCGAAATTCGCCATCTACACTCATTTGTAAGAAATCAGATGAGAATTACTCTATGTGTATCAAACATTAAGAATATTTAGTAGTAAAATACAGAACATCAAAATTTGTCTTCGAAAAGAACCAAGAATTCTAAGAATAAATTGCGAAATGAAATGCATGCAACAAGCTGCAAAATGGCATGCAAGAAACGGTACAGCGAGCTCGTAAGGTTTTCGCGCTCGTTTACATGCACAAGAACGTATCGTGTAAGTGCGCTTAAGACGATTTGCTTGTTGCGCGGTCAGCCAGAGCAAGCAAGATTACCCTCTCGACCGGACGGTGAGCACGCGACCGGGGAAAGGAAGGTACACAAGGAGTCATTTGCTCGGTGGTGGTTATTACACGATAGGCGCCGTGTATACATGTCGACGAGGAGAAGAGGTAGGGAAAGAGGACGGGGACGGCCGACCGACCGGCCGGCTGGTGGCGGTGAGCCCTATCGATCAGCACATAAGCGGAAGCGGCCGACACGGCCATCGGACTATAAAAAAGTCCAAGTGTTGCACTTGGCCATTATTCCACGGAGGGGAAGGACCTATATTTACCTCGCGGCGGCGTTCGATACTCCCCGGTGCCGTGCCCCGTGCCGCCCCGCCAGCTGCGCCAAGCGCGGGGCGGGGTAGGGTGGGGTGCGCGCTCGCTGCCGCGAGAGGCGTGTGCGGACGGGCAGGCGCGACACGCAATGGGGCACCCAACGGAGGGCCGGTTGCAGGGGCTCCGAACGCTGCAGGGGCCAACAGGAATCCAGGCGGCATAGGGCACGGATGGTTCGGACACCTACATCACTGGGAAAAGAGGTACGAAGGCGGGGACGACGGAATGTGTGTGAACAGGAATAGAGGCGTGAGCGAGGGTTGGAGCGGGGCCGAGGGCGTGAGCGAGGGCGTGGCGAGGGCGTGGCAGGCGTGGGCGAGGGCGTGTGCGAGGGAGGTGGGCGTGAGCGAGAGCGTGGGCGTGGACGAGGGGGGAGGGCATGAGCGAGGGCGTGAGCAAGGGTGTGGGCGTGTGCGACGGCGTGGGCAGGAGCGACGGCGTGGGCGTGAGCGAGGGCGTGGGCATGAGCGAGGGCGTGGGCGTGAGCGAGGGCGTGAGCGAGGGTGTGAGCGAGGGTGTGAGCAAGGGCGTGGACGGAAGCGAGGGCGTGGCGGAGAATACGAGCGTGAGTGTAAAAGTGAAATCTAGGGCGAGGCCGCGAACGTACGAAAGGGACGAGAGCGAATTATGATAAAAGCGAGAGCAAGGGATAGAGCAAGAGCGAGAGGGAGTACGGTGACCTTTGCCGGTAACGAGCCCTACCGGGCGCACGCGTGGGTGACACGCTGCCTCCAGGCACCCGTCGAAACGGAGCAAATACTGAGGCGGCGCGGGCGCCGTGGCAAACGCGAATCATCTGCGCACGTCACCGTTCGCGTATGTAAGCCATCCAAATGTTAGTAAACGCACGTGCTACGCTGCGCAGCCGATTGGCTGGCACGGCGCGCTCTGCGAGGATGGCTAGGGGAGCTTTCTGGCTGCGACGAGCCGTGAAAGAGGTCACAAACAACCAACAAACGCACACCTCCAAACTCCATTCCGTTGTTCGAAGTCGGACGCATTCGCAACCTTGCTCAACTTCTGAGAACAGTTTTCGTTCACTGTCCGGGGAAAGTGGATTCTACGAAGCGGACGAAACTGTTATTCATAAAATATGCACGAAGAGCAAATTATTAATTTGTCAGCCTTCGGTAAAAGGGGACGGAAGTCAATCATGGAAAATGCGCGAACGCAGTATGCTCTCTAATTAATGGAGAGATGCAATCAATTTAAATGTCTCAAATGCACTGAACTGAACTGGCCTTTCACTTATTTGCATTTATTATCGCTGAAATACAATATTCCTAGTCAATTAAAATACATTTTGGCACGCGACTTTTTTTTCTCCATGATTTTATGTGTCTCTTCAATCACTTTTCACTCATCCTTGTATTTATATACTATTCATTCATTGGTACAATATATAATCCGCTTATTCCTCTGTAGTCAATCATTAGTAGACTAATTGAGAATGCTGAGTAATGTAGGAATCGTTAACTGAAACACACCAGACGACGAATCCCAGTCTTCGCTTAACGAATTTATAAAATAATGCCAACCCGCCTTTCGCAGGAATATAACTCGATAGACTCAAATTAAGAACAAGAGATCGTCGTCTTTACTTTCTCTGCGAAAGATATCGCGCTGGACACTTAACCGGTCCAAAAATCCGCCGATTTAAGTGGAATGCAGAAAGTCCTACACCTTTCCAATTAAGAAATCGGAAACGTCGATTATTCATTTATTCTTTTGCATTTACGATCCTTTTAAATGCTGAGATCACTGAAGACCATGACTGATCTAATGAGTAGATGTCAGCGATAATGAAGTGAATGATAGAGAAATGGTGAAATGAGACAGGAAAACCGGAAGAATTCCCAAAGCTCACTTTACCACAAAGTCCACTCGGATTCGCCCGGAATGAACCCGGAACTTAGCGGTGGAAGGCGTATGCGTTAGTCATTATGACAAGCGAGCCCCCTCCAAAGCGTCAATCAAAAACAAGTGTCACACCGCAGAATCACGTAACAGTTGTTCCGTCCTGCAGCTCTCCCTCGCCACATCAGGAGTCGCATTCAACCTATACGACGACGACGACGACGACGACGACGACGCGTAGTCGAGGCAGGCAAGACAAAATTTTAATCTCTACGTCGTAGACGCGTCACACAACACATACGGCAATAGCAGACTTGACGCAACTTCGATATGCGTACCTATCTCCCCGTCGTTAATATAAATTGATTAACTGATTTGGTACATCAACTGTTATGGTCCCGTTGGTGCAGTGATTTTTATCCCGGAATTTGGCAGCGTCCCTTCCCCGCTGGATAGTGAGATCTGACGCGTACGGACTGGCTTGCTTAGGGTTCCCCCTCCAGGTATCTATCTCCAGCACCGACCTCGCCGCGACAAGCTCTAAGCTCCCGACTGCTCTCCAGACATGTGTGGTAGTGTATTGCATGTCAGCGCAAGCGTGTGTAAGTAAGGGGGCGATGATAGGGCGAAGAAGAGGACGGAAAGATCGACCGCGGTCCATGATCCGTTTGTTAGGGTACTTGATCTGGCATTCGCTAGGTATTGATCGCAGAAACCATGTAAAACTACCGATCAGAACAGCTGACCGGTAGAATCCCCCTCCAGACAACAGCTGAATTCAATGCGGCTGTATAACTCATGAAAAAAATTCCGCAACCCTCGTGACTCGATTCCTACAACCTCCCGCTCAGAGTCGCTGCAGACACAGCGGCTTTGCCGGCTCCAAGCTAACTCAGTGGGTCCTTCGATACCAACCCCACCCACCAGTCCGATAATGCTGACGGGGCGAACGCGGACTTCCCCCGAGCGGGGCGATGCCAGAGTTGCGTGGGCAAATACAATTAAGCAGCGGCGCGGGCGAGGGCGTGGGCGTGGGGTGGCGCAAAGCCACCCGTGAAAGTGGAAGCATCCTTCGCACGTCATCCAACCGCTCGCGAGAGGAGGAGGAGGAGGGGGGGAGGCGGCGACGCGACGGGAGCGAAAGTCGCGCGAGTACTCTCCCCGGGGGCAGCGCACGAGAGATCGCATCGTGAGAAAACGCGACGGATCGTCGAGACCAGACGAATGCGTTGCTGCACGGCCCAGTTTGTAACCTTCTGTTGCTTTATAGCTGCAGATGATAAGCATCCGTGAAACGCCTCATGAATTTATAACTTTTCCCGTTATTATTTACGATGAAAGTTGTGAATTGTAATGAAACGAATGGAAACCGAACGCGACTGTACACAGTCTTCACTGTACATGTATAATGTACTCTCCGCCCAGTCACTTAGCCCGCTCTTGAGCTACAGCACTGCATTTCAGCTTTTGCTTTAATTAGAAATAAAAACATAATCCGGAACGTACTGCTCTTAATCTACTGCTATTCGCTAAGCTCATTTAGGATAGCAGCGCATTTATTTCTGAACGCTCAACGCTGCAGTCCCTAGCTGACGTTACGATACGGTGCGGATTTTGGGCCTTAACAGATCCTATAAAACAAGCATTACAAAATTAACGGAGCCATTTATCTTCATTAATTTCTCTACACATCCGATGTTTTACGGCGCTAAACTTGAGAACAGGAATTCTACAACGCTTTCACGAGCACGCCGGTTAGAGTACACTGCTGCGTCGTGCACCTTGTGGTTTCATCTGGTGAACCTCCCGAGTAAATTTTATTTATTTGGCTTGTGACAGACTCGTGTGTAGATACGGCCATAAATTACAGCGGCTTCCCCCGCACGTCACAAATTTCTAAATTCATCCCCTCTGGAGCGACGTATACGGAGCGCGGGGCGGGGGGGGGGTTCCCAATCGATGACGGATTTCCCTAGACGGTGCCACAACTCAGCCGTCGTAGCGTGGCGCTCTCGCCCCCGCTGCGTGCCCGTTCCGCTCAGCTCTGCCCCGCCCCGCCTCGCCCGCCGCAATTTCGTCGACCTCTCCCTGGAGGAAAAGGGGGCGCGCTGCCGTGGGCGGGCGGGGTCAAGGATGCGGTCTCCTGACAACGCCACAGACGACGCGACGCAACGTTGTGCCCAGCAGGGTTAGTCCGACTTCCTAACTCAAGACATCGCAGCCCCCGACGTGATCTGGGTGGTTTTCTATTACCGCTGAAGGCATCGTAGGCGTCCCAAGAAGGCACGGCAGATCAAGCAGGCAAGGGCGTATTCAGTTGATTGTTTCCGTGCGCGTCACGAACTATTACCACAATCCCCGTAAGTGTAGTGCATGTTATATCTGCAGAGTTCCTCTCCGCTGGAACGTGAGAATTTTGGTTCAAATTGTCACGTTCCCTCTCCAAGAATGCTCCTCTCCCCCAGCGGGGTACCAAGGCGACGTGATACCCATTAGACTCCCGTCATGTGTGGTAGTTTAGTCAACGTAACAAAGGGCGTGCTTGTGTGTGTAAGGGGAGACAAAAGTTAAGAATGGGGAAGGAAAGATTGGGCGCAGTCAGTGGCCCGTTTATTAGGGTGTAGATCCGACATTTTCCTGTTATTGGTTGGAGAAACAGTGGAAAACTATCGATTATAGCAACTGGCCTCAAGAATTCTCCTACATAGAGGTAAAATTCGACCTAACTATACAGCCGTGTCAAAAATCCGCCACCTTCGGGATGTGTACCATGACCTGCCGACACGAGCGCGGATGTTAAATATGTTCTCTGTAAGTGAATGCATCTACCAAATCACTTACTCGGGGAGTACTTCTGCATTCATTTCTCTTCACTGCTTTTCTACAAATATGTTTGTAAGGTGTTTAATCCGACAATCTGATATACTAGATTTTACGATATCCTCCGCAAACATCAATATTAGCCCAGAAGTAGAACATTATTTTTCCTTAATGACTAGCTGAGAATTGTAAAAGATGGAAAAGACACGCAAAACGAAAGAGAATATGTTAACTATATAAATGATACTCTAAACTTGCAAATAACTTTAACTGTGTTAATAATTAAACACTTCTGAGTTTGTCGTAACGTGCGCCCGTTTGTGCCCACATCCGTCAATCTCAATTTACCAAAACATAACATACAAAATACTATCCAAACACAATACTTGCGTGCAAACTTTCCGTTTCTGTATGCGGCTATACATTTCGTATAGTTTGTGTATGCACACAACCATTATTATCTTCTATGACAAACTAGTAGGGCAATTGTGGATACAAACGGTTCCAGGCACTGCATAGAACCGAACACAACAATCAATATTTATCATTATGTATTTATCCAGGGGAGTAAATGCTTTAGCGATCATGGAGAAATCGACATTAGCATACAGGAATTCTTGTTGATATATTTCTTTTAGAATGTCTACGTTTGTTGAAGAAATAAATTTCGGAAGTTATTGCACAGACATTGAAACGACGCCCCTGTGCCGTTGGCGAAATTTTCGTTTCCAGATGGTAACGTTGGGCAGAATGAGTCTCTTTTATTCCCTCTAAAGAAATGCATTTCAAGGAGGCGTCATGTACCGGGTTTAACTACACCATTGCTTTTACAACTGAAGTTGTCTATACTCGCTTTTTGAGCTTATCCCGAATATCCTCAAGTCCACGTGTGAAGCAAAGGATGGACATCAGCACTTACGAAGAAAATGCATGGGCCGTGTCTTCGAATCGAAACGAATTTTCGGAAAACAGATGAGCGGAGGACATATTATTCGACACAGTTCTTGAGTTCTCGTTTCGTTAGATGCAAGAGGAGTGGGGAATTGAGCAGAACTATCCAATTCTCCGCTTAATAAAAACTGCATCGGTAAACGAACTACAGGCATGAATTGATAGCTCAGCTAGCTTAACTTGAATGTCAACAACAATAGTTACTATATTTGATTCATTATTCAACTAAATAGGGCAAAAGAGGGGAGTAGAGATTCCGGAGCTGAAGACAAACGTGCGCGAAATACGCACAAGTCAACAGTTTCACAAGAGCGCCAACCTTCGTCTGGGGAGAGCCGGGACGGGCTGCCGTCGCGAGACGCAAGGCATTTTTCCTCCCGCGAGGCGAGGTGCATCTCTGGAGGGCTTGCGGCGGGCGGGAGAGGCTAGTAAACGGGGCGGGCGAGGTGAGGAGAGGAGAGGGGGGGAGGGGACGCGTTACGGCCGGGGCTCCCCTCGTCGCCCATTACTTTGTTACGGGGCCCCGCGAACGACGAGCGCCGCCGCTGCCGCTGCCGCCCGCGCGCCTCGAGGCGCCCGCCTCGCCTCGCCTCGCCCCACTTCCCCCTCCCGCTCACCACTCTCATGTGCACGCCCCTCAGAGGCTGAGCTGACGGAGGAGAGCGGAGAAAAGCGTCGCTGACTGGAATGGTTAAAAAATAAATAGAAAAGGAAAGAAAAAGGAAACATTCAAAGAAGATTGGGAAATAAAAAAGGGAGAAAAGAAAGGAGACAGGAAAACCAAAGACATAAAAAAGATTAGGAAATAAAAATGGGAAAATGGAAGACGGAGAGGAGAGGAAAGGAACGAAAGGAAAGAGAAAGGAAAAGGGAGAAAACAGTTGGTAATTAATCTTGTTATAACGCTTGACCTGCAGCTCATCCCGCAAATGTTATGCGATATACACACGCCCCCCAATAAGAGAGAAAATATTCCAGTTTCTCACCAAGATGCATCTCTATGCAGTAAAACTTTCAACCTCCTCACATATCTATGTTTTCACCCCCACTAATTCAAGTAATTCGTTACTATAACCGTCTCCTACCTGCGTCATCTTTGTCACCCCTTGGGAGGTTGACCTTTCTTTTCTTGCTTGCGAGCCATAACACTCACATACTCAACTGATTTACGGAACTTTCAATAACCTAACACATCTCCGTTGCTTCGTTTTATACAAATATACAGAGGTCTCACTAACTATAGGCCGCCCCCATAACTTCTAAACGGTTCGTGTTATCGAAGTGCAGTTTTAGCTCAACAATGCGGAATCTTGTAGTAGTAAGTAATATTCCACATTGAGATATAGTTTGAAATATTTTTAGTTTTCGAGAAATTTAATCTTTGATTTTTTAAAATGGAATTATACATTTTTCTCATCAGCAATGGATACATCATAAAATAGGAATACAACAGTGTGTCATGTTAGTATTTTGATAGAAATTTGGATATAAAATGAGATTTTCTGACCCGTCACTGAACATTGTTGAGCTAAAACGGCACTTCGATATCTTGAACGTTTAGAAGTTAGGGGGGGGGAGGCGTAGTTGGTTGGACACCTGTAAATATAAGTTCACTGAAGCCTATTACTATTACAACGCGGCATGACCTTTGGCTTTGCTTCTATGCTTACTTCTGTCCGCCAGGCTTCAAGCGACAATCCCCACACATTCTAACCCTATCCAGTAGTTAGGCAACCTTCTCCCTGCAAGAATTGTCGCCTTTTAGATACGCGCTTCCTGCGACATTTCTTCTCCAAAATGTTCATCAGATTCAAAATAAATTCCAGTTCGATTCATCTCATTTGCATTTTAACAATTATTTTTTCGATAAAAAGATATCTAGAAGTCGAAAATCCGTTCATTTGAATTCAAAAAACGCTTCTTAGTTGAGCAGGAATTATAATTCAAATATATTCCTAATACAATCCAAAGTTCTTCAGTTCTAGAAAACTATTTCAGGAAGATCATTTAAGAAAATCGATTAACATACTTTTTAAATAAAACTTGTATTTGCTGCAACGACATTTCAAGTATCTTCAATCAATGTTTTTGTTAAAAGTATCATAAGCAAATACACTGGAGATACAAATCTCTTTCCTATTCTGGCAAGACGTATGTTGCTCAGGTGAGTGATGAATCGTCTTCTCACATTTGAAGCGAAAACAACACTACTTGCGACTCTTTCGGTAAATTCTATAGAGGATGCGCACAATAAGAAGCAGATACAGGTGTTTCGCCAGTCGTAGTTCCACATTCTTCTCGCCCTTAGCAGATTTCCTTCCTTTTTTCCTTCGACTTTCTCAATGTTACGTTCTCAACGTCCCTTCGCGGCCCCCTCTCCTCCTCCCCTCTTGGCCCAACATCACCCCAAGCCAGAAAGACAAGAAGAACAACGAAGGTACAATCAGATCCGGGCCGGTGATCCGAGTTTTGTTCTGCTTCCGCACCTGACACAAACTGCTCTCTCCACTCGCAGATTTTCTCCGCGACTCATCGGCACAGCCAGAATCCAACTTCGAGTTTTCCGTATCTTCCTCTCGGAGCAGCGATGTTCGCCGCCTATCTGATCGCGTTAAAGGCTCCCCCAAGCTCAGGGATTAAGTGATGGCGTCGGCATCGGAACGCTGACGCGGCTGGGTTTGTTTATTGGTATACAACCAGACGATAGTTGCGGGACAAGCTCTGACTTAGCTACCTTTAACGTTCCCTCAACACGCGTAGACACTGATAGTTCTTGCACATCGCTAGGGGCGAAGAACGGGACTCTCCGATAGGGGCTAAGCAGAAAAGAAATTCTCCATTTAGGTAAACAGAAACAATATAAAAATGGGTCAAGAAATATCCGTTATTTTTAATTGTTCGGGCAATGCAGGCTCAGTTCAGTATCGTTCCTTTTTACACTAGCTGGTAGAATTCGTTTAGTACAAACATAATGTATAGTTTACAATCGTGAAGGAAAACCACTATGAAACGAAACGGCTAAGAAACTGTCTACAAACAATGCACAGTTGCGAAGGTGGAATATTTAATTGTGGTACTCTTTCGAACTCGTCTCCTTAAGCCACCCTCACATTCTCCCACATATCCCGTTTCTCTCCAGATTCATTATACCCCCGGAATCGAACTCACCCTCCCCTTTTACACCGTTGCCATCCCTCGCATTGATCGTTGTCTCTCGCACGGTATCATCCGGCCAACAGGACATATATAGCCCATCACCCATCGTTCCTGTACTACATTGTTCCTATCCTAAACGAGTTTTCTCGCGTTCGTGTGCATACTGATATTTCTATTTGGTTAAGTTTCTTTTACAGCCTCTTCCCAACGACTTCATCAGCTCGCATTCCCTGTCTGTTACATCCTCTTTCCAGACACTTCCCGACTGCCGGACTAGCGTTCGACCTCCCCCTTTACTTCGTGACCTCTCCGAGCCCCGCCCCCCTCGCACGGTATCGCCCACTCATCAGTCGGCGCCAGCGGATGCGCTGCCTGTCAGTGCTACGACTTTCTGCCGGTGTCGTCGTTGCCGTTGGCGACGCTGAAACGCTGACGCCGCGTTCCTTTGTTTCACGCTCTCTGCCTTCGCGGCCAAGTTTGCGTCACAGGAAAATATGGGGACGTTTCGCTAGGTGTTTGATGGCCCAGAAAGAGAGGGCTCCTGGTAGCGGGTTTCTCGCCGCGAGAGTTCTTTGTTGAGTCAGCTGGTGGAAGTATTACCAAAGTGTCACTTCCTACACAATGTGAAACGATAAGAACCTTTTATGAAAACACTTCGCGATAATTTTAGTGAATTACGCAGAGAATTCGATTCGAAGATGACGCAACGCACGAATTACTTAGTCGACTGCAATCAGTGGCAGAGCAAATTTTCTCTTGTAATGCGTTTCTTAAAATGAGACGAAATTTTACACATTACAAGAGCCTAGTTTAGAACTTGAGAGAAAATATTTTTCGTCTTTTCATTTAAATCATCAATCAATCACATAAGTTCCTCGCCCTTTATTTCGTCTTCAACATTCAACCCAACAAGAGCGTCTTTCCCAACGTTCCCCTCATACTAGTTTCGAAGTATTTACGTTTCAACAGTATAAACGTCATTAAAACGCATTCTAAACTTAAAAAATAAAGCAAAATCATTTTAACTGATTTCCTTCCGGGTCGAAGGTACTAAAACCAAAATCCCTCGTTGCCAAGAGAAACTCCTTGTCAAAACAATTAACCACGCATTTATACAAAGCAATACAGGATCTCGAAATATAAATAGTAACATAAATTCAGTAAGAAGTGTGAGCGAACATCTCTTAAATTATCAAATTCTTTGGCGCAATTCAGAGAGAAGCTCAGGAACTCCTCATTGAGGGGAGAGGGGGCGACATTCAAGGATTTTTCCATTTAGCGCAGTTTTCCTAGTTAAACGACATGTAGGTCAGGTCATAAATGTCAACGCCTCCGTATCATTCCATCCGGCTGACTGCAGAAGTTCCATTTATGACCATGATTCAGTGCTAAGTATCACATAAGCGCACGCTCCAATGTAACGAGGACATTTGAGATACGAAAACGACGAGAGGCAGCGAAAGATGTGCGTAGACGTAAGGATGAAAAAATAGTGAGAAGGCAAAGAAGATAGAAACGGAAGGCAGAGGCAGTACCGAAAGTGTCAAATTCAAATGTGTGATAGTTTGGAGATCAACATGAAAACTTTCATGCGGGTGTATGAACTTTAGAGCATACTATTAAACCTAGAAAAGGTGTCAGTCCCTATAAAATTCTACAAAGACATCGCGAATTTTGCAATTCACAACCATTCTAAACTTATCCGATGCTTGCATTATGAACAAATCTCACAAAGGTGCTGTGCATAGAATATTTTCTGTTTGGAGAAGGTATTGACGACCTGAAGAGTCTGCGAAATAACACTATTATTCCCGGAGACGATTTATGCACCCGCTTGGTAAATTATTAATACAAATTTCCAATTCATTTTAACTCGTTTTGAAAGCATTCTATAGAAGAAATCTACCAAAATTCAAAAAGAAAGAAAGAAAGGTCTAGGTTGATGCTCAATTAGCGGAGGCCAAGATATAATACAAGGGGGCCGTAGAAAGAGAGATATTCTATTTGAGCGAGTTTATTTCTACATAAAGTAATCAAGAAAGAGGATGCCATTTTGAGTGAAGGGTGAGCACAGACAAACAATAGCGCTCTTTCCAGTGGACCGTCCTTCCATTTGCATTTGCAGGCCAGCATGAAAATACGAGTACCGAGATCGATACCCAACCGGCCCCTCGCCGCCGTGGACAAAGCCAGCGGCGCCGCCGCCTGTGAAGGCGACAGGCGGCGCGCGGACAGGCGAAGCCGTAGAAACCCCCGCCCCCGAACACCTGTTGGAGGTCCTTCGCAACAAGTTCGTGGCCAGTCCCCACCGCCACCGCACTCGCGAGGCGGCCAAAGCTAGACGCGCGCACACATCTCAACGAACAAGGTCATTTTCCTACTTGCTCAACGCTGGATATAAAGCCTGCCAAAACGGCTATTATATTTTATTGCCGGTGTGAGTTTATTTCACTTGGCTTTTACCTCTATTACTTCTGCAAATGAAACAAAACACAACATACAACAATTAAAACATTGAAGTAATCCAGCATTGCCCTGGTATTTATTAATCGCAAGTAACTTCAGAGCATAAAAGTAATGAATTCAGTTTAGAGTAAAATGAAGTAAATTTCTTTAAATCTCCGCCCCACTCCCACTCCCTTTTCCGCTCCGCCGTGCCCGTTCCCCCATTTCACCCCAACTCCTTGCCCGGACACGCACCAACCAAACCTCCGCCCTTGCTCGTCGGCATCACTGCGCTGCAATCTATCGTACTGCAATACATTGCGGGTTGCCAAACATCCCCTTTTCATCACAACCCCAAAAATATACGAGTGCTCCCTTACATGTCGAAGGAGCAGAGAGCGAATTTAAAGGTTGAGCCGAAGTAAATATCGACTTGATTTTAAGTTCGCTCTTTTGGTACAAAGTGTCCCGATATACAGGAATAATAATAAAAGCTTGGTACGTTTCCTTCACATTTGTGGTGCAGAACTAGGATTTGTGGTAATCTAAGAGTTCCACTGTGGGGATAACCTTTGTATCAATCTACACGTTAAATAAGAATTCAAAAAACGAAATATATTTGAATACTTCGTTACTACGTATAACGTTACACAATCTGCAGATGTTACATATCACACTCCCCACTGTCGGCTCCCTCTGGATCGTTGCATCGGTTACCGCCCGCTACGGGAACAGGTCGCAGTGGCGCGGGCCCGGGTGACAGGGCCGCAAACCCTCGTCAGCGCGCGGGCCGCGCTCACTGCGCTTCTCGCTGCTCCTCGCCAGTTAATGCATTCTCGCGGTCGAACGTCACGCCCCCACGTCCGCGCTTCTCGGAGTGCTCCTGCCAGACGTCGCGACGCCGCGCCGTGGGTGGCGGACGGCAGGCAGTGGAGGACAGTGGCGGCGGCGGCAAAGGCAGTGACGGAGGTCGGTAAGGCTGGAGGCAGGGAAAGGAAGCGAGTCACGGAGCTGGGAAGTGAGCGGTGGTTGGGGCAAGTGGGCGGTGGGTGGAAGGCGTCTGGTGGGCGGGGCCGGGCGGGGGATGGGAGAGATGGGGAGGCGTGGGGCGGCAGGCAGGGGATGGGGAGGAGTGGGGCGACAGGCGTGGAATGGGGAGGCGGGGGGCGGCGGGCGGGGGGATTGTGAACGTGAAGCATGGACCGAGGGTGGAGTGGGAGATTGGGTCGTGGAGGGGCGGGGGGGGCGTGGCGGGGGGCGGCGAGGCCGGCGCGTTTGACTGCCGCCCTCTGAATTATTAAGCGCGAGGACGTTCGATGACGTGGGGGTATACTAGGAGGGGGGACGCGAAGTGACGAGAGGGCAGGAGAGCTCCAGAGGAGAGGTCACAGTGAAGCGCAGAATCGCCAACAAAAGCGGGAAACATATGCGAATATGAAGCGGCAGCGGAGAGTTTCTGCGGCGGGCCGATATGTCAGGTCGCGGACAGGCCGAGAATAGCTTTGGTATGTGCGAGATAAACGGTGGAAAACAACACAGCTTCAGGGACAAGGCGAACTCAGAGGAGGAATACTGAGTACGGTCGGTCGGCGGCGAACATTGGTGGGGAATGGGTGTTGAAGACCAGGAGTCCTGCCTGACTACCGAGCCGGGAAATATAGGTCGTGCTCTTAGGAGACAAACTAGGTGTCTTACGTAGTGGAGAAAGACGGGTTTGACCAGGTGTTCGGAGCGAGAAGATTGAAGATGTAATCGCAGGAGCACGTCGCGACAGGGTGGAGTTTAAGATCAACGCTTCAAAGAACTTAAGAGCTCTCCACAGGAGGAGAAAACTAATTTAATTTCGGGACAAAAACGGAATTTAACAGATTCGAAGGATACTATTTAAAAAATAGGCGGAGGAAAGGGGACATGAGGTAGAATCCTCAAATGTATAAAATAAAGTAAGATGCAGATATACTTCGAACGAGAAGTGACATCCACTCAAAAAAGAGTTTGACAGCTTGAGAGCGAAAAAGGAAGATACACAAAATAAGAGATTGGAAAAAGGCACGAACTAACTGCAGGTGGATGTTAGATTATAACAAATTTTTGACAAGAGATACCGAAAATAATAATAACGGAACAGAGCGCGACAGAAGCTATGAACAAAGCAAAGAGGGACGAGGACCAGTGGATTCAACAACAGGAGCAGATTGAAAACTGGATAAGCTAGAGGTCCATGAAGAGACGAATCAAGTGGAGTGAGGCAGGGCGAGGTACGCAAAAGCTGGCCACCGGAAGGAAAACAGAGACCTGCCGATGGGGGCAACCAAAACAAGGCCCGAAAGGGTAGACTGATACGGCGGCCTCGAGCTGTGGCAGGCTGCGACCGGTGGGAGGGCGGACGCCCGCGCTGACGCGAACAAAAGGGAATCGAGCGGGCAGGGGGTGCTCCCGTTCCGTGCACGCGACGTCTGCTCTCGAACCGGCCCCGCTCCTCCACGCCACGCGCCAGCCCGCCTCGCTTCGCCTCGCTTCGCCTCGCCTCGCTTCGCCTCGCCTCGCCTCGCTTTGCCTCGCCTCGCTTCGCCTCGCTTCGCCTCGCTTCGCCTCGCTTCGCCTCGCTTCGCCTCGCTTCGCCTCGCTTCGCCTCGCTTCGCCTCGCTTCGCCTCGCCTCGCCCCGCCTCGCCCCGCCTCGTCCCGCCTCGTCCCGCCTCGTCCCGCCTCGCCCCGCTTCGCCTCGCCCCGCTTCGCCACGCCCCGCCCCGCCCCGCCTCGCCCCGCCCCGCCTCGCCCCGCCTCGCCTCGCCCCACTTCGCCTCGCTTCGCCTCGCCTCGGTCCGTCTCGCTCCGTCTCCCCGCTGACCCAGCCCGCATCGCCCGCCAACCCCCACCCTACCTCGAACTCTGGGTTCACACAATCACGTTACAGAAACTCGATAATTACAGTACGACGTCCGGAGTATCATTACGAGTCAGGAAGGACAGGCGGGAGTCGGGCGCACGATACGGCAGGAAAGTCCGGAGCCGGAAGAGAGACGGTGACGGGCAGGCAGACTTCTCCACGCCATTCCCCGCTCAGGCGACTTCGCCGAAATCCGCGCAGGGCGCCACCTGATAAAACGCGCTTTGAGGCTCGCAGCGCCGAAACAAACGACTAGAGTTCCTCAAACAATACATACAAGCTGACAAACAAAAATGAGCCGGCGTCGAGTAAACGAGGGTAAAAGGTGATTCAAACAGCAGGCGCCGGCTCAAAGGAAATGAGATGGCCTGGCCCTACGAACATTCGTTTGAGAAAGAGAAGGCAGTTGTCTCTGACAGATTTCATTTACAAAAAAGCAACATTTTGGAGAACAGGAAACCGAAAAACTTTTGTATTACGTTTCTTAAAAAAAACAAAACAGTATGATGTCGCCATCTAACCATGATTACTTGTCAGACTACATGCATATTACAAAAAACAAAATGAAATATCAGGCATTCAAAAGTGACAAATCTTTAATTTTTCACACATTAGCAAACCCCTATTATATTTTATTATGTGGGCGACCAGTAGAACAATTGTTATGTGATGTCACATTCGTTTCTGGGATAGCAAACAAGATAATTCTGTAACAATAGTTTAGACCATTACACATACAAAGAACATGTTCATACATCTGCCAATATATTTGTTTTAAAAGTTAATGGTTCCCTGAGATATTTTCACTGTGTCCCAGGCAAACACAAAATTTCGAAAGTCCGCACTCCCACCGATCCAAAACCAGCTGCGTTGAATGATGCACATTCTTTCTTCACTCGCTGTCAAATATTTCGAACTCACTAGTAGCAACCTGACTACCTAAACAAGGTCTCCAAACCCATAACTTCACCATACCCTTCGATAGAAAAAACAAGATATTGGTCCCCAGTCACTGACAGAAGTCTGACTTCTCTTAGGTCTTACGCCGGAAGGAGAAGGGGGTCGGGGATGGCTGCTGAGCATCCACCCCCGCGTGGGACGCCCCGGGCGGCCAACAAACGTAAACGCATCAGCAGCCCCTCCCCCTGGAGACGGCGGCGCCGCACCAGCCCGTTTTGTCGGCGGGGGGTCGCCGGGTCGCCCGTGGCGCGCCAACGAGTCGGGGGAGAAGGCAACGGCACGGGGGATCGGAGGCAGGCAGAGGGCGGGGAAGGAAGGATGAAAAAGGACGCGAGCAAACTGGGGCGGCGAGTGGTACGAGGAAGAACGGGTAGAGAGAAATGGGACGAGGTGGAGCGGAGCAACAAGGTGAGGTGTGGTGGAGCGTGAAGGTTGTAACCAAATGAGATGGAGCAGAATGGGGTGGGTGGGACAGGCGGGGAGGGGAGGGCAGGAGAGGAGGTTGGGGCTGGAGGGGAGGGGAGGGCTGAAGGGGGAAGGTCGAGCAGACTAACAGAGGGTTGAAGCGCCCATGAGAAAAAAAAGAAGAATCTGGAAAGCATGAGATGACGCAGAACACTCGAGAAATAGCGAAGTGCTGGGGCGCTGGAAAGATGAAAGAATGCGTTAGTAAGGGGAGAAGTTTGAACCTCAGGGTGTGATAGGAGTTCAAATGCAAGCAAAAAGACTCGAACAGATAAGAGACCTCTGATATTCATGAGGATTGAATAAATACAGGTTCGAAGCGAGGGAAAATGTAAAGAAGAGAATGGAATGATAAATGGCAGTGACCCCGTGGCAAGGACGGGGCGAGGTAAAAAAGTGAAGATGCGAAAAAAATATTTCTCCTCGTAAAACATGACAATCGAAAGTTGAAAAGGGTCGAAATATGTGAATGTCTGAGAAAAAAAATACAATAAAATGGAAGATAAGTAGATGCTCAATACTTTATCGTCCAGAAAAGCTCCATTTGTACCAAGAATATTTCCTACAACGAACGACGAATCGCTTAGGAATCTTTACCTTCACATCCATTTAAAACATTAAAAACCAATTGAGATGTTCAGATGTAATGAAATCAGACATTTCAGGCGAAATCACGATCATTGGCTTTTATGGAGGGCGTAGCTCCCTCTCTCTTTCAAGAACAGACCAACGTTAATAACGATACACTGTTACGTTATATCATTAAACGCAACGGTAGCAGACTCCAAAGCGGAAATCACGGGAATGACCGTTTCTAGCCGAGCCGAGACGTAGCGTCCCGGCATGCAGTCCCCCCCGTCGTGTTTTCGTTGGCAGAGGGTGGGGACGGGGGCGCGGGAAGGGACGGGCGCCGGGGCGTCGCGACGCCCCGTGTGCGCGCTCCGGGCGGGCGCAATCTCCGCACCCTCCCGCGGCGCCTCCGCACCCCCACCCCCCTCCCTCCCCTCGCTGGCGCGGCTCCGCGCAACTCCGCTACCTACCTCACGGCTGGCGCCAACCCCCGGCGCGCGACGCGCAGACGCCGAATTAACTTAAAATTAGCTTTAATTAGTTCCCAAAATTAAGCGGCAAACACGCACTTTAGGGCCCCGCGTAGAGTCGTTCGACGGGGTCGTAGAAACTCCCTTCTTCCCCGCCCCTTCCCGAGCGCCGGCACCGTCACCTGCGCTTCGCGGGCCGGCGATCCGGAGTCCGAGGCTTGATTAATGCAAGTGCGTGAGGTGTTGCTCTTCTGGAACCGCGGACAGAAACGTTCACGAAGAGGTATACTGGTATTTTAAATACTGGTAGGAATACTGGTATTTTAAAAATTAAGTCAAGTCTGATGTGTATTTGAAATTGCCCGATTTATTGTTTATTTTTTCACGTTTTCAGCACTGAAATATTGGCTCATTTAGTAGACCTCTTTCCGAAAGCATTACCGTTATTACGTGTTCAAGACCGAACAACGAAAACCGTACATATTTTATTTTAGTTAATTAAAAAAAGCAATGAGCTTTTGAAGTAGGTCTGCACTGACAATTGACGTTCAGTTTACACCGCATCACATTAACACAAAAACAATGCTGGAAAAATGAAAATGGGTCCAAACATCCCCAAGTTAATATAGACAGACGTATTTAATTTGAAAGAGAAAATGGACGTTCTATTCTCTCGTTTTTTAAACGTCCCGCAATACAATTTACAAGAATTTTGATGTTTAGATCATCAAACATCAACCCCGGCGATGAGTAGTACAAGGATTTAGATAAGCGTTTCCTCGCTTCCTTTTCCTTTTGCCAGACAAGGGGTCTACACAATCTCTTGATCCAGCGGCCGACCGCGCGCCAAGTGCACGCGGGATGTGAAAGCGGGCCCCACGCTTCCCTTGCTTCGTCTCGCCTCTTATCCTCGGAGGTGAAGGTCCTGGCAGGGTCAGCAGAGAGAAACTCGTGGCCCAGATCGAGGAATTACGCTCGAGAAATGAAGAACATTACGGCAACTACCAGGGTTGGGGCATAAGTCATAGCAACATTTTTTTGAGAGAGAATACAAGCGTGAGTGGCAAATGTGAGACATATGAAAAGACAAGGTATGAACCAAGTGCATGGGCATTTATTAACGTTATACCAAACTGTTTTTCTCACAGTTAAGGTATTTGAAATGACAGTAATAGTTTCTTGTTCCAAAGCAGTTTTGGCAAACATGATTTCACACATTCCAAAAGCATTACATACCCGTTCCAAAGACTCGATTAGCAAATGCTCGATTACCGCACGATGGACATCGGTTCGCACACTCACAGAGCATCATGTGCGTTGCTGATCACTAATTGTTTCGCATGCTCGCAGAAGTCTCCTGCCCATTTCACGATTGTCCGTTACGGAAGGACATTATTCCCAAGAGCTTCCACCAATTCCCTGTAACATTCTCGAGCTCGTTTGTCATGGACAATGGCTATCCTGGTGTATGAGTGCTGCATGGAACAGTTTATCTTCATCTCGCACGGCGGTAGTCAGACAACTGATTTTACATTGCTCTCTGTGCTAATAGAGACACAGAGCCATCTGTTGATGTGAACACACATTAGCACAGCACTTCTTTCAAGCAACAAATTAAATTACGTGATCCCATGACATTTCTTTTAGGAAAAAATAGTTGCTTCGACTTCTGCCCCAAAGCTCGTATAACACGCACGGCTGTGCACTCCACAGTCAATGTAACGCTAATGGAGGGAGTTCCACATTGTTCGGAGAGCGACATAAAAAATCGCATTAGCTCTGCTCAAGTTATGAAATGACCTTTCACATTTTTCGTTTATCAGAAAACTTTAGTGAAGAATTTTCGTTTGCCTTTTTTTTTTGCTAGGAAATGGTCGTGCCACTACAACGTACAGTTGGAGTAATTGAGCAGCCAGTTTCACGTTAGAATTGTTTTCGTACATTGTTGCAATGATTGACCTTGAGCTAACTACACCCGGTTCACAGAACGAGATAATTCTAGACGCGCGAGACGGGATGAAGACGCGCGAGCGGAATAGAGAAGGGAAATAACGAAGAAAAATAAATTTTTTGTTTGTGTAATAATTTCCTCTTATTTCTCAATGAGACGAAACTCTGCTATTAAAGTCATCAGGAAGTTCATGTCCCAGGTACATTTTTAAATTAATTGTTCTTCGGTTGATTTTTTTTTTCTTTTTCTCTTTTTCCCTTCTTCATTATATGTGGAAGTAATTTTCATAACATTCCCGTCCCACTGCTTCCCGTTTTGCTCCGCTCCGACCTGTTCCTCCCCGCCCTGCCCCGTAGTGGCATACCACGCATTGCCTGGCATTTAAAGTTACATACTTTTATTTTTATTTTTATTCTCTATAAATGCTTTGTGTGTGGAGCCTGAAGGCTAGAAATGCATAACTTGCGCCACCTTCCCACCTCGTTTTCCCGCAATGTCGCGGGGTTGTACATACATAATACTTCTTCATTACTTACGTTTATTCAGTCATTATCAAATGATCGTGGATCTACACATTAAAATCATCCACAGTAAACATTCTAAATAGAGAAAACTTTTAATCATTACCACTCCGTAGTTCTCGTGATTTTAGCGGACGAAGAAGCAAACAGAACTTTGCTGTGTATATAAATACAGAGTAGAGATTATTTAAAAAACAATATTTTCTTTCGGTTCAAACTTCACACAGCAGTACCCACACTAACCCCTTTACCCGGTTTCTGAGCCACTCGTTTCCTATGCACCGTTCGACGATGCTTTTCGTAGCGCGAGGTTGCGGATCGCGCGATTTCCCAGGAGAACGCGTGGGAGACCTCGAGGGAGAGGGGAAAAAACTGAAGATCTCGTCAAGCGAGCTAGTTTGTTTTTTCTGCGCTCCCTCGCCAGAAAATTCCCCACGCGTCGCGCGTGATTCGCAGGGACAAAGAGTCGTAGTACGCGAACACGCGCACGCGCCAGGAAGAAAGACGTCGCAACGGCGAAAGGTGAGGAACGGCCCCTCTGTGAGGAATGCCGCGTTGGAGGTCTTTCTCGAACGCGCAGCCACTGGCTATGCGAAATTCGAACAGAGCGGTAAAAATGCTCTTTTATACGGCACGATCTTCGGTGATATTATTAGAGAAGACAGAAACTGCGTAGGAAATGGAACAGATCAATGTTTTAAAAAAAGAAGTGTGACAAAACTGAGCTTCAAACGAAATATAAGCCGATTGAAGTTATTAAAGCAGCCAAAAACTGGGTTGAAAACTTGTTCATTCACCTCGTAAAGCCCAGGCATTGGATCTACAGTAAGAGTGTGTGTTGTATGTTTGCTGTTAAACAATTACTTATTTTATCAACAGGAAAATTAAGATATGTTCGCTATAACACATACAATAAAAGATCATCCTTTTTATACACAAAACTGTAATATCTTAATGTGATTAAAATCATACCTCTAGAGTCCAAATAGAACATAACTTACTGTATATTAATATGCATAAAAATATTAGCATTCACGCCTTCCGCTTTGAAATCTGGACGAAAATCAGCAGCGTGAGAGCAGCTTTCAGGGCCAATAAACGAACGTGCACTGACATTCGTGTATCATCCCTTTTGCCACTCACTTTTCGCATTTTAGGAACAGTCATTTGTTCTAAAGGTAATGCAACACTGAAGGATTCTATACATATTCTGAATACGTGTCAATTTTACCCTTTCGGGTGAACATGCTTGTTTGTAGCTACATCCCCATGAGTTATCACCAACAAAACCAGACAGCCCCTAATTTTCTACTGGCTTGCGCTGTGCAAGCATATCTGTACCGGTTCTTGTGGGAAGTTACCCGATGGTTGTCATTCGAAGGAAAAGTAGAATAGTGTGTGTTTAAATTCCCAGGGTCTTTAGACCCGCACAAAAAAAATACACTAAGTATTCTATGAAGTTAAATGCTTGAATAATATTACTCAATTCCAGAAGTGAATTGAATCACTATGGAAACCATATATTTCTATCACAAACATACACGGCAAGTAATAAAATAATCTTCTTCGCACAATGGACAATGGTCTGTGGTCAATGAACAAAAACCATTTACTTTGTTATATTCAGGATACATAAACATTTTGAAACTGATCATTAACCAAATTGTCCAACATACACAGAACATTTACAGTCGTACGCCGAATGTTAATATCGCTAGTTCCAGAACAGATCGGGTCAATTATGTTCTTTGTCGACGAACAGTGTCACTGATTGTTGTTCAGTGTTAATAAAAAATGAACAATGAAGGGTTGGGTAAACTTTAGAAATTAATTACTATTAAAGCAGTTTCAGGAGTATTCACCACTGAAACAACATATAACCAAATCGTATAAAGTATTAACGTTTTCGATTACTACCAATGAACGAAACTAATTTACTTTATTTTATTCGAGATGCATAAAGACACATGGAAGAAAGTCATTGATGAAACTGACTACTAAGATATTAGTGCCTTATTTTACGTGGCGAGACTCGGGCCACTAGTTCCGCTGTTTCGTCTGACCAAGCAAATTTAGCTATGCTCCTTTCATCGTCTAGTGGAGCAAGAAGGTATCTTCTCGGGCGACGAAACAAACGATTTGAATTTAGCTCAGATGCTTCTTTTGGGCTTGAGGATCTTTTACATGCCGCAAATCTACTACATAGGACAGTCGGCTTTACTTCCCCACCAAAGGCATGTTTCGCTGTTAAAAATCCACAGCTTCGATCGGGTTTGAACCCGCAAACTTCGAACAGCCCGACACGCTAACCCTTATACCGCCGAACTAATAATACAGAATACATACTGTACGGCGGATGGTAACTTCAGGAAAGGTCTGATGAAGTACCTTCCTTGCCGACTGATTAAGACTAGTGTTGTTGTTGTTGTTGTTGTTGTTGTTGTTGTTGTCGTCGCGGGAGCGACAGGCTCCAAAAGCGCTCCCGGCACCGCAAGGCCTAGCCCCGCCTCTGCTGGCAGGTCGAGGCGCGGCCTTTCTCCTCTCCCCGCCACGCCGCGCCGCCCGCCCGTTCGCGCCCCGCCAACTCGCCGTGGGAAAACGGCGTTGTATTATACAGACGCGCATTAAAATTCAGCGTCTCATAAACAAGAGTCTCTAAAGGGTTACGCGAAGATAGCGGCTTTACGGTTCTCCTCGGCTTATTTGTGGCGCACGGGGGGTGGACGGGAAGGCGGGAGGGGGCCGGAGCCGAGAGGGCGTATCGGCCGAAGGATAGACAGCCGCGACGTAGTGTTCGGCGAGCGAGGATAATGGAAGGACGAACAAAGAAATGCAAGAAGAAAAGAAAGTGCAAGAGAAAAGAGATGCCGAGATATGAGAGTTGAGTAGAGGTACGTGCATTGGTGGGGTATAGAGAGACTGAACATAAGAGGGAGATTCGGTAAGGTGTGCGGAGACAATTTGGAAAGAGTGAAGTTACAGCAGAAACTCAAAACAGAGGGATGGGGGCTAGAGAACAACTAAATAACTGGCAGGGCAGGGCAGGGTTGGAATGCGCCAATGAATTGCAAGGGAAGCAGGACAGGACATAGCAGGATAGGGCAGGGCAGGGTAGGGAGAGAGAGAAAGGAGGAGTGTCAAAGCACGAAAGAGAAAATAGGCAACATGAAAGGGAGAGAACGCAAGGCAGTGCGGGGCGGGGCGGGGCACGGCAAGGCGGGGCGGGGGCAGGGGCAGAGCGCGGCGGGGTAGGGCGGGGCAGGGCGAGGAGGGACGGGGAGGGGCGGTGACGGTGACGGAAAACGGGGGGGGCAGGGCAGGTTACGGCAGGTTAGGGCAGGGCGGGGCAGGGCGGGGCAGGGCGGGGCAGGGCGGGGCAGGGCGGGGCGGGGCGGGGCAGGGCAGGGCAGGGCAGGGCAGGGCGGGGCAGGGCAGGGCGGGGCGGGGCGGGGCGGGGCAGGGCGGGGCGGGGCGGGCGGGGCAGGGCGGGGCAGGGCAGAACCGGAAGATCAGAGAATTACAGTTCGAAGAAGATCAGAGAATTGCAGTTCGAAGAAGATCAGAGAATTGCAGTTTGAAGAAGATCAGAGAATTGCAGTTTGAAGAAGATCAGAGAATTGCAGTTTGAAGAAGATCAGAGAATTGCAGTTTGAAGAAGATTAGAGAATTGCAGTTTGAAGAAGATCAGAGAATTGCAGTTTGGCGGGGCACAGGTTAACATGAGGCTGAGAAAAGAGAGCGGGACAAGCCGGAAAGAGGCGGAGCACAGCGGTATCGCCTCGCACAATGAGGGAGGGCGCGCGGAGACGAAGTGGCGAGTGACACAGAGGCGTGCCGCGAGCCGCCTGCGCCACGCCCCCAGACCCGGGAGGAAGCGGGCGCGGGCGCGGCCTCTCAGCGGAGGGGCGCCCGGGGGCCCACAAAGGGCCCGCGAAGAAAGGCGGGGGTCGCGGCTTATTGAGGCGCGCACGCCAGATGAACTACGGCGGGGAGGGACATAGGGGGCGCCCGCGCAGGCCGAGCGATTCATCTCGCGCCAAGTGCCACGTGCCACCGCCTCTTTTTGCCCGGCCCTCTCTGCTCGCACGAGCCCGCGAAGACGGGTTTCTGATCCGCTAGAGAACATCTCAGGAGAAGTCGGTCGACATTTCTCTCAATCAACTGCAGATTGAAAGGAATGTCTTGGCGATTCACAATAAACTAGTCCAACGACAAATTTATGTCCTCCTTAATGGAAATCGGGAGCAGCAAATAAGTGCGAGTGTTTTGAATTTCTTACGCCGCCATTCTCGAAACGAATAACTCCAAAATTATTCTTTTTAAACAGCAATAGTCAATTTTATGGCCGTTATTCTACTAAAATTCGTCTGACCTATGTTACAGAGAGAACCATGCTAAGTTTCGTTATCTGACGTCGTGGACTACTGCAATGGAACACTTTCTTTTATTTCTTGAAACGTGACCCCATTTCGTAGACCATTACTTATGACTCCCTTATTGGCATCTACAAGCCTGCAGCAACGCTACGCAGTTCACGCTTAAAGGAGATGATCCTCGCGAAAGGGATCCTCAAACTTAAAACGACGATCAGTTACGCCGTAGAACATGCCCCGTTCACATGCTTGCGAACATTATATAAAAATATTCAAGCAATAACATTTTTCATAACTCAAAAAATAATTAATCTACCCTTACACATTTGTAAATAATACAAGAAAGGGATCATATTTAATTAGCAAACAATCGTTTAATGTTAAATTAAAATCTTGTTCCATTTAAGGTAATAAAATTATTAACCCAACAAATTTCATTTTTCGGAGAAAATATTTACCACAACCTGAAATTAGGGTGCATAAATTGCAAAAGAAAGTCTAAATGATGCAAAAGAAAGTCTCATGCATCTGAAGGACAAAACCAACATATTGTACGAAAATACTGAGTGCCATCGGCAACCGCAAAGTCTTTTCAGTAAAAAAGAATTACATGTATTTATTTTATTATCGCAAATTGTTAATTGCCCGAATTTGTACGATCTGCAAACAAATGCATAGTGGTCCAGTCTACCTTGTTACCAAGACGTGGCATATTCTATCACAAATACTATTTGACAAGTTATATATTCGAGCATTCGTCAATTTGCAGGACGTGTGTCCCACACACTGTTAACGTGAACCACGGACTCTTGGAAATTACAGTCTGTCCATCTGGGAGAACTCTTGACGAAGTTAATAACTTCTTGCCAGACTGAAGAAGAATCCTATAAAGAGCAGACTCGCAGGCCACTCTTGTGAAATCTCCAATAATTCTGATCCGCTCTAATAACTCCCTTTTAAGACCGCTGAGTCGAGAAGAAAGCCGAGGAGGATTTTAACATTACTTAAGACGATAGAGAACGCCAGTTCTTAGACATTCTCCGCGGAGGCAAATTTCTCGGCATAAAAGATGGCTACAACGTATATAGTATGTAATATATTGATAAAATACAAATTTTCGTAGTCCATACCGATCCTTCAAATATGCTAACAAAGTAGTTTGTAGGGTCTGCAAAGAAGATGCTTGGAAAATATTCACGAGCATTTTTCGTGATAGTTTGAATACCGTCCGTATGTAACGGAATTAACGAAGAGCAATAGATATATCGATTTTCGCTAAAATATAACAACGCTATGGGGACGATGCGCACTACGGATTTTTTTTTACAAATTACGACTTCTAATCGACAAGAATGTTTGACCATGCTATCGTCACTTGTTCTCATAAAACAGCCCATTCAGATTTTAGATTTATCATTCCGAAAGACGGAGTAGTAAGAATCTGATTAATCACCTACTAACTAACAATCTACTACTAGGCGTTTTATGAAACGTAAATACAAAACTTTACATTCCTTTAAGTTTTACACTATATTCACAGGCTATCACGGAAATCAAACCTCATTAACATATTTATTATAAATCCTTCTCCTTGTGGTAAGTAGGCCTCTAGAATTTACTTCACGCGTGCTGCACTGAAGTGCAGTGCAGTGCAGTGAACTGAAGTGAAGTGGAGTAAAATGAATTGGAGTAAGGTTTGCGCTGTGAAATTATGTACCATTATTCTTAATTATTGTTTGTTTTTTTCTTTTTTTCTAAATCAAGTACTCTCTTGTAATTTAAATATTCTGCCACCAAGTAATGATACTTCATTGCAGAATTAATAATAAATCTAATGTCAATTCACCACCAATAGACAGGACGCGATCCATCCTTATTGAGGAAGAATCGAGACCGTCTATTATTACCACAGGCCAGAGCCTTTTGTACAGTGGTCGAGCGGTAAACACCAGTGCAAAAATTGGTCCATTCCATGCTGTACGTGTGCGACATAAATATGACCTCAAGCCTAAAAATTTGAATACAACTTGCCTGCTCCAAGTAACACGTAAGTTCGTTTAGTGAGAATTGTGGTGATTGTCATTCCCCTTGTCATGGAGCATCTGCTAATACCAAACAAACATAACGATATTATTCTTCATTATGTCGCATTCCAACGTTTTACAGCCATTTCAATGGTTCCACGCCCGGCCCCAGCTGATTTTTCACCGGGTCTCCCAGGATTTGACGTCCCGTCGCCCTTCCCCTGGTACTTCAGAGCAACTTCTCCGTCTCGTAACCTCACGTTGGGGACCCTTACGCCCCTCTCAATAGTGGCTTCCTCGCCATTATTGAGCCTTCATGCTAGATGAGAACTTTGTACCAATTAACAAGCTACAATAGACACAAAACCTCGTGTGAGTGATACTGCTGGATAGTTAATCACCCCCAGTCCTACATCGAACACACTTAAGATGTAAAATTATTTTCCAAAAATTAGTAGATCAAGGTAAGGGAAGAAACACGCACAAATACCTGGAAACGTGCACGTGCGCTCGGAAAAGAGGCCTCTTAGGCCCATAAATCAGGTTTCCGGACACGAGTTTTGTTTCACACGGGTAATCTACAAAACGAGACTTTTAGATGTTCCATTACATTGCTGGACGGACACTCATTCCACCGCATGGGTTGTCACAAACATTTGAAGTTGAGATCTGATATGGAGGTATTTTCACTTTCAAATACATGACTTACAAAGTGCGAAATGTTCGTACGGGTCTAAATAGTATTAATTGAACAGCTAAGGTACGGATCGTCAGATCCTTTCGGAATCACACGCATTGTGTACTCCAAGGATGACGGTGACCACCTTCAGCGTGCGAGAGGAGGCCACGGCCGATTTCTCGGCGAGATTTCGCGGGCGCGGCCCCGCGCGCGCACCCTCGCCCGATAAGCGCGCGCGCCGGCCGGCCGGCCGGCCTGCCGGGGCGATAACCGGCGCGGGGGCGTGTTCGAGAGCGAGCGTCGCCTCCGCCCCCGCCTTCGCAGCCTGCGTGCGGCCTCATTTCCTGCGACGAGCGTCGGCGCATGGTGCCGGACGGGGAGGGAGGGAGGGAGGAACTGAGGCCAAAGAAGCTGAGGGGGTGGGCGACTGAACGCCTTGTGGCTTCCCGCTCGCGCCGCCAGCCACCACCGCCGCCGCCGCCGCCGACGACGACACGCACGCTAGCTGGGTGAAGACAAATTACTCGGCGCTTTGAAGGCCACCCCACGCTGAACGCGTCGGCACCGCCACCGCCGTCGATGCCATCACCCTGTGCTATCACGCGCCTGATTTGCCCCGGAGGCTCGAGACAGCGCGGACGAAACCGAAGACGACAAATGACTTTCGACGTTCGAAGATAACTCAATTTGGCGTGGAATAAGAATTGCATCTAAACGGGAGTCACGAGACTTCAATCCACGGCAGAGCGTTTGCGATTAAAAAAACCTGTAACAATAAAAATGGGGAAGAAAAAAAAATAATTGAGGGGACTTCGAGAGACCATGCATCAATTTTCTGAACAGACTGTTGGGATAATGTGCGTGTCTTTTTAATCGAAACACCTCGATAAACATAGCCTTCCCATCCGAATACACTACAAATCTTCAGTTTCGGAGATACTTGCGATAGAACATTATGTGCACAATGAACTTACTGAACATTCGCTGTGCAATTGAAACATTGTATTGAATATCCCTTTTGAGAGTGGTGTGGGAGTGCATACGAGATATTCTTCAGAAACCACTTAAACTGATCTGAAGTCGAAAGCACGACCGTTGTGCATGTGATGATGGTGCACACGCCAATATCCCCTTTAACACGAGAAAACGCATGTGCGAAAGCATTCGCGAATACGCCTCCGAAGAGGAATTACGATCACATTCTAAAACGGTCGTTTTCTCAACACGCTGCCAATATTCCTCGTTTCCCGCTCTCGTCACGAGCACCCGCTCCGCGCACATCAGGGCGATCGAGTCAAACGGCCGCACAGGGCTTCCTCTCACCCACACATCGCTACCAATCGGCGAGGCGGAGAGGGGCGGAGAGGGGAACGAGCTGGCGCCAAAAGGCGCGGAAAACACGACACTTGGCGCGAGGCGACACGCGGGATTAAGTTTCACGCTTCCCCTGGCAGCGCGACACGCACGCAAAGCTTAGCGGTGCGGTGTGGGGGCAGGGACGGAGGACATGGGCGGGGCGGAGAGGGGCGGGGTGGAGGTGCGTGACAGAGGTGGGGGCGAGAGGGATGGTGCGAAGTGGGGTGGGGAGCGGGTGAGGGACGGAGTGGGGCGGGACGGAGTGGGACGGGTGGAGTGGGGCGGGGCGGGGTGGAGTGGGGCGGGGCGGGACGGAGTGGGGCGGGGGCGGGGACGGAGTGGGGCGGGGGCGGGACGGAGGGGGTGGAGTGGGGCGGGCGGGACGGAGTGGGGTGGAGTGGGGCGGGGCGGGACGGAGTGGGTGGAGTGGGGCGGGGCGGGACGGAGTGGGGTGGAGTGGGGCGGGGCGGGGCGGGACGGAGTGGGGTGGAGTGGGCGGGGCGGGGCGGGACGGAGTGGGGCGGGGCGGGACGGAGTGGGTGGAGTGGGCGGGGCGGGGCGGGACGGAGTGGGGTGGAGTGGGCGGGGCGGGGACGGATTGGGGTAGACTGGGGCGGGGCGGGACGGAGTGGAGCGGGGCGGAGTGAGGCGGGGCGAAGAGGGGAAGAGTGGGGCGGGGCAGTGAGGCGGGACGGAGAGCGGCGGTGTGGGGCGGCCCGACGAGACGCGACGCGACGCGACCTCCGGACGCGCGGGACGGAGCGCAGGGGGAGGCGACCGAGCGGCGCGGCGGTGGCGGTGGCGGGAAAAAATCCTTTGCTGTGCTCGCCCCCGCGCCGCACCGCACCGACGCCGCCGCCGCCGGCGAGATCGATAGCGGGCGGGGCCGCGGCGACGTCGTGGCAGGAGAACCAGCGGCGGTGGCGGAGCCGCGGGTGGCGGTGGAGAGGACAGGGCGGTAGCGACGATTGGAGAGAGAAACGGAGGGAGAAGTGGCAGTAGCGTTGTGGCACACACGAGATGGTCGGAGCGGTGGCGGGGACAGCGAAAGTGACAGCGTTAACGAGAGCAGCGATGACGGGGTGTGGCGCCGGGGTGATGTAAGGGCCGACGGAGAGAGGGGGGATAACGACGGCAGTGTGGCGACGGCGGGATGCAGGCGGGGACGGAAGCGGATCTTGAGCAGCAGGGGAGGCGACCGCGTGCGCGGCCCACTTACGCGAGGCGTCAATCGCGTTTTCCGCGGCACTGGCGATCTCCCGCCCCTCCCCGCCGCCCCCACCCTCGCCGAAACCGGGCACTGGGAGGGGGTGGACCAGGCGCGACACAGCGGCGAAGGAGCGCGGCCGCTTCATTCTGATGCAAAGAACAGTCTCTCCTTGCCTGTGACGGTGATGTTCGCGAGGGTTCGGATTATGGATATAGTTTGCTTTTCTTATTCGAAATTAGGCAGTGTAGCTTACAAGAGACCTGCCGCTAAAGACTTAACTATCACATAAAAAAACAACCTAAAACAGCTTTTAAAAAATATTATACTAGTCTCATTTTTAGATTGGGGCTATCGATGGGCAGTGTCCAACTAACACAGGAATATTCGCAGAAAAAAAATACCAGTTTCTGTTTTTTTTCGTCTCGTATGTCTCGTCGGTTTTAAACTAACCCTTGTCCATCGCGTTGCTGCATATATCTTGTTTGTTCAAAACCGTAGTCACCTTCAATTAGTTTTTACATGACATTCGAGTCCACCGTCTTAAACAACTTATGCCGCGCTGTCATTACGCGTCGCCTCCATTTAACCTTGAATCTTCTCGTGTGCAGCCATTCAAACCAGCAATCCATCGCTTCGGCGCAAGGACTCCCGCGGCCGCTCCCACAACAGCGTTCTCTGCCCAACGCCATCACCGCGCATTGACTCAGCGCCACCGTCTCGTCTGCTTCTTCAGCGCGCGGAGTCACCGCACGTGTCTGCCATTCGCTTTCCGCACCCGTCGACGCCCTCCGCCTCGCCCTCGCACCACCCGCCGCTGCTCCGTCGGGCCTGCCGCGGGCGTGGAGGCGCCGACAGCGCCGCTTTGCACGGGCGGCTATTCGGATGCTCGGGCGCGCAAATTGACGTTAACCCAGTTACCGGGCACCTGCGGCGGGAGCGGGGGGGGAGGAGGCGGGGCGAGGGCGGGGGTGGGGCCGGGGGCGGGGGCAACGGCACCGCTTTGCCGAGAGGCCGAGGTCGCCGCCGGCGGCGCCCGACATCTGGAGAGGATGTTTTAAGCGGTTCTAGGAATGGACATGATGTCTCGTTAGCTTTCTTCGTTATGCCGTTACTTTTTTCTAACGGTAAATTCACATTAGATTTCATGTCCATATTTACAAGCCCAACATTTGTTAAAATAAACGGCAGTATTTCAAAATCCATTGCAATTCATTTAAGCTCAGGACGCCATTAGAATAAGTAAAACATTCATTAACTACAGCACACCGGTCACGATTGATCAGTTCACTTCTGTGGTAGATTCCTGTGTAGTACGTATGTGAAAATCTGTAAGTCTCAAGGTAACCGCTCAGTTATTTATATATTTATTTTGTTTACTTCACAACACTTATCTGAAGAAAATTGTATGAATACACCAGTATATTTAATTCAAGTATACTGATACAAGTTTTGGCCTGCATTAGTTCATCAATTTTTCATTTTCAACCAACTGATATTCATACGCGGAATATGCGTCGTTTGCACCTGCCAGAAGGATATTAGACTGGCACACTAAGAACATTTACAGCCCCGCTGTCTTCCGGCAGTGAATTATAAAGTATGTTGTCTCACTTAGCAAATACACTTTCCAGGAATGGTCATTCGTGAAGTTACGTATGTATCAATGCCACACTCCAGTAACCTGAAGTGCATCCCACACGGAGTGGAGTCTTGGTGAGCAGACATAAGTGACCATTAGGAACCGAGAGATTACGAAACATACGAATGTCGAAGACCTAATGTAGGGATTTACTTCGAGAGCTACGAGCTGCATTGTGATGGAAGACCTCGTTACACTTGTGCCTTTCGGCCTGTTTATCCGGGCAAAAAGCACCTCGGCAGCCTATCTCGGCGGCGTAGATACCGCATGGACGTGTTTCCCTCGCCCTCCGAAGTTTCGACCGCCACTCCGCGGGCTCTCGCAGGGGATGTTCGCGCGCGCTATCTGCCTCGCGAAGTTGCGAGCCCTTGCTTTGCGCGAGACGAAAGCAGAACGAAAACATCTGAGTTCCTCGAACTCTGACTTGGCTCCAGTTCGTACCTTCGGGATGGTATTCCAGCCGGCATTTCGTCTTAAAAATTCCACGCGTGGCACCACAAGTGGAAGAGTATCTCTTTCCTCGTTTATTTAGTGAATGAAATAGCGTAGGTTCTCGCGTTCTATGCGAAAATGTTGCGTTTCCTTCTGGAACCGAAGTATAATCAATTCGCTTGTTTCAGAGCCTTTGAGGATCGCGCGTACGTGAAGCCTAAAATTACGGGCTCGAGTCCCGCGAAAAGCACGAGGCATGGTTCGTTTCTCATTCCACCGTATTCTATAGGGATCCTATTGTTAGCACATTTTGCTCGGCGCGGACAAGTTCCTGCGACTTCCGCCCACCTGGGCACTCTTTGGAGTGCTTCCCGCTAAATTATGGGAGTTCCATGCTAGACCAGGGTGTCATGGGGGCGCCAATTCCAACATTCGCGCGTCCCACTTAAAAAAAAAAAAAAAAAATCCATCAATCAATCAATCAATCAATGAGATGGAATGAAGACATTAATTAAATCATTGTTTCCCCGCGCCTTGATGCATGTGACAGCTCTTCCGCCGCCCTGCCAGGTTGCAATCAGCTACCCTCGCCGCCGACACCGGTGACGTCACTACATCACCACCGTCACCGCCGCCACCAACACCATCGCGCCGTCGCGCCCGTATCTCTCCCCCTGCCTACGTCCGCCCCCCCCCGCCGCCAGCTAGCCGGCTGCCCGCCCCTCTGAGCCCTGCCCGGGGTCGAACCCGGGGCACCGCCCAGAGCATGTGCGGCCAGCGGGCGACACAGCTGGTGGAGTGTGGGCCAAGCGGATGGAGCTATGGTGGACCGGGAGCATGAAGCATCCACGGCGGTGAAGGGCATTTTTCACGATTTCTGCATTGAGACCCTCTACTGGACAGCGGTGTGATTTGTAGGAGCGGTGGTGCTGTGACAGTGGTGTGGTTCGACAACCCGGCCATGTGTGCCTCGTAACCTTTCAATGTTACATTCATTTGGTTTTTGTTTGCTGTGTTAGTCAGGTAGCATCGCTTGGTCAGTGTGAGCCTTTAATTTTGTGTTTCGCAACACTGCAAGAGTTTTGTGAAATTGTTAAAGTTTTGTGAAATTATTATTAAAGTTTTTTGTATTCTTTGACATTTTATGGTGCCTTGAAACCCGGGAACGAATACTTCGTTCGTTCGTTGGTAACACTGACTACGCGAGGGTTTTGTTCACGCCATGCCGCGTCATCGTGATGCGCACACGGAACGCGTGCCTTTGTGAATAAAAAACAAAATTACAGTAGAATCATTAGCAGTGCTGTTGTAACATTTACTTGTGTTATGTGCGCTTTGCTTTGCGGTTTGTATGGTGCAAATTAAAAGCATGTTCTTGGTTACGCCTTTCCAATTCCTGGAAATCTTATGCAGCTTTCCTAACCTCATATTTCACGTTCCTGATCTTAGGTTCTCAAGTTTGTAGGGTTAAATGTATTTTGACGATAGTTACATAGCTCATTTTGCTTATGAAAGTGGTGTTGACTTCCAATTAACAAATACATGTCGGTCCTTAAATTTTTAGATGGTTTTTCGCGTATGAAACTTCATACCCTTTAAATGCTATCGTGAATTATTTCAGTTCTTTTCATTAGTAAGCAAGCTTATTTAACCATGTCTCAGTCAAAGGTAAGGGCTAAGGAGCCAGGTGCAGTTGAATTAAGATTATCACAAAGGTGGAGTCTCGCTATTTGGGAAATTTCACGAATTGAAAGTAATTTGAAAGCTTTGCAACCAGCAACAGTAGCCAGTCTCGCGTGCTTGCGTGATAGGTTATGCGAGGTTTGGAAGGATATCGAAGTTCTTAAAATGGATGCGATCAGCTCCACAGAGTTCTTTAGCACGATTCATGAACAAAATTTTTCGCAATGTGAAAATGCTTACTTGGCTGTAAAACAGCTATTGAATGAAAAATACGAGCCCTTTGAAAAGCCTCTTACTGTTGCCTCGGCGTGTCATCATGCCTCGCTACCGAGCATTAAAATTCCAAAATTTGATGGAAGGTATAGAAATTGGCAACGTTTTCGTGATTTGTTTACTCAATTAGTCATTAATCAGGTACAGATACCGGACTCGCAGAAGTTGGTGCATTTAATGAGTAGTCTCGAGGCCGAACCTCTGAAGTTGATTTCTGTGCTCACAGTATCAGACAGATCCTTTCAACAGGCCTGGGATTTATTAAGAGATCGTTATGACGATAAATCGAAAATTTTAGAAGAGCACATTCATGCTCTCTTCTCCTTTCCTTCCCTCAAAATTGGTGATGCCTCCTCCTTAAGAGAATTGCACAATGTAGTAACTTCTCACTGGCTATCTATGTCAGCAGTTCCCACTACAGTCCCTATGGCTGAAATAATAGTACAATTTTTAGTGCTCAGTAAATTGGATAACAAAACAAGGGAAGCATTTTTCCTTGCTAAAGCAAAAAATGATATTGTTCCATTGCAAAATGTTTTAGATTTCTTTCACTCCGGGCAAGAGCCCTAGACATTGCCCCTCTTGCTAATCCTGATGTGAATTCTGTTTCAGTTAGTAAGTCTAAGCGCCCTACACAATCTTCACCTGCCAAACAGGTGTTTCAGCTGGAAGAGGGGTCATCAGCTCGAGCCTGCATTGCCTGCAGTTCTGGAGAGCACCCACTTTTCGCCTGCCCTCGTTTTCGTACCCTGGCTGTCCAGCAGAGATGGGATTTTGTCTCTTCTCATCAACTCTGCTACAACTGTCTTCGAAGGAAGGGTCCTTCTCATCATTGCTCACAACGAAGTTGTAAAACTTGTGGTAAGAACCACCACTCAATGCTTCATAAATTTTCTACACAAAATGTCCATAATTTGGCATCACCTCATTGTTCTAGTGCTCCCAACACCTCTGCTGGACTAGCATCTGCCACCCAGATTACTGCAAAACAACCACACGATACAAAGGTTTCCACGTTATCACACTTGGTTCTTAGCCAGACATTTAATATTGGTTCTCTCCTTCCCACAGCCATTGTTAATGCAACAAATGAGTTGGGCCAAACCCTGCCAGCCAGGGCATTACTTGATTCTGGTAGTGAAGTTTCCTTGATAACTGAATCACTGGTACAGGCCCTCCGTCTCAAAAGAATTAGGCATAATGCTACGATTCATTCTGTTAATGCTCTTACTTCTGGTTCAAATGCTAGAGTTCATGTGTTAATCTCCTCGCGGTGTTGTAGGTGGAAGAGGGCAATAGAATGTTTAGTGGTCCCTGCTATTTCCAAAGCCACCCCCCGGAGGAACATTAATTTAGCTGCCCTGAAGCTGCCTGCTGACCTAAAATTGGCTGATGACCAATTCTTTATTCCTAAAAAATTAGATATTTTATTAAGCTCTTCTTTATTTTTTCAGGTGCTTAACACTAAGAAGAGCAGCCATTGTTCAAAGCTTTTTATTCTTGATACTAAGTTTGGTAATGTCATTGCGGGGGATCGATTGCCCACACTGTTGCCAAGTGCGGCACCCCCAGATCAGTGCTTTTTCTTAACTGCACACTCTCCTTCCTTAGTCAATGATTATGAGAATATTTGGAATTCTGAGAGGATTTCCTCTTCTCGTGATGAAAACTTCTCACACTTGGAGCATCCTTGTGAAAAGAAATTTAATGAGGACACCTTTAGGTTGGAGAATGGGCAATTTTGTGTATCTTTGCCTTTTAAACGTCCTCCACAATTATTGGGGAATTCACATTTTGTGGCCAAGCAGTTTTTGCTTGCTTTAGAAAACAGATTTTCTAAAGATAGAGAATTAAGGCATAATTATGTCAAGTTCATGAGAGAATACATTGAATTGGGGCATGCAGTTGAATGTGTCAGTAAGATAGCACCTCCTTTCTATTTTATACCTCATTTTTGTGTGTTGAATCCACAATCCCCTACTACACCACTGCGCGTAGTCTTCAATTGTAGTGCCAAATCTTCTTCTGGGTTAAGTTTAAACGACCTACTCTACGCTGGCCCTAACGTGCAATCAGAGCTCATTGACATCATGCTTAGATTTCGATTGTTTAATGTTTGTTTCACTGCAGACATTGAGAAAATGTATAGAATGGTTCGGGTGCATGATGCTGATACTAAATTTCAGAGAATTTTGTGGCGAGAGAACCCTCACGACCCCATTAAAATTTTTACTTTGCAGACCGTTACTTATGGTATGGCCCCCTCCGCATTTCTGAGTACAAGGTGTCTCAACAAGTTGGCTGAGGAAATAAATGAAAATGATCCTGAGGTGGCTTCAGCTATCAAGCAGGGATTTTATGTAGATGACTTACTGTTCGGGAGTGACTGTGCTGAGAAGGCAGCATCGTTATTTCAAAGAATTGTAAAAGTGCTAAAGGGAGCTCATTTTAATTTGAGAAAGGTTAATAGCAATTCTTCATCGTTTCTGGCCACTCTCAACACCACTCACACACAATACACTTCCACGCCTCTGGCCTCAGACAATACACACAGAATATTGGGTTTGACTTGGAACACTGATAAAGACACACTTTGCATTACATATAGCAAACACTCCGATCCAAACACTTTCAACCTCCCGTGTGTAACAAAAAGGGTTGTGTTGCACTTAATAGCCTCTATTTATGACCCATTAGGTTTTGTGAATCCTTTCTTGGTAAAGTTGAAGCTTTTTCTGCAAAAATTGTGGTCTTTACAGTTGGATTGGGATACTCCTCTTGATTCTGATCTTACTTGTTGTTGGCAGTCCTTGGTTAATGAGATTGTTTTACTGCCATCAATTATATTCCCACGCAAGGTGTTACCCCAGGGTCACCTTCCCTCTTGTCTAGTAGGATTCTGTGATGCCTCTCATAAGGCGTACGGAGCTGCATTATACTTAGTTAATCATGATTCTGCATCCGTTGCGCATAGCCACTTGTTGTGCTCTAAATCAAGACTTGCTCCCCTGGCAGGGTCGACTATTCCTCGCTTGGAGTTGTGTAGTGCATTGTTATTGGTAGAATTGACCAAGAAGGTAATAAGAGCATTGAGAATTGTGTGTTCTATTAATCAAGTGTATCTTTTTTCAGATAGTTCTATTGTTTTGCACTGGTTGGTGAAAAGCAATCATAAATTGGATGCTTTCACTGCGCATAGAGTTTCAAAGATAGTGGCATCCTATCCACTATCTTGTTGGCGCCATGTAAGCTCGAGACAGAATCCCGCTGATCTGCTAACCCGTGGTGTCTCCCCCCAGGCACTGCAACACAGTACCCTCTGGTTTGTAGGACCGCCGTGGCTGAAGCAGCCAGTGTCAATGTGGGCCAAGCCATTTGTCGATGCTGAGATAGCGGATAATGGTAAGGTAGATGCTCTCTGTTGTATGTTCACTGCATACCAAACAAGTATGCCCTCGTCAGATGTAGGTGAAAACCAAAATTCATTTGTTCAAGTGCTACTTAGCAGATATTCAAAATATCACAAATTGATAAGGGTGTTGGCGCTATGCTTAAGATTCATTAACAATATACGGGCTGCAATTGTTGCTCGCATTGGCCCTGCTTCGGCTCAGATGCGGAGAAGGGGTTGGTTGGCACCGCTTGAATTGAGAGAAGCCACAGTGGTTATTATAAGGCTCATTCAACTAGACATGTACCCCCTTGAATATAAGGCACTTTCAAAAGAAAAGGGATTACCTCCCAAGTCATCGCTCCTTAGCTTGAATCCTTATCTAGGCCCTGATGGGCTTTTACGGGTGGGTGGCCGTTTAATGAATTCTCAGGTGGAGAGGTTAAACAAGCATCCTATTATACTTCCGCCTAACCACAAATTTACCGTCCTGTTCTTAGAAATGATACACCTCGCATTTCTACATGCGGGCTTGGCAATGATGATGGGATGTGTGCGCCAGCAGTATTGGATTCCCTCCCTACGACGGGTAGCAAAAAAGGTAATTAATGCTTGTCTGACGTGCAGACGCTGGCGCGGCGCACCCGTGGAGCAAATTATGGGTTCATTGCCCCCTAGCCGCGTAAATCCTTCTCGGCCATGGGCTCACACATCCGTAGATTATTGTGGCCCAATTTTGACAAGGCCGTCTCTCACGAGATCAAAAATGTCTCAGAAGACTTGGATTGCTGTATTTATATGCCATTCCACGAAAGCTTCGCATTTAGAAATCGTCGAAAATCTATCCTCCTCTCAATTCATTGCGGCCTTTGAACGTTTTGGTTCGAGAAGAGGTTATCCTGTGCACATGTACAGTGATAACGCTAGTACATTCAAAAGTGCTAGTCGTATCCTAGCCGAGGCTAATCGCTTTGTTCTTTCCGCTCGGGATTTAGAGGTTATCACCAATTTTTTATCGGTGCAGGGTACCTCCTGGCACTTTTGTCCCACCTACGCTCCTCACCGAAACTCGTTAGCTGAGGCTTGTGTTAAAAGTCTTAAATTCCATTTGCGTCGAGCTTTAGGGCAACAAGTTGTGCCCTTGCTTACATTGTACACCCTCTTAGCCAAAATAGAAGCTTGTTTAAACTCAAGACCGCTTGTAGTCACGTCTACAGATACGGATGTGAATTTAATTTTAACCCCGAATCACTTAGTCTACGGGCACGCGCTTAATACTTTTCCTATAGATACTGACTCGCCTCTTGTGCAGATTACTCCTGCACAACAGTTCCGCCATTTAAATAACAAATTAGCAATAATTTGGAAATATTGGTCGCGAAATTACCTCCACACCTTGCAACAAAGGGTAAAGTGGAAAAGGGAGTCACCACCACTAGCTGTAAATGATTTAGTACTTTTAATTGAGGAATCTCCGCCCTCTCACTGGAAATTAGGTGTAGTGGAGAAATTGTTCCCTGATCAAGCAGGAGTCGTGCGTACTGTTGAAGTACGAACTAGCCAGGGCAAGTTATTGCGACCAGTACAAAAGTTATGTGCACTGGCTAGATCCTCCCACGAGTAAGCCCCAATCCATGATATTTATCTCTACTTTTCCCCCTCTGTCGACCAGAGATGCTCAGCTGATTTTTCTTTCGCTTCGCCGCCTGGTGAACAGGCGTACCACTATCATTTTTTAGGTCAAACTGCGTGGGCCTGCCACTTGGTTTTTTTTTTTGGTGTTCTTTGACATTTTATGCGTTTTATTAATTCCTTGTTGTACTAATTGGTATAATTTTTTGATTAAGCACTGCTACAAATTCTATGTGATTTTGTTACTTCTAGGTTAAGGTAATTGTTACGAGGTACTCAGTAATGGTTCGAGGTGATTACAATATGTACGCTAGGCAAACGCCTATGCTTTCGTTTGTTGTATGCCCTCCTCACTCGTTTATAGTAGGAATGGAGTCTCTCAAGATAATGCAGAACTGTGGTGGACTTCTCTGTGCTTGTTGCTGAAAGAAGTGAGTGGGAGACGGACAGTGCCGAACCCGAGCATCGCCATGCGCCCGGCCCCAATAAATGTTAGCACATTTTGCTCGGCGCGGACAAGTTCCTGCGACTTCCGCCCACCTGGGCACTCTTTGGAGTGCTTCCCGCTAAATTATGGGAGTTCCATGCTAGACCAGGGTGTCATGGGGGCGCCAATTCCAACATTCGCGCGTCCCACTTAAAAAAAAAAAAAAAAAAAAAAAAAAAAAATCCATCAATCAATCAATCAATCAATGAGATGGAATGAAGACATTAATTAAATCATTGTTTCCCCGCGCCTTGATGCATGTGACAGCTCTTCCGCCGCCCTGCCAGGTTGCAATCAGCTACCCTCGCCGCCGACACCGGTGACGTCACTACATCACCACCGTCACCGCCGCCACCAACACCATCGCGCCGTCGCGCCCGTATCTCTCCCCCTGCCTACGTCCGCCCCCCCCCCCGCCGCCAGCTAGCCGGCTGCCCGCCCCTCTGAGCCCTGCCCGGGGTCGAACCCGGGGCACCGCCCAGAGCATGTGCGGCCAGCGGGCGACACAGCTGGTGGAGTGTGGGCCAAGCGGATGGAGCTATGGTGGACCGGGAGCATGAAGCATCCACGGCGGTGAAGGGCATTTTTCACGATTTCTGCATTGAGACCCTCTACTGGACAGCGGTGTGATTTGTAGGAGCGGTGGTGCTGTGACAGTGGTGTGGTTCGACAACCCGGCCATGTGTGCCTCGTAACCTTTCAATGTTACATTCATTTGGTTTTTGTTTGCTGTGTTAGTCAGGTAGCATCGCTTGGTCAGTGTGAGCCTTTAATTTTGTGTTTCGCAACACTGCAAGAGTTTTGTGAAATTGTTAAAGTTTTGTGAAATTATTATTAAAGTTTTTTGTATTCTTTGACACCTATCTTCTCATTCACAATTATTCATCAGTGTCGCTGACTGGAATGTTCTAGGGTTCGAGTCTCGACGGTGGCGGATTTTCAACATAGGCTTCATGGCTAGTGAACCACTGTCGAGAGGAGAATTCTAGCGGCTGGCTGGTCTGATAGCGAATGCGTTAAAACATATTGCGCGTGATCTTTCCTTTCACATCCTTTCCCCTTGTCACCTCTTCAACATGCACCCGCATGCATACATATTAATACGCACTCTTATACGTACTATACTACCACACAAGTCGGGGGACCAGTTGGGAGTTTAGAGTTTGTCTCTACAGGGGCACGGTCCCCTCTGGGAAATACCTGGGGGAAAATCCCATAAGCCGACAAGTACGTTAGCGTCGGATCTTACATTCCAGCGGTTATATACGCACTCCGTACACCTTCAGAACCAATGGGCACAGTAATTTACGCGCCCGGAAAGACCAAATAATCAATCAATCATAATCATTCATCTCTCACGACCACCCCCACACAGTGGACACATCCATAAGCCACCTGCGTGGTCACCTGCCCCAGAAAGCGGAAGCCTCCTCGCTCCATAACCTGCAATTAATATGAGCATGGATCATTCTAATCTGGGATCATGCTACTGAAGGTGTTCTGCGCCAATTTTCTCGAAGCTTAGCAGATTATAGCTGGATCGCGGTGTGGCGGAGAGACGCGGAGCGGCGCTGGAGACGACGGGTGATTCACGCGAGCGCTCCGCTCGATGACCTCCGGGCCACCGGCTTGACTCCGCCTCCTCCGCTGCATGCCTCTCCACTGCACGCCGACGCTGAGCAGTGGGCGTTATCACACGCGCAAGCGGACCTAATTTTATACTGCGATTTTCGTAACTTTGTCCCCGACAGAAATCAGCTGTTTACGGTTTCATCCAATCGGAAGCTTAAACGTCACCATAGTGACGTCACTGTCGCGAAATATAAGCTCATTGGATGGCAGCGAAACAGCTGATTCCTCTCAGGGACAAAGTTACGAAAATCGCAGTATAGTTTGTATTGCTTGCTGGGGTACTAGCAAATCTATCTGTTCAGTTCATATCATATTTTCCGTTGATGAAAGTACTTAGTATTTCATTCCTTAGGGAAATATACAGATTTTATAAAATCCAATGACTATGTTGATGATGTTATTTACAAGTATAAGGGAAAGCTGACCAGAGGTTTGCATATCGAAACAAAAAGTTCGAAAGTGAAAACTACTTTTGTTTAAGGACAAATATTCAACATACAAAATAATTTGAGCAAAAAATGAGAGTGTGGAAAAATGGAAGACTAAAAACATGCTGCTATCTTACTTTGACTAACATAAGATGTTCTTGTATTATGAAAAATGTAAACCATCGTCAAAACAAGTACCGAACACATTGACATTTAGCTTTACGATAAGCTCGACAATGTCCGCAAAATTGTATTCTGGCATTTCTTTAGTCACATTTGTAAGATAAATTTGCATTTCTAGCCTTCTTCAACGACGTTGTATGCATTCTACGTACATGTATAGATGTGCTTACACGACAGGAATTCGAATTATGAGAACGTGAGGAAATCTGCCATACACGATAGTGCAGGTGTAACTCGGAGGCCGTAACATTCAGTCGTATTTATTAGTTCGAACACAAACTGTGGTAGCTCGATAAGATAAAGCTGTTGCCCGGGAGTATGTTACAATATTACTGATTTGCGATCAATTTTCAAGCTTATGTTATTTCCGCCTTTTTTCAAAGAACGTATTCAGCTTTAATATTCTGAGAAAATACCTATAATTTACGCAACATAAAAATATTTATCAAAGGCAATATAGTAGACGGTGGTTCAGTGCATTCTATATTGTTTGTATTACCATAAATCCCATACAGAATCGATTGTAGATATCGGCACGTACTCCGTAGCTTTCGTAGTCTCGGGAAAAGCAGGTGGCACAGCACTGCCTCACACAGCCTGGCCTTCAGCCAAACCGGGGATACGATGGAAAGTCCAGGCCAGGCCAGGGAAAGGCAAGTCAAGTGGGTGGACGGGGGTGGGAGGGGACGGGATGGGATGAGGGGGCGGGTGCGCCGCAAGTTGGACGCGTCCCGGCGCGAGAGCGGGTTGGAGGCGCCCGAAAACGAACCCCGACTAGGAGTCCAGCCCCAACTCCGCAAGGTCGGCTCCGTGCCGGCGAGAATGAAAGCCGCGGGGCCCCCGCGCCGCGCCGCGCTTTGGAGATGGATCAGGCAAATGGGAATAGCAACGTGACCAGCAGAGCCTTCTGAGAAATGTAGCATCCCGTTGGCTTAGTACGAAGTTTATTCCGTGGTATTACATTTCGTTGGAAGAACTAATTTTTGTGCAAACAAATGTGTGCAAAATGCCTGATCATGACGGAGAAGAAATAAAATTTCCACCCTGTATTACGTCAAAAAAAGTTATAATTAGAAGTACCCGTCAAAATAAAGTTATTTACTGTATTCAAATGTTCAAATTTTCAGGATTGAGGAGCACGGTAGAGACGATAAAATACCATACATAGATAAAATAATATTATTTTTATGATCAAAATTTTATTCATTAAGCAATATTTAATTTTGGAGCAATAGAATACAAGTAGCGTATATACGTAGAAGTATAAGCAATCACACACAAAAATCTTTGAATCTACCCAAAAAGTTCCCCAGTGTTTTCCCCAAGATGGGAGAAAGTATGAACCCATTTTAAAAGATATAGATCTGCAGAGAATAAAAAAATCACCACCGTCCCCAGATAACGCTGGAGCAGCGGCACTAAGCAACCCTCCAGCGCCAGAGCAGCTCCGAGGGAGGGCTCGTCTGCTTATGCAACAAGAGCTGTGTCCCGGTGCGGCGCGAAGCGTCCTCTGTCAGAATGGCGGGGGTGGGCGAGGGCGCCGATGCGGGAAGCGTCTCAGCCACGAGGCCCGGGCGGCATGGCTAGCAGAGCGAAGCGGCGGTGGGGGCGGCGGCGGGGCGGAGAAGGTCCCGTCCCGGTCCCCTGCTCTCCACGCCGGCCGCGCCTCTACGCTTCGCGCCATTCATGCGTTCGCGCAAACCGACAGTGGCGGCGGGGCCGGGACCAGGGGGGAGGGGGGAGGTCGGGGGGAGGGGGCGGATGAGGAGGCGGGGAGCGGGTTGCTGGCAGGGAGCGAATCGCACGATGACTTCACCGCCGCACGCGCAGAGCGTCAGGGCTGTCCAAATGCCCCCTCGACGTAGGATTCGAATGCGTGCCATGACTATGGTGGAGATATGGAACTTCGAATACGTAACTGTTATAATTAAATTCATCCAAATAACAAATACCTTAGATCCTACTAACGTAGTCAAACGTCATCTTTTGCAACAATTTGATTTAGAACAAGAGGCCGTTGGTAAAATCGTAGGAGCGCTGTTTGTCAAGAGGTTTTTCATAAATTTTTAGGGCGCATAATGCCAGTAAAATCATTCAAGGAAAATATTTTATCAATCCGATGCTAAATCTCTCGAGGTTCTGAATTCGAACTTTTATTTTGGATCCACACTAGACCAGGGTGAATTAGTCATATTACTACACGGTCCAATGAAGATTTAGGTATCTACTCTGAACTCTCCAGACTTCCATTCTCGACGCAACGAAGCAGACTAATCACACACCAGTCAAAAAAAAAAGTTTCAACACGAACGTGCATTTTCTGCTTCGTGCGTGAAGGAGCGGAGGAAAACACGTAATGTACATTTAACGGATGTATATTTACCTGGAAATCATAAACTAACATAAGGCAGTGTCAACTTTTCAATAAAATACACATAAAAATTGACAAAGAATAATTATTATATCCGAAATAATTTCCTAAAAAGATATGTCTCCTACATAAATTCAAGCAAAATACAAATTCTATTAAAAAATGATTTCATGAATTTTCAAATTTCGTCCACTATTTTAGGGCTTTGGGCGCGTTCTTTCAAGATAGCACTAAGCAAGCACCCCAGGTTGAACCTGCCAAGCTTTCACTCTCTGCACATCAGTTCTCATGTTCTGGGAATTGGACGACCAACTGATGACGCATAAACGGAGTTTTTTTTTTCTTGCGGCGAGGCCTTACTATTGCTGACGTCCAGTACTAGGAACACTAAACTGACGCATTCAAGGCCAAAGCAAACTAACTACGAATACTACTCAACATGAGGGTGCTCTGCTGAGAGACTGCTGAATACACGGAGACGGCAGCCAGGATCTCGCTTTAGGGTAGAATCTCGAATCGTCTAGAAAACTAGATACAGAAGATCTATCTGGTATGATTACATCAATGCTGATGTAGAAATAGTATAGAAATAAACTTGTTTAATCCAGAATTGACAGCTCTCTAAACAGAAATAAAGCACTATTTTATCCATTCTTTCTCCTTGACTTTATTTACGAAATCTCGTCAACACAGTCAAGTGTTCTAGTAACTGCGCTAACATCATTTGGTCAATTAGAGCACTGTACAGTCAAGGACAAGTTTAATTGCCGCAATATCGTATTTCCGCAGACGGAAACACCGCGCCCGAGACCGCTCAACCGTTTTCCCCCAATTAATACACTAAAAAATGACTCGCTAACCATATTACAATACAATTCATTAGTAAAACAAACTTTTAATGAGCGAAAGATGGTCCAACTTGTTTTCTTGTTTCTACTTCAGGCCATGACAAACGTGAGCACGAAAAGCACTAACTTGGTTTTTCTCCGATATGACCTACGGCTGCCACATACAACGCCCAAATTATGAATCGCAACAGGACACGAAAAACAGAGGACATTCGAATGCGGGGAATCAGTGATTGCAGAAGCGGATGTGCCATACGACAAATGACAGGGTAAATGTCAACGTAACAGACAGGGAGAATAAAAAAAGTCAGTGAACGAAACAATTTTAGCATTGAGCTTTTATCATTTCCCCCTCGTGTAGGGTCCACGCGCATCACGTCTTCTCATTGGTCTCATTTCTAGGACGCGCGCCATCCCAGCCTTCTCCTTGCGTCATGGGTTGCAAAGGCCCAAGCATCTCGATGGAGATCGAACGCTGCAATAGTATCTGCGGCCGCCAGCAACAAAAGGCGCTCGACACGACGGCAACGTAGCACACAATAGGCCGTAACGGGACCGGCGCGCTTATTCATAGCAGGCCTTCCGGACGTGAATGGCTACGCGTGGCGCGCAAGGCCATTGGGGCAGTGTTGCTTCTCCCGCTGGAGGGGGCGGGTAAGTGTCGAATTCAAGAAAATAGGTCATCGATTATTTTAAACGACTAATTAGGGTTTCTCGGGCACGTCAACTGCTATGGTAGTCCCTTAAGTGTAGTGCATGGTTTTATCACAGGTGGCGGCGGAGTTCCCCTCCCGCACTGAATGGTCAGATCCGCCTCCGACCTATACGTCGGCTTGCGGGGTCATCCCTCATCCACGTATCTCCAACCAACGGGTCACCGTCCCAGCCGGAACACGCTCCAAGCTCCCGACAAGTGTGCTACTGTAGTGCACATAAGCCTACGGGTGTGTAAGTAAGGGGTGAGGATAGGACAAAGAAGAAGAAGGAAATATCGTACGCAGTCCTTAGCTCGTTTGTACGGCAACTGTTCCGGCATTTATCTGGTGTTGACCGGAGAAACCAAGGGAAACTACCGATATGAGCAGCCGGCCTCTAGAATCCTCCTCCAGAGGACGGCTGAATTCGACCTAGCTATGTAGCTAGTACCGAAAATCCTGCCACCGTCAGGACTCGAACCTTAGGACTTTACGGAAAGAGGCCCCTTCAGTGACGTCAGTTGATGCTCTGAGCCACCTCAGCCCGCATCAATTATTATAACTTTTGTTTTAAAAACAGTCGTTAACCTAACACTAGGGAAATCAGAATAAAATATCCTATATGGAGTGTGGGATCGATATCCCAGAAAGGAGTAAACCAAAGTAAAATACCTTCACCCCTCCAGTGTTAAGACACAGTACAGTGTCAAATCCCTGTACAAACATACGCTTTCAACATGGCATCTAAGAACCCACATACCGCTACTACGTATTTTATATTACCATTCCAATTAGGCAACGGAAAGCTACGGTCAACGGAACGGTATTAAGTTGGTCGTTTGCGTTCGGGAAAAGGTAGAACTAGAACTTACTCCACCCCCTAGATACGCCAACAAAAATGAATTATTTGGAACAAAATATTTTCCAAGAGGAAACTGAACTTCAGCGTGTTTTAACTTACTAGAATGGATTGCGTTTTCCTCCTCTTTCATATAGTATATGTAGCTAATTCTTATCAGTTCCTGTTCAATGAACCGAACATTCCCGGAAAAGGAAAATTCAAAAAATAAGCCTGCGCTTCAAAAGTATTTACACAAGTATGATCATTTTATTACGAATTGCACAAGCAAGATCACATTATTCATGACTTCTATTCTACTAACAAGTTACAGTGAACAAGGACATCCAGCTTCATTCTCGTGCTAGTATTTCACTCCTTCGCAATGATAGCGCTCAGCCAATAATTATGCGGTAGTCAACTGACGCTCATTCTCTCCACAAAAAAATAAGAAGGAAAAACAACCACAACTTTCCTGTCTTCGCAACCTCTTTACTGAAACGCCGAGTCATGACTATTGGAATACCAAACATCTCAGAAGCTGTACACCTCCTCCTGCTAAGAGTGAGTATTGTACATGAAGTTCTGTAAGATTATAGATAAAAAGGAACACAAATGGTAGGATGAAGCATAGGTTTCATTTCCAGTGAATTTCTACTTGCAAATAAGATACAAACTTTATTTTCACACTGTCTTCTATATTGGTACATATGAACTCGAAGATTTCCAACTGTATGTTTAAATGTATCTACTTATTCGACACCAATCCGAAAACATATCATTCTCGTCTTCTCCACCAAAGTTCCCAAGTAGTGCCAAAGATTGTTAAATACTACCTACAGTTCCAACAAGCAATTTTCACCGCTGATAACCATATTTATGTCACTGAACCTTTTCGTTCACAAATAAAGCATTTCGTAAGTATTCGTTCGAGATCCATTGTTGTTTTGTTTGCAGTCATTCATGATGAATTCAAATTCAGGCTTGCTTCTTCTCTCTCAAAAACAAGATCGTGTGATATGAACAACCAAAACACATTCCAGAAACACACAACGGCGATCAGAGCCCGCCAGAAAGGAGCGGCGCACCCCCCAATAAATGTCTCAGACTTGTTGGAGGCCCGTGAGAAAAAATTACACCTCTATATTTTTCTTCAGTTTTCAAGCTGGAAATGTTCGCCGAACAGTCTGTAGTACGCGATCATAGAAGAATGTACGGCGAAGATTGCCAGCGATCCTACTGATAGTTTTGAAGGGTCTGAGAAAGTTTTTTCTGGGGGGGCTCACGCTCACAAAAGTTTGTCTAGGGGACAATGAAATCTATGGGAGACACTCCGGAGATACAAGCAAGACTGAAGCAAAAATGTAACATTTCCCCAAAATACAACAATTTAGAAATCAACAGTGCAATTTCAGAAAAACGCACGCAGAACTAACCTACATAACAAGCGATTTACTGCGGAGGTAACAGACTCGCAAGAAATCACATCACCGTAACCCTACTTCGACAGCATGTCTACGGGTTCCACTTTCAGGCGAAAGCGGCCGTACTCCTCCGGTAAATCACTCAGAAGAATACAATTTCCAATCTCCAGCGCCTCGTTAAAATGAAACGCCACCCATCCTCTCCTCGTAAAAAAAGGGGGGAGAAAAAAAAGCAAGAAAAAAAAGAAAAACGCTCAAAAATCGACAGCACGCGCGAACCGCACCGGTGGCGGGCGGGTATCCGCGTCGACGGCGCCCGGTGATCACTCTTCACTCACAGGCGCTCCGCCAAACACGCCCGCGCGCGCTTCCGGCGGCGCAGTGGGGCAGAGCGCGCCACCGAGAGGTCAAAAGCGGGCGCAGGAAAACGCACCTTTCAATTAACTCCATGAAGAGCAAATCAATGTAGCAGCCCATCCGGAAGTAAGGAAACGTGGGAATATAACAAATGATTTAATAAAAAATTTTACATTTCGTTTCCAGTAACTGCAAAGCCTCGATATAAGAGCTAATTAAATGACATTAAATGATGGCCAATGATGCTTTTGGAGGGGGAAATTGCGTTTATAACAATTCATATAAGATAATCAACCATTATTACGGGCATATGTAAAACCTTTTCGAGTCACCTTTTCGACTAGATATTACCATAGAAATAAACGAATGAACACTTGTAAAACAATGCTGAACTTTCTTTTCCGAAAAAATAATAATCTTTCTTACAAAGTCAAGACTTACCTACCACTTATAACAACACAATAATTTAAGAGGTGAACCAATGAGCCTGAGAACTGGGAGTCACAATCCCAAGTTATGAGAGTATTGTTTTACGTAAAGAAAGTTGATGAGAAACGACAGGTAGAATAAAAACAAAATGAGTTAGCAATTACAGACGCATGCTTTCTCCACAGTAAATTCTGAAAGAAATAGTCTTATTTGGAACATTCCATAATAGAAAGTGAAACACAAAACCCGTACGTTTGGTTCTTTCGGCAACGACCGGTTACTGTCCGATGAAAACAGAAATGTGATTGACGTTAGATCGCACATCCATAGGAAACCACTACCTACAAACAGGGGAGATGTCGTCTGCTCCTGCGCGCTGGGATTGGTCGATCTGCCTAACATTTATTTTGAAATGCACGCTTATTTAAGCAACAAATGTAATTGAAACACAAGTTACTCCAATTCTTACTAACGTTCACGGGGGATAACAAAACTGCACCATTTCAATTCTCAGTGATTCTTTGCCTCAGACGGGTATTTTGCATATTGTCAATTCAATTCAATTCAATGACGCCGTATTTTATGTGGCGAGGCTCAGGCCATGAAGCCCGAGTTTGTCTACGTTGTCTCTTCCGCTTAACCACGCAAATTTTGCAACGCTCCATCCGCCATCAAGCAGTGAAAGAAGGAATCACTCGGGCGACAAAACAGGCGATTTGAGTTCATATCAGAGGGTATATTTAGGCTTGAGAATCTCTGACGTACAGTAAACCTCCAACACGGGACAGCCGGCTTTAATGCCCCTCCCAAGGGATTTTTCGCTCGTAAAAATCTACAGCTTCGACTGGGCTTGAATCCGCCAACTTGGACATATACTGTGATTTATTCAACTCTGCCTCTGGCAGGTATCAGCTGTTGACGGTTTCATTCAATCGGGATCTTATATTTCGCTACAGTGACGTCACTATGGTGACGTTCAAGCTCCCGATTAGATGAAACCAACAACAGCTGATACCTGCCAGAGGCAAGCTGAATGAATCGCAGTAGAACAGTCCGAACGTTACCGTCTTTTCCATAAATTCCCGTCTCACCAGAGTAACTGGAGAGGCGAAAATTAAAAAAATTAAAAATTTTTTTTAAAAATTTAAAAAATAAATTTAAAAAAAAGATACGCTAACCATCACTCTACGGCTGCCCGTCAGCATTCCCGCCAGTTCGCGAGACGCGGCACGGCACCGCGCGCGCGATCAACGCTGGCGGTAGCGACGCTCCTCGTTCCCTCTGAGCGCACTGCGCACACACGTGTCCCCCCCCCCCCACTCACGCACCCGCAGACGCCGCCGCCGCCATCGTCGGCGACTCGTTGACGAGAAACTGAGTGACGTGATAACGCTCCCCCTCCCAGCCCGGTCTACCTCTTCCTGTCGATCGTGGGGAGAGGAGCGCGCGCTGCTGGGATGCCGCCGCACCGTCGACGGCAGAGAGCAGGGCTGACAGCACACTCTCCCACGCACAATCACGTTTCCATCACTCTCATCTCCCTTTTTAAAAAGGTGACTTCGCTGGAAGTATGCAAATGCGAACACCTACACAATCGGTCCACGCGTCCAACAAGAATTGGAAAACAACGCCCTCGCTTAGTATATGAATAAAAATAAAGCGAGCAATGAAATTTTGACACATTCTGGGAAGATTTTTATCGGATAAGATCTAGGACATTCTTTGCTCGTGTTTTGGGAAAGCAAAATTGAATTTTAACCTCCGGAGTTTTCAAAGTGATGTCTAGTTTACACACTAGAATTTAAAACATACATTATGTCGATATTAATTTATATTATAATACTTTGTGTAGAAAATATACCCAAGGAGTATCTTCAATAGGACCCGAACTATCACCCATTTCAACAAGTAGCCAACACAGGAAACTAACGTAATTGCAAAAATGCAGCTATACTATAACATATATATATATATATATATATATATATATATATATATATATATATATATATATCAGAAAAAGGGTGAATCAGGAAAATGATGTGACGGATAGGGTAAAAATCCGGAAAAGGACAGGCAATAGAAATGTAGGAAAGAATGGGCAGATCGAGGCGAAACTCCGGAAAGGGTGGGTCGTAAAAATTCAGGAAAGAGTGGGTAGGAAACGAACGAGGAATAGCGGGAAGAAAGCTCGACGTATACGCATCCTCATAAGTACATTCGTCAAAGGAAAAACAGAAGCAGAAAAAGATGAGGGAAGAAGGGCGAGGCGGGGGAGACGAAACGGCAGCGGAACGTCGCGCATAGAATCAAGAGAGTGGGAAAAGCGCGTGGCGACCGTGTGGTGAGGGGGGGGGCGGCGGCGCGGGGTGCGCGCCCGTTGGTAAGCCCTGCAGGATGTGTGGGGACGCGATAGAGGCGCTCTCCCAGTCAGCAGCGCGCGGCGCGACCACATCCCTCGCGCTCGTCGAGGCCGCCGTCGCCGCCAGCGCCAACAGGAACACGTTCGGTGTCCTCGTCTTCGTGTCCGATGCGTCCTCACGCTGCGTCACCCCCCATCCTTCCTTTTGGCAGCTCGAAATTTCCCGAGTTTACGCTGAAAACGCCAGCGTCATCAACACTTCTATCAATAGAGAGCAATGAATGAGAGAATATGTCCTTGGACGGCTCAATGAGGCACCTACCAGGTTTACTTCACACATTCACACAATGAACGAACTAAGGCCATTGTCTCGCAGTTGCCACCGAATTCCGAGATCACAATGCCGGGGGTAGTCAAATCACTCAAAAAATCAACAATAACAACAAATAAACCCATTTAACTCTCAACTATTATCACTTATTTATGACGTTTTTAACTTTAGGAAATTATATTAATTGAAACATTCTTAAATTTTCAACGAAAAAATTGAAAACATTGGAGATTGTACGTTGTATACCCACAGTGAAACGGACGAATTCGGAGCAAAAGCGTTAAGAAATATTCAAATGTGGCCTAAAAGGTTACCAACGTAGACTAGACACACCTAAAAATGCGTCAAAAAATCCAATATTGGCCGAAAGCAGCTACAAATATCAAAAAATGTACATAAGTTCCCCGGAAAATAAATGTGAACAAGTTAGATTCGATCCCTATACCAACCATCAAAAAACACATTCTAAAAATAGGCTAAAAATAGTTGTATACGTAAAAGTTCATAAGTAAATTTTAAAAAGTTACATAAACAAGGGGGCTACAAATGTAGCTGTCCCCCCCTCCCTTTCGTTTTAGGCTGCGTATGCATGTGTTTTGAGAAATTCCCCTGCGTAACTGGAAGGCCGGAATTAACAGCTGTTTCCCTGACGGAAGTGAGGTATCCCCAACTCGAAAGGACGAACAGGGAAATTTATATTAAAAAGATGTTCAAGAATTTCGTTTTGTACCGAATCCATGTAAAATCTATTTAAAGATTTGAAGTAACACGATATGAAAATATACTTTTTTTTCATATTTGCATTTTGAACAGGTTACATGGTTCAGTTTCACAAAGGTAACTTTTTCTCATGTTTTCAGATGCTTACTATCTGTTTTAAAAGACTTAACAAATACTACTTTATAACTACTTTTTCTTTTAGGAGAGGAACCCCCCCTGAGTATATAAAAAAATCCATATTTGCAAACCGTAACAAACATGTTTGGGAAATAACAACATACTAAACGTAAATGTGAAATGCTCCAAATACAAAGAACCAATTTAACCTCGAGATAGCTTTACTTCTCTGGTATTACAGTAACAAGATATTTCGAGGTCACGCAGCGATTTACAAAAGAAAATTGCCACGCACATGTGAAATTCCATTCTTCTAAAATCAGTTATGTCATTCTCTTGTTCCTAGGGCAAGGTTTCGTATCTTGCAAGGTACTGATAACGAACAGCAGATAATGGGCATACAAAGGAAGCAGTGTGATGTTTAGAAATTAAAGAAAATAACCGTGGTAAGCCTGTAAATTCTTCAGAATTCAATAACATGAAACTACGGCTCTTGAAAGATGCTTCACAATTACTTATCACTTGAAATGAAAATAGGAAGCGAGAGGCGGCTGACTTGGGTTCTCGGAGACTTCTCCAACAGCGACGACGTTCGTGAATTTAATCTCGATTATCTCGGACAAAACTTCCACTAAAATTACCTCGTACAATCATTCCCATTGGAATCAGCCAACTATCCAAATGACAAGGGACTCTAATGTAAGTTTATTTATTTCATCATCGTCACAGCAAAGACGACAATATGACAGAGCATAACATCTCTTGAGAAACGGTACAGAGAGAACTATCAACTGCGAAGTCAATTCACGAGCAAGGTCGCGCCGTTCGCAGTTCCTATACTCGTGTAGGCCGCAAGCCAGCATGGAAGCACAATTGCGCCATGATTGTGTAAGCGGTATTTTCGGCAGTCTATTCATTGTCCGCGGACGTGGAGATATCGCAAGAAGGGATCTGCGCAGATGAAAAAGCACGCACAGATTTAAAAAATAAAAGCTTTGAAACGAATGTGGAGATGCTGTGGGTACCCTTCGTATTAATAATTATGAGCAAAAACCATCTCTATTCATAATCATATTGTACGCGTTCTCACACAAATCTTACTTCGACTTTAGGACATCAGACTCTGAGATAACTACGAATACTTGTTTACAAAAGCATTACAGTCAAGATGTATTGCACTATCGCACAATCAACTTCCTTATGGAAACGTCATTGTCGTATAATCACAAGCGGTTCGAATTCAACATTTAAAATAGTAAGTTTACAAAACACTTCTTCATCGCAAAAAAAAGTAGAAACAGGCTCTATCTGAGGAAAAACGCCAAGGGGAGGAAAGTGAAAGTGATTAGAAAGAGCAAAAAACATGGCCGTCACGGCATTTTACGCCCGCCACCCTTTTTCTCCTCAGCAGGACTGCCTGAAGCGTCCCGCGTCAACAGGCTTCGGGGAGAAACATGAAACCCCGTCTATCTGGGGGCTCCCATGCGGCAAAACACGCGAGGAGGTTGAAAAGCAAGAGATAAAAGATGATACGAACGAGCGTGACATTTCACCATGTTCTTGTTTGAACGCATTGAGAAAATGCACGCGCATGAAGCAGAAAATTAATGCGAAATGTCGCAATATCCGCATTACTCAAACACGCATTAAAAAATACTATGGCAGTATCTGCATTGCCGCCATAAAAAAGATAACACACGATTAGAGTTTTAAGAAGAAGAAGAAGAAGAAGAGAGAAGAAAAAAAAGAAACTACGAGAACACACAAATCTTTGATTAGCGCACCCATGCCAATGCTTTTTATACGATTATTTTCATTATTCTATACACACAGCTGTTTTGCTGGGTTTTTGATAAAATTCCTTTAATAAATCTAGTACCTTAGTTGGACTACATCACTGCATTAGTGTTCGACATATTACTTGACAAAATTAACTATGTTTCTAATTTGTACAGCTATATGATTTCTTCTCTCAAATTGGATCATTTGTTCTTTATCTAATTCCGTTGACTATTGCAAAAGTTATGAAGGCGGGATGAAACTCACCAAGATCAAGGTGAAAAACTCCCTCCCTCCTCCCTGCAGGTGAGTAAACGGTATCAGAATGTACATCGCTTAGAATTGAAGTTTGATTAATATTTCACTATCGAAATGTGAAAGTTAGGCGGATAAAAGATACTTCATCCAAAGTGTAAGAGCTGTCGATAATTTTGATAATAGTAAAACACAAGGCTTGATAAAAAAAATACGCTGTTCGAATATCCACAATTCGAAGAATTATGAAAACCGTCACTATGACGCTCGACCTAAATAGGCAGAAATAAGTTCAGAGGTGTACGATTCACAGTATACCAGAATTTATTAATATGGGAGGTTAGATGGACTGATAGGAATGAAAGTGTGTAGTATATTTTCCTTAGAGTTCTACATATGCAATGAAGGTAAAAAATCACACCATTTTCGAGCTGTCTTATTTTCCATTATTTTCAAAATATTTTAACAAATTTTGGTATAATTAGTCCACACGTGAGTTTTGTCTGGTACATAAATGTGAGTTTACTTCAGGTCAGTGTTATTTTTAATTACGATAATTGGTTCAATCTAAGCATTATAGACTAGAGTGGATCTCTGTTGAATATGTTTCTGGGTAATCATTCACTCATTTTCGTACACTGCACTGAGTTTGGATATGTAAATGAGATCCGCTGTCATTTGCCAGTTGTGTAAGCCTGTTTCTCTAGAGATAGTACGATCTCGACAAGGCCAGAGTTTTGTAATTTTGAATATCTCTCCGCACGTAGCTATCGGATATTATGTTTACGAACGCCAGTATCTGATCAAACCACACACGTAATGTGCAATCGTTCTTGAACTACATCACTTTTGAGATAAGCAAGCTCATCCTGATACGTGAGAGAGCAACATTCCACTTCGATGTCTAATCGTTCTAAATAACTAAAACGGCTCGTCAATATTACATTGGATAAGAATTCCATTAGGAAAAGCGAGTTACATCTGAAGAAAAGATGTACGATTAATAAGTACATTCAAATCGTACGTTTCAGGTTAATCTAGCAGCTAAATTCGTATCAATAGCTTGACAAAGAGAATTGGAGAAATTTGAGAAAATGTATAGCGACGAAGGTATTCCAACACACAAATCAACTCACCGACGCGAAGTCCATAAAGCTAGTGAAGTTGCACAGGGAAACCATGATTTGTCACGAATTGAGCTCATTTGACTCTCCAGTGGCGCAACCTATCAGAGGTAGGGTAGCACGTGGCACGAGATCAGATAAACTGGGTTCCTGCTTTTCGTTGCTTGGCCTTTGCCCTTCCCATATTACAGGCTTCAATACATTACATATTATTGAGCCGATGACCCCCAAGAAAGGGGCAATCATGTAATTCATCAAGTTTTGTGGTCCTGTCTCGGCTATTTTAATCGAACTTTTTCGAATTTCCCAAGCAATCTTTTCTTTCAAACATCGTGCTGTGATCAAATGCACGCACGTCGAACTGAAAGCGGTGAGGCGACTGATATATGCTGGGTAAAAATTTCGTCGTAGGCGATACACTATTTTCGAACGCGTCAAAAATAGTCTCCTTTGAGACGGCGAACTATTAGTGAGACTGTGCGAATTACTAGACCTACCAGATACGTCACGGTAGCACTGGAGGTCAAAAGACGGCCCGCGGATGAACGACAGAACAAGGAGCAAAGGAAGGCATATAGAAAAAACTAACCAATACTGCCACCTCCGCAGAGGAATGGGCAGAATCCAACTGACACTTTATAAACCAAATGAAATAAATACAAAAAAAGTTCTAATTTGTTTTACTGACTCGCATCTCATTGAACAATAGGCTTGAGCTTCGGTACGTTGCATTAATTTTAATGTACAAAGCACAAACATTAAACATTATGCATTTTAAGGTGCTTAATACAAGCATGACGTTATTTTATACCAATGACAAATATTAAAAACAGGAATAGTAAACTGTTAATGTACTATGTTAGAGGTGCATTTGGAAAATAAATTTTTTATTTTTTCGACAGGAATATAAACAATTCATTCAGCTATTATCTGTAACGAAGCCTGATTTGAATCTCTAAATAAAAGTCGAGATTTTCGCCATTAATATTTTTTAACTTGCAATTTAATTTAATTTAAACAAAACTGAGTGTACTTCCTTCCCAGACCGCCTCCGCCAGCCAGCGAAGAGGCGACGCGGCGGTCGGTCGCCCGCCCGCCTGCCTCGGCACGCGAACGAGCCGAACACGTCACCGCGTCACGCCAGCTTCGCGCCTCCCACCTTGGACTCTCCGCCTCCGCCAGCTCCGAGGGCCATCCCAGGGAGGTGGGAGGCGGAGGAGGTAGCAGCAAAGACAGCCGGCGGCCAACAAGTAGCTCTTCGTGCAGTCCCCTCCTCATCCTTCCCTGTTTCCTCCCATGCCCCACGTCTTCGTCCTCCGTTGGACGTAGCAGCTTCCGCCACCAGAAGGGGAATCTGTGCATCGCCGCAGTCGAACGTAATCGCTCGTTTCCTCTCTCTCCTCGTTTTCACGTTGCATCGAGACACGCTACGGGCGGCGGCGGCGGCTCGTCCGAGGCACGAGAACCAAGACGTAACGTATGCAAAGGCGACATGAAGGCGATGGAAAAAGTGTTCCGTGCGGCAGGTGTCACTTAGGCATTGCAACCGTCTGTGTGCTAATGTATTGCACTAAAAATACAAGATTTGTATAAAAGTATATCTACAACTGAATCGTGTGTCACTTGCCAAGTTTACGCACCTCTTAATACGTCTTTAAGAGGCACATCACGCATGAGTTGATGAGCTCAAGGACGAGTCGAATGCTCAAACACAGGTTCTTGCGAGTAACTGCGGAAGAGTCTTCACGGACTAGTACTTCGTCTCCGTAACCTAATAGACGGTTTATTACACGGTTGTCACAATCTTGAACTCGTTCGCGGTGCGCTTAATATCTAATTACCGGCAGTCTCTGGGTCCAAACAACACCAAACATTTACAAACTGTATATTCTCTTTTAATATCATAGCTTAGAGCTTGCGAAGCAACTTTTCCAGGCTTGTAAAAACATGCCTTCAATGAATCACTCTACATCGAATCTTCACCGACAATAATTTGAACGAAATGCGCGTTTCCCCAATCCTGTGTCCCCAGTTATTACTTACTGATGCCCCGCGAGGAACTGCAAAACGCGACTGCTGACCCCGGACGAACACTGCGTTGGGAGCAACTCCGCTAGAGCGCTCCAATTTTCGGCTCTCTCGCAAAAGTGGTCAAATCCGCTGAAAAGAATCGTTCCGAGGAATCGTGAAGCAACAGGCGCCCACGCGAATTACGAGGGCGAGCGCGGCGAAATCCGCCATGTTCCGTTCACGTGCTCCGGGATCTCCCAACACATTAACACGCACCTTTTCTCCACCTGGCGACCGATCCGCCAATTCCGCACGGCAATCTAACACGCTGTGGACGGACAATTCACGCGAGTGGAAAATGAAAACTTACGTCTCCGTCTCAACGCAACGCTATTATCTCATAAACGGAGGCGGTAGCGGTTTAAAGGAAGCTCCTCGTTAAAACGAGACCTCACGCGAGTGCCACAGATCTCGCGCGCACATTGTGTGTGTGTGTGTGTGTGTGTGTGTGTGTTGTGTGTGTGTGTGTTGTATATGCCATACTGATCTGGAAGAGAAAAACGCACGAAACTTGTGGCAGATTTTCTTCTCTGTATAACTCAGAACTGGCAATCGAAAATGAGATGGTTTCCTTTCAAATATAAGGCCATAATTCATGCATTTATTAGATTAAATTTCTTTTACTATAATGTTCGACGTTTTCTTTAGGACCTTGTCTAACAATAGTTTATAAAAATAATTAACATAAAGTAAAACAATTACTAATTCTTTGGTTCCTTGGGACACTTTTTCATATATATAGAATGTCACACTTTACTGTAGTTTATGTCCTTCAAAATCTAAACTGGAGATCGATAACATACCTGAAATTCCGAAGCTTATTGACCTATTTCGCACTCTCGAAACGACCAGATACATCAGACGTGCATCACCACTCTCAAAAGAATCAGATAAAATTACAAAGAACTGAGCACGTGACTGAAAGGAACTTTTGGCCAATCGCTACTCAGGAAAGAAGTGTTTGCGGAGGGGGAAAGTGAGAATCGCTAAAACGGATTTCAGGAGACAAATACTACACTAACGTCGGTAATTCCTCCCTTTCCTTGTTCATGTGACGTAGTTTAGCATAACTATTATTGGTCCTTTACTCCAAACCGATGAACGTTTTCATCACTTTCATCACGTTTATCTTCTTTAACAATGTTGTGTCTATTCTCTGAATTAAAGGTTCGATCCCTGTCAAAGACCTGAGAGCGGAAAACCCTTCGCACACCTTCCTTTGACAGAGAAGTGAAGACGGTTGTCCCTCGTGGCACACTGATGCAAATATCGTCTGAGCTTAATTTTAAAATCGTCCGTATACCCTCCTCGTAATATTTTCGATCGTGTCTCGACAGCACTGAGACGACACGCCTACCTCCTGCGAATCATAGGTCGTAGATCTCCAAAAAGAGAGTATCCGTATTCTTGTCTGAAACGGATATTGCTAGAGATACGGCGATAAATGACTGCAGCTGTACAAAGGACTTTTTTTTCTACTAGGCGTAGCTTCCGCCCAACACATGTTTAGGGCGGAAGCTAACATTAGAGGCAAGAACGGCAACAGCTACCCCGTCCCCGTGAGCGAGTCGGTTCATTTTCAACTATAAAAAGTAACTATAAAAAAATGTTTGGATATCAACGGATAACGCTTAAAATATTTTACAACCAGGTAGTTTAATTGTTAATACCCAATCATAAATATTTTAATATTTATAATAGCATTTATAATAGCATGAAGCGCATTTAAAGATATTTTCTATCGTTTACAAGTTTTGTAGAGAAGCCAGGAAGACGGTTCTGCACTCCGGGGGCGCTCGCTGTTACGCCGGGCGTTGCCTTACAGCCCACCCAGCAGCACGTGTCCCACCTGCCCCCTCCCCCGCGGGTCGCCCCGTGCTGACGCAAGTGCGAACCGCTAATGGCACACCGAGCAGCGCACGCCGCACCGCGACGTGTCAGGCCCGCCGCCGCCGCCGCGTCGCTCCTTTCGCAACGCACGCGACTTGTACGACGGGTGGGAGGGGGCGGGGCTACCGCGTGTTCAAGCTGCAAAGAGATGCTTCTGCCGCCAGAGCTTTGAGGGAAGGCACTAGTATGGATAACCGGTACCCGGCTGTGGCAGGGGCTTTTTTTTGCTACGGAAATTTTGAGGGAAATGGAGGCATCAAAGGAAGTGATTTAAATGCTAGAACCTCAGCGGAATTTTAATTTACGAAAGAGATTTGTATTGCTTTATTGAAGTTAACAAACTGCATGCGAGAGATTTAAATAAATGTCAAGTTATGTTGTAGCTATTCATTAGTTCAATAACAATTATACTCAGACAATAATATTACAAATCTATTCAACGCGATAAAATAGACAACATATTGACATAAGCAAGATTCAATTCACGTAATCTTATACTCTGAATTTTGTTGTGGTGACTGAAACAAAAAAAAATGTCCATCGTGATCATTGGTTGCGATAAATCCGGCTGCTAAGGTTGAAAGGGTTGAACAGATCAAGTAATGCGGCCGATAATAGTATTCAATCGTTTCTGAGTCACGCTGTTCCTTAAGTACGTTTTCAGTCTTTTAAGGGAACTAAAGCTCCGCTCATATATCCAGTATCATCGCAACACTGCTTCGAAGGTATCTGGATAGATTGAAACTGTAAAGTTAAAACGTTGTTTGCATTAATAGATGGACAAAGACAACAAAAAAAGACGGTTCTAAGGACTCACGTCTGCAGAAGAATACATTACTTATGGATCGTCTTCCGTGACACTGTTCCTATAGCGATTCGCGCGCGGGATGGAGAGGCAGTGCTATCACGCGCTCCAGCTGCAACGAGACGCTTCTGGCGCCGCGGCAGAGACGGAAGCCGTGATATCGTTAACCCGAAAGGAAAGAGGGCAGGGTAACTTGTATTGACAATTCTATTGATTGACAATCTGTAGGGGCACACGTTACTTGCGAATCGTCTGTGACACGCTCCCCGTTTCGTAACACTTGCGACTCTAGCAGTGCGTGGAGTGGAGGAGTTCCGGCTGCTTTCAGCTCTAACGAGATACTTCTGTCGTCAGGGGCCGTTTGAGATGCGATAGGGAGGTTAACCATGGAAGCGATAGTGAATAGGTAGGGTAAAAGACAAGTAGCGGACCGAACGGCTCACGAACTAGACTAGAACGCAGTGTTACTAGTATGTATTACTATATTATCATTTTTACTGATAGGTTTCTGTGGTTTCTCCGATCGATACCAGGCACATGGCGGAGGAGTACCCTAACAAACGGGCCACGGACCGCGCACGATATTTCCTTCCTCTTGCTCGTCCTATCCTCACCCCTTACAACACACACACATTTACACGTACTACAATAACAAACAATGCGGGAAATCAGTTGCGAGATTAGATTTTGTCCCTGCTAGGGCGGTGCCCCCCTGGTGCGAGACATCGTGAGTGGAGAAAACCCCGCAAGCCGATGCGAAGGTTAGTGCCGCATCTCGACATCTGGCGGGGCAATAACACTGCCACAGGGCGTGATAAAACATGTACTACACTTATAGGGCTAATAACCGTAGCCGTCGACACACAACACGAAATAATCAATTAACAGTTTTTATTATATAATAACTTTTTTATCTTTTATCAAAAAATGGAAAAACCTTACGCTCATAACGTCCTTATACTACATCATTTACGATCGGAATAATGTCAGATCATTTCTACGTGGGAATCAGCAAATGCACAGGCGACAGGATAGTATGTTAAGTCGAATCTTCGAGCCGCCGCTAGCAGAAGTTTATGAGAAGCAACCTTTCCGATTGGCTGGAATATTCAATCACATATGCCTTAGAGGTAGAAATTATTGTTTTCCCCCCATTAGTGCTAAACTGTTTTCATATGCGGAAATAAATCATTCGATGTGATAGAAGGTTTCGATCCCAGCAAATCCGTGTTCAGATTTCATAGGAGCCAAAAGCGATTAGACATTATTAAAAATTCCTTCATTTATATGCAAAATTTATAAATGATAAGTAAAAACTGGTTGATTTATAAATAAGTACACCTTCTTTAATGTGAACTAAGAATTTTCTTTACATTTTCCACGTTGCAACACTGGTAATTTGTATGATTATCGAACACGTAGCTACCCATGTGGGCGAAAGGTTAACCAGACAAGCGTGATGTCGGAGTATTTCGCCGCATAAGCGATAAGCTACGGGTAATTAGAGCGTGGAGCTAGGTAGTGCAACGCGGCATATGGACGCCTATGACGCAATCCGTGCCTACATCCATGCACTAACACCAACAAATTGCGCCAGTCGTGAACTTCAGGTTGACGGTATCAATTCCTAACTGATCTGAAGATAAATTAATTCGTGATTCGTACGCATGTGTGTTCCCAAGAACTGCAATTTCTCGAAAAACATAATGGTAAAAGTTGAGGTATGGAAGTTGAGACAACAAAAGAACATTAGTAGAAAGAGGAAACAAGCTGCCAATCTAAGTGCTACGTTGCAGAGAAACCTCTGGATATCACTAAGAGAATCGCCATCCATTTTTAAGGTGTTTGGGAAGAATAATCAACATTATTACCGTTATCACTAATCTTATTTGCACAATGTACAATACGCAACTGCTAAACGTTTCACATAATCAATTACCATTAAAAATCATCTTCACGATGCCACCTATTAAAAGAACAGAAAATCTTTGAAAGAATTTTGGAGTACTTCAAATAATTTCTTATACCAGTCCTAAAAAATAAAAATTAGTATGAAACCCATCGTTCATTCTTGAGTGACAACATTGACCTTCTTTGTAGAGACAATGGCGGGCAAACATCGAGTGCACACAGGCCGAGGAAATTTCCAAGAAGTTCCAAGAGTTTCGACCTACTTCTGGGCACATACCACGAGGGGCCCAGCTTCCAGCAGACGCTAGACCCCTCTCACGTTCAATGCTTCTTAACAGAGTGGGAAGAAAATGGATCGGAATCGACAACCTCAGGACGAGGGAGCCTCGAATTGGTGAAAATCGACCCGGCCGCTGGCTCCCGGAGAAAGAGCGCGGTGAAGGTCGTCCGGCAGACCGACGCCAGCTGCCTCATACGCTCGCTCACATTTCAGTGCGTTTTCAGGGAATGCATAATGAAAATGAACCGTTAGGAGACGGTGGCAGCGACCGCTGGCGGCGTACGGCAGACAGCAGGCGGCGAGAGAAAATATACGCGAAAAAAAGGAGAGGTAAGTAATTGAATGAGTGTGTGTGTCGACGGTGGAGGGTAGGACGCTGAGAATGGGCGATAGCTGACACCAAACATGGGAAGGGCAGCTATGACGGACGGGAACATGGATTTGGGCGGTCGCAATGAGTAACAGACTGTAGCGGCTGCTGCTGTAGCTGAGTTGCAGTCCACTTGCGACGGTGCCGGAAACGTTGGGGACGCAAGCGGGTGAAGGGGACGAGTTAGGATGGGATGGGGCGAGGCGGGGACGGTGTGGAGCCGGGAGGGAAGGAGAGTCGGGGAGAGATGGAATGAGACGGGGCAAGGCGGTGAAGCGGGGCGAGACGGGAAGCGGAGCGAGGCGGGGAAGCGGGGCGAGGCGGGGAAATGAGAATAGGCGGGGAAATAAGAATAGGCGGGGAAATAAGAATAGGCGGGGAAACGAGAAGAGGCGAGGAAGCGAGTAGAGGCGAGGAAACGAGAAGACGCGGGGAAGCGAGAAGAGGCGAGGAAACGAGAAGAGGCGAGGAAACGAGAAGAGGCGAGGAAACGAGAAGAGGCGAGGAAACGAGAAGAGGCGAGGAAACGAGAAGAGGCGAGGAGGAAACGAGAAGAGGCGAGGAAACGAGAAGAGGCGGGTAAGCGGGCCGAGGTGAAGAATGGCGAGGCGTGGCGATGAGGCGGGACTGTCCAGGCGGGGAGGGGTGCCCAGGACGGGCGGGAGCGGGGCTCGTGACAGCGAAGGTCCCCTCCGCTCGGAACGGTGGTCGGAGGAGGCGGAGGCCACGGCGGCGACAGCGCAACGCGGCGGCGGGTGACCGCGTCTATGAAGCAGGAAGGGGCGGCGGCGGAGACGCTGTTCCTTAAGAGCGCGCTAAGTGGAACGAAGGGACGGCCGAGAGGCGCCGCACGTCGCCCGCAGCGCAGTGACCCCTCGCAGCCGCCTTTCCCCTTTCGCCGCCGGCGGCGGCGGCGGCGGCGGGAGAAAAGGCGACGGTAAGAGCTTCTTAGCTACGCTACTCGTTAGCGAAGGCGGCTTCGTGGAAACGTTTTAAATTTCTGCACTCCACTCGAGCCTAAAACCTCTAAATTATTCACGGAACACACTGGTAACACTGACCCAGTAAGCAGCAAATTCACAACTTTTCTCTTGGCTCTAGCGGGCACGTCTCGCAGTCATTATATAGAGAGATTACTAAAGAAGGGACCGCTTTGACAGCTACTGCTTGGCCACTGCTGGCAACATTACTACGGGTTATGTCCATGCACAGTGCGTTCATTTGTAAACGGCTTCATCTTGCAATGTCATCGCCCTGCATGACGTTCGTTTGTTTCCGACCTTTCAAAGTAGTCCCTTCTTAGAGTAACTCTTCCATAACGACCGCCGAAAGGTTCTCAAAACACATTCTTCAAACGCTGGGTGACCGAAAAACCGAATCGGAATGTCCGCTTTGATTGATTGGTGTTTCCGGGCGCGTCAACTAATCAGGTCATTTGTCCCGTAAGTATAGTGCGTGTTTTTCTTGGGAGGTGGCGATGATCTTTTTCCCCGCTGGATGGCGAGATCTGGCGCCGACCTACCGTCGACTAGCGGAGTTTTCCCCTTAACCAGGTATCTCCCACCAGCGGAGTACCACCCCAGCCGGGACAAGCTGTAAGCTCCCGACCGGTCTCCCGGCATGTGTGGTGTGTAGTGTATGTTAGTGTAAGTATGTGTAAGAGGAGAGGATAGGACAAGGAAGAGGAAGGAAAGATCGCGCGCGGTCCGTGGCCCGTTTGTTAGGGTACTGCTCCGACATTCGCCTGGTGTTGATCGGAGAAACCACGGAAAACTACTCATCAGAGCAGCCGGCCGCTAGAATACTCCTCCAGACAGCGACTGAATTCGACAAGCTATTGTCGAAAATCCTGCCGCCGTCGGGACTCGAACCTACGACCTCCCGGTCAGAGGGACTGCAGTGACATCAGGTTGGGATTGTCCGCGCCTACTGTGAATTCTTTCAGAAAACACGTGCGCGAGGGCACTGCCCTCTCATGCGCCGAGTCGCCGCGCCGCGCCGGCCCGTCCCTACCGATAAGCCGGCGGCGCACACACGCGTGCACGTCACGGCGGCCTTCGCACGGCCGTCACGCCCACGTCCAGGCGCGTGCCACACGCCCTGGCCGGCGCGTGCTGAGGACTCGCCCAGCTGCAACGCTGTCGCCGCTGACGCCGACGACGCTATCGGGACAGGACGCCGCCTCCTTCCTCTCGGTGTCAAGAACGCGGAACGATAGGGAGTTGCGCGATGTGGTAGGACGAAAAGTGCGCTCAGTAGAGCGGTTTCAACCAGGTGATACCACACAAACGATAGTAAACCGATCAACTAATTTGTAATTTTAGAGGCATAATCCTTTGACAAAGCTGTCCACAACTCCACGCTCATATTTTAGTTGACAACTTCTCCGGTTACAAAACAGTAGGAAGATGTCAGTTCTTGTCTTGATTCAATGTTTCGCTAAGTTTGCGTAATGGATTTTTTGTTTATTGAAAAATTATTTCCAATGTATACATTTCATCTTATGCATCTTCATCTTAATGGTTTAAAAATGTATCAGTGCTGCGACAGGGCTGATTATCAACTGTCGCTTGCCAATGTTGGTCAAAGCTTGCACCATTTGTCATTATCGGCAGTGCCCTAGAATTTGCACCAGGGTATCTATTAATTTACCCAGCCAAAGTACCCACAAGTGCCGCCAGGAAAGTGAAACAGACTGGATACATCGAAGCCGCATGGGTATAGTCCTGCTTTCTCTTAAATGCAACGTAAAAACACCCTTAGAGAATACGTTAACGTTTGCTGGTTAAGTTAAAGCCTACGTTATTTTAAAGTAAAAGGTCGCACTGTTCTGCTGGCAGCGAGATACTCAGGTAAGGAGGATAAGTTCTTAGCTCTTTGCCGACAGCAAATATTTCGGTGCTCAACCTACCCACAGCATGTTAGTCTTTGGTGGCACGTCAAGGGAAACGAATATTCACCGAGCATCTCGTCTAATCGGATTTCGACAGTCGCTCCGTACTTTACTCACCGACTTTACGCGGGGTGAAAATCCAAATTCTGACCGCAACGGAAGTTGGAGGAGGCGGCAAGATTTTTAGCTTCTTTTTCACTGGCTTCACTGACACTTTCGGAACAGAATCCTCCTAAAAGTCCTCATCTTCCGGAGAAGTGCCAGTTTTACTTGCCTGTGCTTGCGCGTCTCCGGCTAGACTGTATCTCCAAAATGCTCACAGATACTCAGTTTAACCCGACAAGGAACCCAGGGTCTGATGCTTCACAGGACAACTTTCACCTACACAGGTCAAACGTAACTGTAACCGCGTAATAGTTCAAGCACAAAGACAACCAACCCCGAAACCGCCTCCTGAAGAAAATTATTCTCCGGTTTCATTGGAGTGACATCACCTGGACGCGGTTATCCAATCAGGATCTTCGTTACGACTTCAATTTTTGGTACTGAAGCTCCCGATTGGATTACCGCGTCACAGCTGATGATCTTTCACAAGTCATTATAATTAAATCCAACAACACGAACCGATGGGTTTCGTGACAGTTTACGTACTTCTAAGCGCTCGTGTTTTACCTGTCAACTAAATGATTTCGGACATAACTGTGTTCGGAATATTCGCAGAGCACATCGGCTAATCCGGAATCGGGAAGTAGTCACCCGGCAGTTGCAGAATGCAGGACGCTCGACTTCACGCGGGGTGGAAATCCAAATTCAGTCCGCGCGGACGGTAGTCGTCAATAGGAGATTCTCAGCTTATTTTTCGCTGGCGTCACCGTGTGGGTTCTCTTTTACGCCACGTGAAATTGCTTTTTTTTTTTTCGCCTCTTTCCTTTTTTTTCGCGCCGCCGACAAGCGCACACCGCAGCACTGCGCGCTCGCGCGGCGAGTGGGCGGCCAGTGGCGCGTGCCGGCACGGCGGCGGCGGCGGCGGCGGCGGCGAATGCTCGGCCGAAGCCCCTGGCGGCGCGGGGCGGCGCCCGCCCGTGGGCCGCTAAGGTCGCCTCGCCGAGACCTTCCTCGTTTCGCCGGAACGCAGTCGCCTCCGCCTCCGCCCTCGATCCCCTCCCACCGCGCCCTCGCGAACGGCCACCAGGCCCGTTCCCGGAGAGCTTATGTCCATCTCGCGTGGCGTACGCGCAATGAATAAATTTCGACTGCGCGACGGGAAGACGCGAAAGACAAAGATAACATCCGTGACTGTTCTATAAGAGTTACCTATATTTTTCTAAGCGAATCCGTGGCGCTTATCATAACATTGAGTTACCATAACTTGGGTAACAGAAGAGACTTTTCTACAACACGCACGCTTAGGATATGAGTCAGTTTTTACCCGAACAGATAAACACGATAACGTGAATAAAATGGAACTGTCGAAAGATCCTGATTTTCTTCAGAACACTGATTTGACAAACTTTTCGGGATGTCGGCGCAAAATCCTGCATCAAGTACAGATCTATAGGGCATTTCGAGGTTATTTTCACGTGGCGGAAAAACAAAATCAAAATTATGCGAATCGTTATTTGGGTTAAGTACAATGATATGATAAGCAAGTAACGGGTAAGCCCTAAACGGCAAGTGTCAAACTGACACGTATCTCGAACGTGTATGGCCCATTTCACGATCACAAATTTTAAGTAGTCAAGGCAATACATCAGTGAAGATACTTTCGTTTGAACAAGACCAAGGGCAGATGGTTTATTGAGAAAGTATAATTCAAGGGAGGAATAGTAGTGCGAAGCATTGGAAAGATATGCAACCCTGCTCTCTCCACTTTTTAAAATCTGCCTATCTCTTGACCATTCTTAGATCAGGCACCAGTGGCTTCTCAGAAGAGAGGTTTCGTTTGCGGTTTGCAAAGTATCTCTCGCAACCAGCGAGTCCACCTTCTCTTCCCAGAGTCGAGCAGGAAAAGTGGGTGGAGACGTACACGTAAGCGATTATCGGGACGTTTACGACAGCAGTAAAATCAATGCCACGTAACTTATGCATGCTCACGCACACCTAGTACAACAACAAAAGTAGGGACACTGAATTAGAAAAAAAATCCTACTATATGTCAAATAGCTCTGTGTAGAATTAAAAATACGATGAATAACATATCTTTCCGTTCGCGAAATGGCAGTAAGCACAGTCACGCTTTCTCTGTAACATATCCGATCATCTCGACGGAGCATGTTGCATCGCTAGCTTCGGGTTCAAGAGGTTTTAAATAACCACGAACGCAATTAACGCTCATTCTTCTTGATAAGATCTCATGAAACAAATACATTTCTACTGAGGCTATTTCAAGAAAAGCACTCGACACGAACAGAATACAAAGCCGCACGATCTTGCACACGAACATCCAGTGACCATTACCAGTATCTTCTACACAAGAGACTCCTACGTCACGTGCATGTATGAATACATTACAACCTTTACATAATCTGAACCATATAGCTGCTGCGTATCCACACGAGTCTACCTTAGAACCGTACATCAGAAATCCACAAGTCAATCGATGCTGGTGTTCTCAGGCGGCAGTCTCTCGCCCCCATTCGCCACTACCCCCTTTCCTCCTCATAAAACGCCAGGCGGCACACAGCAAAACGAAAGGGAAAGCCGTGGCATGTTCCCCAGGGGAAGAAAGAAGGTTGAGAAGAGCATTGAGGGGAGGCACGGAGCGGGGAGAGGTCGAGACGAGGCCGGGCTATACGCCGAGGCGGGGCAGACCGAGAAGGGGCAAGGAGGGGCGAGGCGGGGCGAGATGGAGCGATGCGGGGCGAGGCGAGGCCGAGCGAGGCGGGGTGAGGCGAGGCGAGGCGAGGCGGAGCGAGGAGGGGCGAGGCGGGGCCGAAGCGGGACCGAGGTGGAGGTTAGGATGGGGGAAAGAGGAATGCGAGGGGAGGTGAGGCGGGGTCGAAGAGGGAGCAACGCGAAGCAAGGCGGGGGACAAGGCGGGAGCGAGGCGGGGGCGAGGCGGGGGCGAGACGGGGACGAGGCGGGGGCGAGACGGGGGCGAGGCGGGGGCGAGGCGGGGGCGAGGCGGGGGCGAGGCGGGGACAAGGCGGGAGCGAGGCGGGAGAGAGGCGGGAACGAGGCGGGAGTGAGGCGGGAGCGAGGCGGGAGCGAGGCGGGGGCGAGACGGGGGCGAGACGGGGGCGAGACGGGGGCGAGACGGGGGCGAGACGGGGCGAAGCGGGGCGAGGCGGGGGCGAGGCGGGGGCGAGGCGGGGGCGAGGCGGGAGCGAGGCGGGGGCGAGGCGGGGGCGAGGCGGGGGCGAGGCGGGGGCGAGGCGGGGGCGAGGCGGGGGCGAGGCGGGGGCGAGGCGGGGGCGAGGCGGGGGCGAGGCGGGGGGCGAGGCGGGGGCGAGGCGGGGGCGAGGCGAAGGTAGGAACGAGGCAGAGGCGTGGCCGGGGGGTGGGGCGGGGGGAGGGGTGGCGCAGGGTGAAGGCAGGGGCGATGCAGAGGCGAGGCAGGGGCGAGGCGGGGAAGAGGAGGGGGCGAGGAGGAGACGAAGCAGAGCGAGGCGGGGGCGAGATGGGGGCGAAGCGGAGGCGAGGCGGTGGCGAGGTAGAAGCGTGGCGGGAGATAGGCGAGGACAAGGCGGCGTGGAACCCAGACAAACTAGCGCGGAGGCGCCAGTCGGGAAGCCGCGGGCAAGGGCGCCATCGACAACGGCAGCAGAAGACGAGACGCGATACGCGTGCATCATGCCCGCCGCATCCCCACCCACCGTCGAGTCGTATCTCCCGGAAACGGGCGCAGGGAGCAAGAGGGAGCTGCGTCGCTCTGTCGTCGACGGAGGCAGCGTCCGCAACAGCAGAGCAACTAATGTGCGATTAAAGAGCTTCACTTCTTTGGAAATAGCTTTTCAAAACCCACGAGTCGTTCGTTCCTATTTTATAATTTGGTTTCGTTGCAAGGGGCAATATCTTATGCTACCTTCCATTCCAAAAACAGCCACACACCAGATTGATTCTCTGAAAATCCGTGAAAAACTGGCTTATAGGTTTTCATAATTAACGACATCAATGATTCATGGGAACAAATGCTGTACAGAAATTACTGGTTTTCGAGGTCAAGAAACATTTGCATGACCTCCTTGATCTACGAATAAGATGCCAGAACCCAGTGGCGGATCCGGGGGGGGGACATGGAGGCCATGGCCCCTCCCCAAAATGCCCAGTTTTCGTTTGTTACCTTCCTTTCTTTGGCAAAAATTATTTAAATATTTATGATAGAATTGTGTAATTATTAAAAAAACATGGAATAGTATCATATACACACTACAAAAATAACACTATAATTACAAATGTTTATTATTTAACAAAAATCTATGATGCCTCCCTCCAAAATGATCGGCTGGATCCGCCCCTGCCAGTACCGAATCGAGAATATGAAAAGACCATTGATATTTTCTTATCAATTCTTGCCAAAAACTCATCTCCATCTGTATTCAAAATTCAACTTGTTTATGGACTCTGTTAGAGATTCCACGATTTATAAAAAAGTACCCGGAACACACTAGTCCCCATAGCACGTCACACACACTTTTTAAACGTTTTGACGTTAAATAAACCGCATTCTGAACAAGCGATCCAATAACAGCAAAATCGTGGAAGGGGCGATATGTTCTGTATCTTATCGTTCTTTATTGGTGCCTTGGTTCTACAGTGATGATAACCTAAGTTCGGAGTTACAATACGATTGCACAGAGAAGTAGAATTTACATTAAGCTGCCTCCTTTCGGAAGGAAATTTTACTCAATTCACAGACTACTAATTATTACCAGAAAATCTTTTGCAAGGTTGTGAATGATATACTTTTGTAATGAGTTGACTGTATTTTCTATCACCGCATAGTTCACAATGAAATAATACAATCCGTGTTTTTAGTACAACCAGACTCCGAAAATGTACTGCAGCAATTATCCAATTTCATAATTCCTGCTGCAAATTTCTTTATCTGCATATCGCGGTACATACGATGCTCCAGTCACGAATAGTGTCCAGTTCGAAATAGTTGTATTTAAGTTGTTTTTTTTTTCTCCAAATTTAACGCAAACACACCCACGCGTGGCAGAATAGTTAACTTACACAAGCGTAAAAAAAGTGCAGTAATGCGGAAAACAACTGTGTCCAATGCAAATCCGCAACATTCTTCACACGGCCCGCGCTCCAAAGCACCCGTGGCTGTTTTAATCTAGTTTTATATGTAAATACTGACCAAAGGATTCCACCAATGCGGTAGCGACTTATTCAAGCGTGCTACTGGTTTACACGCCTGAAGCGAAAGCTCACATCAATCTTTCTGACTGGCGTGTAACAATTTACTTCCAAAGCTGAACAATAAATCGATAAAATTTTAACAATATATTCTTAATTACGATTTCGCATCATTTTATGGCATTTCTACGTAAAAAGTACAGTAAATATTTAGAATTCATTGGGAGAAATTTACAGCTCAAGACTAACACTATGTTCATTTCGTTTGTTGGTCGATTCATCATTTGTCCGATAAATGGATCTGATTTAGGTGCTGTGGGGTTTAGGATACTACGTATCAAATATTCTATAACAATGATGTTTACAAACTAAACGTTCGGATCCACTACGAATAATTTATTTCAGGACGGAAAACAGAACACGCTTGGTCAAGTTCAGAATGATTATTTACAATGAACATACCGTCGAAGAATTCTGCAGATACCAACGATACAATGTTTCCTATTTGTAAAATGTAGCTAACACGAAATATCCTCACGTCCTGTACGATGCGAATCCCTTCTAGACCCATTTGACTTTGATAACGCCGTTGAGTTACAATTTTCTACCTTTAGGATTGACGTTGAGAACACTAATTACGTTTTATCAAACATGAAAACGCGCACTCGTGAACTAGAAGGCATTTTTCACCGCGCAGAAAGTTAATCGACGCCAATTGGAACCGAAAGTCCATTTCCTTCCTCTTTTTGGAGGAGGCGCCAATGTCACATCGGCGAAAATCTTGAGAACAGAGTCGACGAATGCAATTACGCGTTCGCGAATAATTGTGTGTTCCGAAAAGGCCAATTTCATAAGGATGAACTCCATTCTAGCCCGCAGCGCCCGTTGCCAGCGTAGGATGGAGGCGAACTTAATGAAATTACTCTTTGAGGGCGGGGTGGCCGCAGGCCTTTTAGGGATGGTCTACAATGTGGCACGCGAAAACGCCATTTTTTTCCCAAACTCTAAATGCGACAAACGTGAATAGTAACGTTATGAACAGAAATACAGCGGTGGCGACTGTTCAAAATTGCTCCCCACGTTTGTAGTGCCTGTTGCTTTCGACTTCGTTTAATCTGCTCTAAGGCAGCGTATAGCTTTCTAAGATATTTATCTCTAGCTAAAATTGAAACTTCAGTTCAAAAGAAGATAAAATCGTCTCACGGTTAGTAAATTCAATTCGAAAACCATTTATGTCCTGCGATTCAATGTTTCATGAACGTCCTAGTTAGAAACGGCGGCAGCGATCGAAGTCTTCGATCTTGCATCCGTTGCCCTGAACCATGAAGAATACAAACCAAGGATAGTCAATGTGTCCGGACAAGCTTCCAAACCGATTTGAAAACATAAGTGTTTATTGTATATAAAAAAATATACACTATTTTGCAATTACTTTGGGATGCAATATTTTCGAAGATTTTAAAATATGACAAAGAATGCGTAATTGGCGCAACATTGTCGCAATTTTCAAATCAGTTCACAAAAATAAGACTGTTTCATCTGGTAGCCACAGGCATTTATAACCCTGAAAACTGTGATGATTTTTCGATCACAGAAAGCAATCATGTGTTGCGATTCGTACTTGACGATTGACCTGCACATCTCGCTACGGTGATATCATCCGGCAAGTGTGACTTACGCGTCTACGTGGCAACCGGGGGGGAGGAGAGGCATGGGGCGGCGCACGTACAGAAGCTTGCCACATACGAAGCGGGAAGAACTTTCGGGCAGAGAGGAATAGGGTGATGCAGGCTGTGGGAAGACGCGGGATGGGGTGAAACGGGGCGAGATGAAGCGGGGCGGGATGAAGCGGGGCGGGATGAAGCGGGGCGGGATGAAGCGGGGCGGGATGAAGCGGGGCGGGATGAAGCGGGGCGGGATGAAGCGGGCGGGATGAAGCGGGGCGGGATGAAGCGGGGCGGGATGAAGCGGGGCGGGATGAAGCGGGGCGGGATGAAGCGGGGCGGGATGAAGCGGGGCGGGATGAAGCGGGGCGGGATGACGCGGGGCGGGATGACGCGGGGCGGGATGAAGCGGGGCGGGATGAAGCGGGGCGGGATGAAGCGGCCGGCATGAAGTAAAGGAAGGTGCGAGGCGATGGAGCGAAGTGAAGCGAAGTGGAGCGAAGTGGGGCGAAGCGGGACGGACCGTAGAGAAACGAGATGGAAATGGCCGGAACGAAGTAGAGCGGATGGGATGGGGTGACCGGCGCAGTAAGATGCGGAGCGGTGCAGAGCAGACTGGTGACGCGGGGTGCTGTGGAGCGTTGAGGTACGAGACGGGGGCGAGGTGGAGCAAAGGGGAGCGACGGGAAGGGTAATTTGAACTGTGGCAAGGTAGTACCGGGATGAAGTAAATGAGGGTGGAACGAAATGGGAAAGGGTGGAGAGGGCAGGTTGGAATAGGGTGAAACTACACGAAGGAAGATGGAGAGAAGCGGGACGGAACGGGACGAGGCTGGGTGACGCAAGGCAGGTCGGGAGGCGCGTGCTCAGACGGAGCAGAAAAGGACGGGGACGTATCTCCGGCCTGGCGCGCGCGACATTCCTCCGCAATTTACGCATCCTGCCTAAGACGTATAGGCGGCCGATGCAGCATGGCAAGTAGTCGCGGGAGGAGCCGCTCACATGGGGACGTGCCTGGGCAGGACCGGCTCCCGTGAGGCGCCCTTGGAAACCGACGAAGAATCAGATTCGTCTGCGACGAACGAATCGACCAGCCTTCGTCTTCGAACTGCCGATAAGATGAACCACCGCGCGGCCACCGGAATCGTCGCTGCCACGTTATCGTGCCTAAGCGAAGTATCCGTGAAAACAGAAAGGTCAATACTCTAGGGGCTCAGTAATATGTTCGCAAACATCTAGGGAAGATACGCAGGACAAATTGTGTATCTGTTCAGTTAGCTCTTCGAAACGTTGAACCCCTCTTCTTGACCTAGTCTCAGGATGGAGAAGAGTCGGAAGTGAAGATGGAGCATTCAAAGCAACCGAATACGGTTTAATTTGTTTAATGGCTTACTTCCTGACACATCACCATAGATTGATATTGGATTCCCGTATGGTCTGTCTGAATACAGAATAAGTGAAAAAATATTTTTAAGAAAAGATAAATGAGAAGAAATTAAAATATAAAATTAAATACTGCACAAAAATGAAGTGGGCCAATCAAGTCGAAGGAAACGAGTAATAATTTATTTTTACGGAACTGAATCAATGATATTAATTTGGTCACATTACGAGGTTAGAAATCTCAAAACTGAAGGAAATTGGAGAGACTTGGCACCTGCAGGGATGTCGTCAGTTGCAATTTTCTCGTGATCTTCACGAACATAGGAATTTACAAAAACGTAATGAAGTATTTCTTCTCGATAAGCCTACGAACGTCCCCTCTAGTTGTCAAACACCAGTATTAATGGCCTGCAATTTTAGATCATTTTCTTGATCACACATTTTAAACCCCCCACTGATTCAATATTTTTTTCATTCGAAAGGGAATTAATATCTTTGGAAGACAACACCTGCAGGTGCAAGCAAAGGACACATGCAAACACAAATCATCCCATGAATTACCGTGTCATCTGTTCACGCCCATAGTGAGAGAGCAGCGAGTGTGGTGAAGATAGTGGTGTTTGTTTTGGAAATAGCCTGCAAAGAGAAACAGCCGACACGAGAGTAAAGCCATAGAACAAAACACCTAATCAACAACACTAAAATCCAAATACTACAACTACTACTATACGTTCAGCAAACAGTTTTCAGTCATGCTGCTACAAGCTCAACGGGGTAGTACTACATATACGTAATTAGTACACATTCAATATTGTTCAAGCATCAGTTAAAGAGCACATCCACAAAAGATCTTCGCGATCATCTCGAAACCTATAATTACTTGTTCAATATCACAGGTTACTGACAGATTAGAGGTACACTCGACTATGTTAAGCAGAGTCAGAAAAATAAAGTAATAAGGCTCAGTAGTAGGATGCAACAAGCGTTCACACATCTTCGCACAATACAATAAACGACAAGAAATTTCAATCAAGTAGTTCATCAAACATTTAAAAATTGATCTGCAACAAAGCCAACACCAAAATAAATTTTCATTTTCATCTACTGAAAGACAGGACTTTCATTTGCTCTACTGAAAGACAGGACATGATTCAATTGGGTTTTCGGGATCTTTCCATATATTTACTAACCTTCGCAAGATGGCATTCCCATAGTTTGCCTTACAACTAGGTATTTTAATTGAGTATGCAACGAAATCCCTTGTGCATTTCTTGCCATTCAAAATGTTGGGTTATTCTAACAGGAATAATCAGAATCCTGGTTCCTAAGCATATTTCACCGTTTTACAGCGGGATAGATCCCCTGCAGAGTGAACCCGTGAGCACCGGGTACCGAGTTGGTCACCGATGTTCCAGAGCGAGAGCAACTACGAAGCATGACAAGTGGCGAGGGGAGGAGACGACCGCGTTTCGGCGGCTACCTAAGGACGCGGGAGGAACGAGACGCCTCTGTTTACTGCACTCGCCCACAAGTCGTAAAACGCTCGTCCTACGTGTCGGGGCCGTTAGCGGAGAACTAAGTGGCGCCGACAAGGCAGCCACCGCCGCACTCCGCTTTCGCCCTGCCGAGTCACGACTCCACCCCGCCATGTGAAATTCGGTTCCGCCCACCGCCGTACCGCGGACCGGACCGCGCTGCCACCACCATGGCGGCGGACCCTGCTCGCCACCGCCGCACTCCACTCCTCCCCCGAGCCACGGCTCTACCCCGTCCGCATGCCCCCACTGCTTCGTCCATCCCCGCCCCGCCGCTCTATTCCTTGGCCTAGCCAGCCTGCTCCCCAACCGTCACATCCGCCCTCGCTCTGCCCCCCCCCATTTTGCACCCACCCCTGCTCTGCACGTCAACCATGCCTTGGTCCCACGTGGTCCCAGCTCCACCCAGCCGCCCCCGCCGTCACCGCCTCGTCCACCACCGTTCCGCCCCTGCCCCGCCGCCCTCTCCCGTGCCAGCCAGCTACCCCACCGGCACGTCCGCCCTCACTCCGCCACACCCCTTTTCCCCCTGCCCCGCTCTGCACGTACCCAGCTCCGCTCCATTTCACCCCGGCTGCTCCTCCTCGCTCGCGTTCCTCCACGGCACCGCTCCGCCTCACCCCGACCCGACCCGACCCGTCCCGTCCCATCCCGTCGCCTCACCGCGGGGCGTCGCCCCAAGCAACGGCGGCCGAGAGCTCCCTGACAGCGGCAGCAGCCTTTTGCGCCCACGCCGGAAATGGAAATGTCGAAAATGAGGTCACGGATGACGACCCTTGGAGGCAATCACGGGACGATTTCTACGGAGCATTAGAACTTCCCCCAAGGCACTAAACAATCCGAAGGCTCCAATGCATCAAACACATCGATCCATCGTGGGCTTGGCCGTACGATGGTTTGACACTTAAGAGACGATTGTCCATTCCTATGTCCGATCTTGTCGAGTCCTCCCTCGTTTCTATATTTCTAGTGGCTCTGAAAATATTCTTCAAAAGTGTTTAGAATTACTCTTACAACATTTTTTATAGATATAAATGGCTGGCAGTCGCACAGACCAAACGTTTCTTTATAGGTTCAACATTGGCTGTTGTAGCTCAACGTTATGTCTTTCACACTTTCTTTTTCGAAGCACATCAGAGAAAAAATAAAAATTAAGTTAGTTCCAAAAATATAAATCCAACTCACTCGCAACGAAGAAACCATGAAGATAGAAAGCGGTAGAATAGAACAGGGAGATATCCGATACAGACTCCCGAATATAGTAAATGTAATAACAAATAAATTCAATATATCTACAAGTATCCACAGATCGTCAATTCGGGCACAACCAAAATAATAACTTTGCATCAATCACGTCTAACGATCAGCAAAGCGCAGCCCACAATACATTGCTCAAAATTGTATTGTTTACATCTTCATTCACTTTGAACTAAATCACGACAGATTCATTCGTGTTTTCCCTGAATAAAAGAATAATTGCGAAAGAAAGCGCTTCTTTATGGCGCTAGCAGGAGTTGTAAAACTGTCGGGAACAGAAATACTGTAAATTGAATCATTCATCGCACGATAACACGCGAGCAAATCTATGTTCTTTCTTCGTCGCCAAATGTACCTCGTTTTCGGCATCGTCAGTACCATAACGAGCCGCGTGAAATTCACAACCGCCCAACGCGTTTGCCAGACAGATATAGTAGCGCGCGCGGGAAGAAAGCTCCGTGAATCAGAAGAGGAAGCGTTTGGAAGAATCACGTTGAGGAATCCGGATAAAACACCGGCGCTTCGGAGAGTTTGGCGTCCTTGACGGCCTTTGAACCCAATGAAGTCCTAAGACATCTTACAACCTTGTCTTCACCAATCGTCTCGTTTCAGATCCAAAGCACGCATCTCATCAGAAAGTCTATTTTATTTTCAGAAATATAATCTATTTCATATTTTTTCGATTCAGCAGCGAAATTCTACTAGGCAGAATTAAAGAACATTCAAACGCTTTATGAATTGTTTCAATTTTTAAACAAAATTTCGTTCTTATTAAGACTGATGTTATTTTTTTAAATAAGTAATATTATCAAGTCATTAATCAAGTAAAACGATCAAATACGTTATACTTAATGTACCTTTCACGATTCAAAAACTATTCCACAAATGTTTCTTATAATTGCTACAGCATTCGTAGGTACAGTATTTGAAGAGAGATGCTGTTTTTATCATACGACATAATCGGATGTTTCTCAAACTAAGCATAGTTTCTGTTATAAAGTATTGAATCTCTCAGGCTACTAAGTCTTGAATACCTTATTAGCTGCCTTTCACAGTCTTAGACTCGCTCTTTCTGCCTTAAAACTCTATTAACACAATAAAAAATATTTTGCTGAAGTAGTAAAACAAATCGGAGTATGCATTGACAACTGTGTTAAAGACAGTCTCGTAGATTTGACTTCGGTGTCCTTAATGAGGAATCGACTCATTTAGTAGATAACTCCCCCCTCTCTCTTTCTCTCACAGCTCGAGGTTCCTCGGAACTGTTCGTTCTGCCTCAGCCACGCGCAACTTCCGAGAGGCTAGAAGAGCGCGAACACCCCTGCGGGAGACCGCAGAATGGCGGTCGAAACTTCAGAGGGCGAGAGAAACCCGTCCCCGCGGTATCTACAGGGAAGATAGTTTGCTCAGGTCCTTTTCGCCCAGTTTACGTAAAGACCAAAGGCATACAGTGAACGATCGTACGGGATAACAGTTCCGCAGGCTACCTCACAACGAATTCAGAAATACATTTCATTGAGCACGAAATAAATCATTAGTAGGTTTATTTTAAACTTAAAGTTAACTTGAAATGTTCCAGCAACGAATATTATTTCATTTTCAAATGCAGCGTATACACAATTTGTATCGTTTGTAACGAGCGCAAAAAGTTCTTGGTTTTTTTTAACGGCTTCATTAATGTTCTTGAGAAACAGAAAAAAATGCACGTGTATGGAAGAATTGTAAGAGTTAATAATGAACTGAAGCGACCGAACAAATTCCCCCAAGAAATCTCAGAGAACAAAGACCTATTCAAAGTGCAGGACTACAAAAAGAGATTCCAATGACGAGATACCCGCAGAAATTGAAGTTTATAAACCCCGAATAATTTTCAGCGGTCGAAGAACTAAAAGATCCCGACCTTCCCTTAACCTTCGCCGCCCACCTCCACTGCCTCCCCCTTCCCGTCCGCTCCCGGCTGTCAAACGAGGCGTCGCCCCTCCTCTCTTCCCCCCTCGCGCGCGGGTTAAATCGGCTGCGTTGCGCGAGGTCGCCCGGACCTTGTCCTAGTGCACCTATTTTTAAGGGCGAGCGGGCGCGGGCGTCGTCGGCGCCAACGATGCAGGTGCAGGGCGCAACCCGCAACGCAACACTGTCACCTCCTGGCACACGGCGACACCAGGGGGGAAAACACAACAACAAATAAAAAATCGGCGCGAAGGCGCAGGCTTCTGGAGACGCCGCAGCGCAGGCAGTGCTAGCAGGAGGCAGAGGAGTACTGTTTAAATGCCGCTGTACGCAAACTAATTCAACTTGTGGAGGAAACTACGGGAAATCCAGAAGAAATCTTATGTAAGAAAACTGTAGGAGGAAATCAGAAAACGACGCGATCGGACACAAATGAAGAAATAAGTCACACTGGTTGGAGATCGTACGATCAATTACTTGTGGCCGTGTGAGGTTATAAGATATTTTCTGGGAGAAGATAATTTTGAAGAAATTACCGACGCGATTTAAGGTCACCGTTTCACACGTTTTAGGATACTACTGAAGTACATTTCTACATATAGTTTCATTTCCAAAATTCTGGAGAAAACGCTGGATGTTAAATGCTAATAGTTGGCACTACAAGTTTGTTAACTATTGCTCTCAATCGGCAACGGAAGAAAAATGAGGGACACTACTGCGAGGAAGGGGACGTGGACACTTCTTCAATACCTTTCGCGGTACAGTTAACCCACACGTGATTGTTCTCCGCGTCGCGTACTCGTTTCTAATCCGCAGTTGGAGGTTTTACGACAGACACATGTGAAGATGAAAACAAGGTCAGCCTCAAGATCAATAAGATCAAGGTCAGCCTCACTAACCACTAGCTGATAACTTTATTTTAAATGAACACCCTCGTCCATGCTATAAAATTCTACATAATCTCTAATGCGAATAAATGATGCACATGGAATAAATACTATGCACATATTTAAAAATATTTTAACCAAGAATTTCTCCACAGTCACTAATCAAAGGATGTACGAAAATAAAAATACCAGTTACAGTAATGTGGAGTCGTATCACCAAACGCAACAATTTTATTCATTAACGCGTCAGTTTAATCCCAGCGAACTTTTCCTCACGGCTGGTTTACGTCCTTATGTCGGTTGGTCGTCGGCGATACTTTGGGTAAGAAATATTCCTCCGCAACATTCCCAATCGTAATTTCATTGGATATAACTAGCCTTGTTCAACATCCCACTCTTGTTAAAGAATTACTGAAAAAGTCCACAGGACAAATAGTACAAAAACACAATTTGTCAAAACTACTGGTTTAGTTTTCTTTACTCAAGAATTGTAATTCAATGTCTCATACACACTTCTCACATTAAGACTGAGTGCAGGCTTCCATTGTACCCTACAATAAAAATACTTTACCTCCAATTGAAACTTTGCCATTTTGCTAGTGACTCTTCCAACTCAACTATACCATAACATGCAACACCATTTCCTGTCCCGTATTTTCTTAAGATGTTTATTCTGCGAATTGATAATATTGATTTCTTAAGTAACAAAATAATATTTGTACTACGTATGGCAACTAAGTAGAATTTCTCTTACAAATATTGTATCCTCTTAGATTAGATACATCACGTACATAATAACAACGCTCCACCAAACTTCTTACTCAATGTTTTGAACGTATTGCATTATTTTGCTACCTATTAATGCCTGGACTGACACGAAATTAACATCACACAAGCAAGGAAAGAATAGTTGCCCCAGGCCGGCCGTAACAAAATAAAATAGTCGAAACAATTAAAGATAGAACGATTAAATGCCAGTTCGTTGATGGAAATGGAATTATCTCCTCGAAATATTGAAGAACATACTAGCATAAGATATTGCATAACTTTTCCAGAAAGTAAACATATCCCCTTTTCAATGTATTTTTCCTTTACATGGCAGAAATCAAAATTGCAAAACGTAACCAACTTTCGAAAATTGTGTAGCTCCCTCAAGTAACTAAGCAACTTATTAATATCGACCCCATTACATAAGGCGGAAGCACTCTCAATTTATAGGTTCATCTACTTGAAAGTTTTTGACGTCCGGGCTCGATAACTTCAGGGTGAACTACGACCTATTGAACCACGTTTATCTTCGCTGCCGTTGGGCACAATCATACAATTGGATGGCGTTCAAAGAAAGACGTAATTCACTTCTCGTGTTTGCAAGTTCTTGGCATGCAATTATTTTCTCTCCACGCTATGACTGACCGTATTGGGTGATCCGTTCTCCTGACTTACATAAATACTATTCAGATTGAATTAATTTTGCAACGTTTAGAAAACAATAACACCAGACGGCTTACCGGTCCAGGAATACCAGTAGTCAAAATGGAGAGAATAATTTTCGTACATCCACTCACCTCGACTTTGTTGTTTTTTTTTCGTTGATTTTTCCCTCAAGTGCGCGCTGAGATTTTTTTCCCAGTCGAAATGGCCCGGAGCATTGGCCGCGGAAAAAAAATCAATAGAGTATGTTAACCGAAAAAAGAAAGAAAAACAAGTGGTGCTATAAAAACACATGCTCTCCCTTATTATTTGTAACTTTAACAAGTGTCAAAAATTCAATGTTCAACCAAAATGGAAACGACAATTTTTGTAAGCTCTAATAGAGAAAAAAAATTAAAGAAAAAAAACATGAAGCAGTTTTTGAGAAAATATATTTTTTGAATTGCCTTCACTTCAAGCAAAAACTACACGAAAACGACTATTTTCAAAATAACTGAAGAACGGATTTAATTGAGGTATAATAATCTCTATCGTCAATATTGTTGTTTTGTTATATTCAGTTTTTTGGAATTTTCGAAAATACAGAAATACCGGATAATGGGACCTGCAACATTTTAGTAAGATTCCTTATGTGTTAGCTCCACTCGAAACAAATTGAAGAAAAGAAATTTGAGTCATTTTTGAATTACAACAATTTATGTCAATTTTCTTCCAAAACCAAAATTTGTTTCAAATTCACAGGGCCGGAGATCCGCCAGATCAATAAGGAATTATCAACTTTGGAGAAAATATAGTCTTAACGGCTTAAGCACTGCCGAACGGAAAAACGGCATAAGCGCTGACAAGAGACAGACACATTTTGCCGTGTGTCAATTTTTCGGTATCAAGGACCCATTAAACGTAAATTCTGACAGTACTGTAGTTACGAACAACATAGACGACGATTTAACCATTTTCTTTGATATCAGGGCTCTATAATACTAGTTTTTCTGACGAAAAATTGCCACTTTTCGCTGCAGCATTACAGACGTTTCAATTCACTACGTAAGTACGTAGGAGGTGAGAAAATAATGAAATGTACAGCTGTAAGTAAAAAGAAATACCACATATCAATAACGCTATCCACATACAATCACTCCTTAATCTCCCGCATCCCACGTAGTACGAGAGCATTCGCCCAAAATCCCGGACTCCTGGAAAGCCCTTTTTATCGCTCGTATCGCACCGGCAGAGGACCAACGCCCGAACCGGGATGACGTGGGACAGCGCGCACGGTATCTCGCCGTTATCGCCCGCCCGCCTCCCAGACCGTCAACCTCTTCTCGGAGGCAGATTACATAATGGAAGCAGGCGGCGGCGGAGGCGGAGGGCGGAACAAACGCAACTTGCGACGGTCCCCACCCCGCGCCGCTACCGCCGCCGTTGCCGCAGACGTCGCGAAGGGAACACGGGAGCGTGGGTGGCGGAGGGGGGGGGAAGCGGGGGCTAAGCCGCCGGCGACGATCACAGTGGGCAGAAACAGCAAAAGCGCACATTGCAGGGCTTTCTGCGTTTTCGATGTACGCATTCCAAGCCAAAAGAACCATTAGAACACGAATTAATACTGTTGTAAGCAAATGGAAATTCCATTATTTTCATCAATCTATTCCACGGTTTCTTCTTCGTTTTACTGTTAATTTTAATGTTACTGTATTTTACCCAGTACGTGCAGGAAGTTTTATTCATTCTTGCAGTTACCTCTTTTTAAGCATTTCTCTAAAGTTTTAAATTTATTGTACCCCATTGTCCTTTGCGAAGGGTTGCACTCCATATATTGCTACACTACGTCCAGTGCCAAAGTAAAATAGCAGCTACCCGCGCTGACTACCGGCACTGCCATGGACATGTGAGGCTCGACTCTCGATCAAGTCCGTATTACTTTCTCACCTTGGAATTGCGGCGAGGGGGGCTTTGCTTCCTTCACTTAACTCAGACTAGTCCATCATTAACTAACATTGCCCACGAAAGCCAAATTTGTATTCTACTTGTGTAGCAAACATCCCGATACGGACTTGCCTCTGCAAGAATAAATTGAAGTAGATGAGACTGAAACAGGGGAAGACGATATAGACAAGAGAAAAAGATAAGGAAGAAACTGAAGGACAGGAGAAAGAAAAGATAGAAAACAAGAAGGAAAAGAAAAAGAAGAAAAAGAGAAAGAAGAAAATGAAGAATGGACGAAAAAGAAAACAAGGAAAAGAAAAAGAAGAAAATGAAGAAAGAAAAGACGAAAAAGAAGAAAACAAGAAGGAAAAGAAAATGAAGAAACGCTTAGGCCCAGAGTGCGCTGGTAACTGCGGGTCCAGTCCGTTCCGCCGCGCAACGCAGCGCAGGCCACGGCCCAAAACTGTTGGGTTGGCAAGGCACGTCCCTCCAATGCCCGCCCCCACCTCGTTCCTCTGCCTCGCGTTCAGCGCGGCGCGGCCCGCACTTCCGGCGGCGGCTTCTCCGCTGCCAACGAGACTTCGCCCAACGACTCACGATTCCTTCTCCCACTACCTCCGCATTTGAGGATGTCCGCTTCATTCAAATAGTCCATTATATACAAATGATGCATGATGATGCAATGATACAAATATGATGCATGTATGGTCTTATTTCGAAGGTGTGCCTTAATTTTTTATCACTTCAGAATCGTCGAAGCGTTTCCATGGAAACCATCATTCCCAAAAAGCAGATACGAAGTCTACTGGTGGAGGGTCGCAATTTGCTGTCACGCACGTTACGTATTTTTAATTGATTATCGAAAAGTATTTTACAAGCGAGGATAGGACATGCTAGATTGGTGAAAACGACCTTTGAATCGCGAAAAGAGAGAACAATCTTAACGCTGACCTAAGCATATCCAATTGGAAGTAGAGTGAGAAAAAAATTGCCTAAGTCTTTAAAGCGAAGAAGAAAGAAATTTCACCTATCACCTTTCTCAGCACACTTCGACGCACTTGCTGTGTTTCCTAACGTCCCGGTGCAATTACAACTGTACCTGTGTGGAACTAATGACATTTCGTCCAGCACATTTTCTGAGCACAATTCTGGCATCTACATTCGTTTCGTATCCCCCACTCATAAATGCTTAAGCACCGTTAAAGGGGGTTCCGATGTGCTCGCGGAGCGGGTCACACCTCCAACGAGGCGCGCCGCTGCCGTACCTAGCCCGAGGGCTGAAAGTTGCATTGCGACCAGCGGTGGCGGCGACGCCTGCGGCACACGGCGCGCGGAGAAGAGAGCGAAGTGAAGCAAGAGGGACGGGGACGGAGAAGGGGACGGGGACGGGGGCAGGGGCGGACGACAGCAGGGCCACCCGGCCCCATCCTCGCGCGTTCGCCTGCAATATTGAAGAGGCTGCGGAGGAGCCGTGCGACTTGCCGACTGCGTCCGACGCCCGTAAAGAAGTTCGCGGGCGGAACGGAACGCCAGCGCCGCCCTGGCTTCTGGAGCGTGCGGGCGACGAAGTGGGCGCTGGATCCGGCTACTTCTGTGGTGGAGAAGGGGGTAGCAGACTGATGCGGAGGTGGTGGTACCGGGAGAGGTGGTTCAGTGCGTCAACCGATGTCACTGCAGGGCCTCTGAGCGGGAGGTCCTAGGTTCGAGTCCCGAAGGCGGCATGATTTTCAACACTAGTTTGCCCGCTAGGAGGAATTCAGTCGCTGTCTGGAGGAGAATTCTAGCGGCCGGCTGCTCTGATCGACAGTGTTCCATGGTTTCTCTGATTAGTACCAGGAGAATGCCAGAGCAGTACCCTAACAAACGGACTACGGACCGCGCGCGATCATGCCTTTCTCTTCCTTGTCCTATCCTCACACACTAACATACACTACACTACCACACATTCCGGGAGACTGGTCGGGGACTTAAGAACTCGACTGAGGCAGTGTCCCGGTGGATCGGCGCCGGATCTCGCCATCCAGCGGGGGAAGATTACCGCCACCTCTTAGATAAAAAGAAGCACTATACTTACGGGATGAATGATCTCGCTAGTTGATGCACCCGGAATCATCAACAATTAGGTGATGGTGCGGAATAATATATATCAGGACTTGATTTCTGGCGGAACGCGACGGAATGGCGTTCCGGTACCTCGGAAATAGGCATTAAATTGTAATATAAATATATAACAATTTCTATGAAATTAACAATTTACCTGGAGCACGTTCCGGGACCTAATATTTTAAAAATGAAGACCTAATATTTAAAATCAAGAACTGTTTGTATATTGTTTCGGCGGACGACGTTTTGAGAGATTCTCCAGGGCTGACTATTTTCATTAGTTGTAAAGTAACCCTTATGTACCAATTTGCGTGAATAAGTCGAAACGAAAATTATGTAATAGTGTGGCAGGTAAGAAACAAATACGCATATAACATTAAAAATATATTTAAAATAATGTTCCTACATTTGTCCATCAACGTCAAAATCCGGTATTGTCAAAAACTCTTCCTAACCTCTTGATGTTTCCTATTAAACCCCACGCAACCACTTACTGCTTATAGAGTGTACTGGTGGGGGATGAGCAGCAGTTCACCTCTTTACTGGACCTGCACGTCTGGTATAATTCGCTTAAAGCAGGCACAACCGCAGGAAGAACTGCCTAAAGTGCTGCTCCACCAACTGCAGTGGAAATGGTAGCAAACCACGGGAAGCAGCGTTGGAAGTATCCTGACTCTACCGGAAACAAGGAGCACGCGTTGAGGTGGGCCAGTTGAAGAAGGAAGCGAGAACATTTTTTTAGTAACAAGGTCGAGAACGAAGCGGCGGACATGCACAACGCTGCAAGCAAGAGTGCCGCGTCCTCTGAATGACTGATGATTGATACTGCGAAACGTCTCAATTGGAGGAAGCAGAAGTGACATGTTGGTGACAGGAGTGACGTTTCATAGATGTGACACTGGCAACGAACTATTACAGCTGAGGAAGACAAAGCTGTTATGGTGACGTGACGGAGAAGGAGCGGCCTTTGGAAGAGGAAGTGACGCAGGTTTCTATACGGAATGAAGTTGGAGAGCGAACAGGGAAGGCCGAAGACCAAGTGGCAGTGACGATTGAAGAGGCAGTTGCGAAAGCGACAACAGGTGACAGCGAAAGGGTGCCGACAACAGAAAACGGAGGACAAAATACAGAGGCAGAGGTGTGTAAAATAATGAACGGCTGCTCCGATGAGTCGAATGTAGAATGCAGTGGCACACGGAAATAATTGACCAAGAGGTTGCAGTGGCAGTGAAATGACGGTGGTGGTGGTGGTGGTGGTGGTGGTGGTGGTGGTGGTGGTGGTGGTGGTGGTGGTGGTGGCGATGGTGGCGGGTGGTGGCGGTGGTGGCGGTGGTGGCGGTGGTGGCGGTGGTGGCGGTGGTGGCGGCGGCGGCGGCGGCGGCGACGGTGATGGCGTGAGAGAGCGGTAATAGGGCCGGCGGACGATCGCTATTAACGATTTGAATGCTGTAATAGTTTCAGATATTTTTTGGACAGGATAAAAAATAATTTTGCATCGCTAGAAAACGCAGAACTACGGGAGATGTTCTTCCGCCACGGATGAGCGCCAGCCTCATAATGCCCCCAATTGTCAGTTCAGTGCTAGTAGTAGTTAAGACACAAATGTACCACTCACAATTGCAAAATTGAAACAAAAGTCGCAACATCTATGATAATACATTCTGTGTGTGTGTGTGTGTGTGTGTGAATTATGACATCAAACAGACAGGACACATCGTATTTCAAAGAGTCCACGCTGTATACATATCCGATCTTTGTATTAAACTCGCAAAATACTTATATTTAATCAAAACATTTTCTACGTAAATATTTTTAAAATAATTTTGAAGACTTGCCCTGAATGCCAGCAAAATACATTGTTTTCACGCAATCTCCAAATGACAAAACAACAGGAAGTAAATACAACTCCAGTCCCAGTTTGCCAACGTTGCCAAACGAATTCGAATCATTTCGATGTTTCCCAACGACCTCATTCCCAAAATTATTTGCATACGTTCAACCGTCCCTTGCTAAAACCATCCACAACCGGTCTGCCTGTTTGAACTCCGCTGGCGGACGCCAGCAGCGAAGCACTCGCCTTCGCGAAACCCCGGAGAGAAGATTCTCGAGGCCCGGTCCACGCCCGGTGCAAAACCGTTCCGCTTGGGGACGCACGATCGCCTCGGCATCCTAAAGACGCCCAGGCAAGGCGCGACGCGGCGAAGGGGGGAGGGGGAGGGGGAGGGGGACGGCAGGACGACCGCCGCCGCCATTGCCGCCGTCTCCGCTGCCCCCCGGGGCCGAGAGCTCTGCTTCCGTCGCGACTTCCGCCGGGATGACTACTACCTCGCTCTTCCGGCGCGCACAGCCCCCGCCGCCGCCGCCGGATCAAGGCGAGCACGCGAAGCAAAGAGTGACCGGCCGGTTGCATGAAAAAGCCGCGACCTGGTGGTCGCGATCTCCGAATATGAGCACAGCACACGATGATGCTGTTGAATATCAATTCAACTACTGACCGTTTGTGGGAGGTAGAGGTAGGCCTTTATGCCCTCTTTCCTCTGTCAGGTGATCACACGAGTCCGGTGGACATGGCCTCTTGCTTTCCAATGCACGGATGATAGGAGTGATCACGAAATGTGAATGAAGTATGGGTTAAGAATTATGAACCGAAGGATGGTTAAAATGGAATAGATGGTCTAATGACGAGCCAACCACGCCACACCACGCGGTGAAACCCCTTTCCCGTCCATCGAACTCGGACCTGCAGATTTCGCCTCCGCTTCATTCGTCGGCGCCCCGAGCGACTTCCAGGCTGACACACGGTGGTTGATATGCCAATCGGGGTACCTCACATAAAACGGAAGGTTTTGGGCAGAGGTGGGATTCAAGGGGAGCAAGAGAAGACACCTGCCTCCCCAATATAGTGACTATTTGAAAAAAAAAATTAGACATTTCATTTCGCGATCTTCATATTTATATTACAAAAGATTTTATTTCTGTATTTTGAAAAGAAAATAATAATTAAGCAAACAATTTTATTAGGCTGAGGTAATAAATTGGATGAACTTCAGTTCAGTATTATAAAACGAGCGGGATAATGTTCAGCGTTACTGTCAATATCCTGCTATTCTTAAACATTTTTCAATTATATTTGGCTTTTAAACGTTATTTACTCAGGAAATAACAGTTTCATGCCTCAAAACATGAGTCATAATTATAAGTTATACATCAAATACATATTGTGCGCAATACAGATTATTAAAACGTAAATTGTTTAATACAAGCATTCATACAAGCATTCTTATTTTCGTACATGTTTACTAAAATTATTTTTTAACTTTAATTTGAAATTTTATAAAAAAATACTTATTCCCAAATTTGCCCCCCCCCTTAATAAAAGATTTGAAATCCCGCCTCTGGTTATGGGTTCGAGAAAAAAAAGAGCAGACCATACATACATACATACATACATACATACATACATACATACATACATGAAAAAGAGCTTCGTACCAATCCATTCAAAGTGTAAATATCACACCTACACTACTGGTTTAATTAATCAAAACTGTGAAACCTGTTTTTGACGACTTGTTGAATTCTGTTCTCAAACTTCGTGACTTCTAACGAAGAACAAAAATTACACGTACTAGTAGGTGCTGATAATTGAAAAAAGGGTTAAAATGACCAGCTCTCTGCGAATAACATATCGAATCCCATTGTCTATTATTAACAAGCATAACAAATAACACAAGTTACTCGAAAATCTTCCAATGCACAAAATCGACCGCCTAATCTGTCTTCTCATCTTCGCACCACACGCAGCACGCATTCATGTTAACTTCAGTCATTTACTCTACCAATTTGAAGCAATCCCCAGGACATTCAACTCATAAAACGTTCCGTATAGCAAAGTCACGGTGAAGTACAACTACGGTAGATCTTTACACGTTAACCACAGTATTTGATTATTACATTTAAAAAAACCTGTCTGAATTACAAATGGACGGAATTTCAGTATCACTGCATAATAAACAATTAAAGGACTCAACGCAGAGGTGCTCTAAACCACATTTCAGGAAAACTAAGAAAAATCAAGTGAAAATTACATAGTTATGGTAGGAAGGGTTGTGAAGAGAAAAATTAGTGACTTCATTCTTAACTTTAGAGAGGAAAACTGGTCAATTAAGAGTGTACTGAAGATAGCACACCTTAGGCAACATATGGTCTCAATAACTCATTTTTCATTTTCTGAGGTTAGATCATTTTTGCGCTCAGCCCTTCAATTGCAATGAAATATTGATAACACCACAGCCCCGGTAATCGTCCTAAACATATTACAAGAGCTTGAACCTCCACTTTTGTTCCGCTGCTGGAGTCTGCTATACCATCGCGTATGAAGGAGATCTTCAGAGCCAAGGCCACCGCTGCCGTCGTCACCTGTCGAGTATTTCAAGCGATCTACACCGCAAAGTACCTCCGTTTCGTCCTTCTACACAGAGATCCGCTCCCGAGCCTCCAGAATCCGCTCGGGGGTGTCCAAAAACAGCACGCCGCGTCGTGCCAGCCATTTTCGTAGACGAGTTCCCGATCGCAACCTAGTGGGCGCTACAACAGCACGTACTTTCTCACCCTATTTTCACGTAAATTACACAAAAAGTACTCAAATTTTCGAAAAAATGTTCATGATCTTATTTTAAAATATACTTTTAAGGAACAGATTCCATTAAAGGAAAAAAATATCTTTAATATTTTAGTTGTAGAAAGGCGCCGAAAAAATGTTGAACTTTTGCAATTTTCGAAAAATCAGTGTTTTTAACGAACATGAGACCTGCATCATTCTCTTAAATGTCCTTCACACTATCCAACAACAAAATGTAATCAAAAATGAAGGAAGCATTTTTTTGAAAATTTCGAAAATGTCCCTTGGGCTTCATGTAAAGTTAAAAGTTGCCCCAAAATTAAAATATCAATTTCAAATTCAAGGCGCCGCGACATCAGCCAGATCGATAGGGGAATATCAATTTTGGAGATAATCAGCTGAACTGTTTAGCCGCAAGCGTTGTTCACAGACGGACTGTTTTGCTGTCAATCGAATTTTGAGTATCAAGGACCCACAAAACATGGAGTCTGGGCTACACCACGCGTTGGAGTATTGTTTCCCTAAATTAGCAACTGCATTTATCCACTTTTCGTTACCTGTAATAAAGAGTATTTCTGCCGAAAATTCGCCTTTTTTTCCGCGCAGCATTACATAACTTTCTCTCTACTCCATAGCGAGAAAGTAAAAAGGCCACCACGCGCATGTACGCTTCCCTTGCAAGTCACGCCCGGCAAGTTTTCTGACAAGAAAAGCAAACGCCCCCCGGCCGCGCGGAGAAATCGTAAAAGGGCAACAGTTGCCTTAAAAGTCGTCGGGAGCAGAAAAACGAGACGGAGTAAACTCTCCGGGAACGGCCGACAGACACTCGCAGAATATACACTTGCGATATTATTTTCAGCACATTCCTCGCTTCGCTTGCTTCAGCGCTGCCTGCGAGCATTCCGTGCCCCAAGCATAACCGTCAACGAAGGCAACGAATTATTCATACCACTCACTGGGAACGCAAGCACAAAGACGAATAGAAATTCACGTGAAATAATTGTCATTACTATTTTACATATGGTTATTTCTAATCATGACCATGCTTACTTGTAGTACTTAAATTAAGCACTCTAGTCACAATTATTTTATACTGGGTTTAAAACTATGCCAACCCTTATGATTTAATTTACTCCTAATTTTAGAAATTTGAAAATTTTGTTCTAATAGTATCTACGCTTCATTTCTTACAAGTACATTAAAAAACGTATAGCTTCACCGCACAAAAATTTGTGTACAATAACTGAGTGCGCGTCATCTTACTAAAAGCAACCAGTTTAAATTTCACTCGACGATTAATGTTAGTAGGCACTACTCTTACGAATTTGACAAAGTGGCGGCTATTGGCTCACATATCACAATTAAATAACTAATAATACTGCCCTTACAGAAATGCCAAGCGCGCGTATAGTCACGCAGTTATCGCAGACATTGCTGCCTCGATCAGGCAGGCCTAACTGTAGATCAGATGTTTGGAATTCGCAGTATTAATAACAGGGTTCCGTAGAGCGAGAGCTATCCCATATTTTTATCAAATTGAGTTATTAGCATTAAAAATAACTTCAAATATTGCTCTTTTAGTGTAATATGTTATTTAAATACAGTATGGACTTACATGCAAGTGTTCTGTGTTTAAAAGATTAAAAGTGTACTGACTTTGTATATAATAAACACTCCAAATCTCAGAAATAGGACAATGTGGAATAGCCCCACGTTCTACTGAGCCCTTTAATTGATCAAGTAACAAACTAAGAACTTATTTAACATGTAATTCAGTTATTTAATATTTTTAATTACAAGAAACTAGTTGAACCCGTCCGAAATTCTCTGTAAATCTTTCTTTAAAAGAGAAATGGCTTCCTACAGGAACCTAACTTCGAACATTTCTGTCCACTCTTAGCTATAGAGTGGGTGTTCCCACAAAAATATTAAAGACAGTGCCATTAAACCTCTTTTTCTAAGGACCTACCACGCAGTTTCCGAGTTATCCACCATGGGAACCCGATTGGCAGAGTAATCTGTGTTGCGGGTTGCATTTACGCCTGCTTGCGCCGTAGCGTACCAACTTTTTTTTATCGTCTTTAAAATATTGTTGGTATAGGACTGGAGGGATAATCCCCTGTCCAACAGCAACACACGAGGTTTTCTTTTGATGGTTTCTTGTAAACGTACAAAACCGTCACTTTTCCTTAGCTTCTTATATTTGGAGAGGATAATTCAAATTACAAATAAATATTTCTATGAAAAGTGCCTTTAGACCTACATTACAACTTTAAAAAAGGGATTCTACAAAAATGGATACATCTGAATCACAAAGTGCATAATTCTTAGTTTTCGACGTCAGTGTACCAGAACTCTTCAGTAGTTCCGAAAGGTCCTAAAACTCTCATGTGTGTTCAAATATTGGACGATCTGTTGCGCGTTGCGGCTTCCACTAATAGGACTTTTCATGCTCTCATCCCGATCTTGATTAAACACCACGCGTAAACCGACGTCAAACGAAACTTAACAAGAAATTTTAAGTACAGTCGGGAAGCGTACAAGGCAACACTAATTCGATTTATACGTTATTTCAAAGACCTCGGTGAAAACATCTACATCGTTAGCAGCATCTCTTCCGTTTAATATTTTCAGCACTAACAGCATTACTCATCACGGGTGACCTCCTTTACGCCCGTCTTCCTCGTTGAGAGGCCCATTAACAGGAGGACGAAGAGTCGAGCGGGGGCGGGGAGGGGCGGGGAGGGAAAGCAAGGAGAGGAGGGGGGAGGGACCGAGCGACCGAGGAGAGCGGAGTCTAGTTGCGGCAAAGGGCGCTCTTCGAAAAGTGACGTCACCCAATATCCGGCGACTCATTAGCCAGATAGTGTTAAACTTTATCTCCAAATCATCGAGAGCCACGTATGACACAAGAGACCCCATGATAAAAATGCATGAGAACGGGACAGAAGGATTCCTAGCTTATCACAAGAACGTTTGGAATAATTTGCAACCCAACTCGAATGTCTCGAAATATGTTACAAACGTTGAACTCTAGATCCTCACATTCATATCGCAGGGTAGGTACAATCACAAGTGTAAGGCAAATGTTACAGGCATTCAACGCGCCATCAAATATTACTGAAACCAAATTTTCTGACAACGGAAAAATATTTAGCGAAATGAATTGTACAAACCATATCCCTCAGGAACGCAGACTTAAGTCTCGCTTACATTGGTAAATGTTACGATCGTTAGAAGTAGAAACTATTTCTAACATACCCCACATATAATGTACAGTATTTAACCATAAGTACGCGAGAAAAATCTGTAATTAAAATACAATTTAGTAGAAAATCACAGAAGGATTATCGTATTTGTTACCAAATAAGGAGGGAGCTACTTATGTTAAAATTGAATGAAACGTGTTAAAATGTTGAAACAAACCCAAGCGCAAGAACACATCAGGCGAAGTGTAAAGTACATGTTAATGAGAATAAAGTAATATCGTTTATGGGCCAGTGAAAAAAAAAGCAAAACATCCTCTGCAAATTTAATGTTTCAATGTCAGGCAATATTTACAAAGTACGGGAATAAATACAAAGAAACATTTACGTACAATTCTTGAGAAAAAAAATCGCTTTCGATATTTACACGCTGTTCCCATAATTTAGCAAAGAAGAGGTTCTCAAATTTTTTAAAGATCTCGCACATGAAGTTTCATGTACCCAATAACGAAATTTCTTTAAATAACGTGTTTTTAGTATCTAAATTATGTCAATTTAATTTAGTAAAGAAATATTTTAAATAATTACAAGAACGTGTCAACAAGCACCAACCTTTCTAATACCCGACCAATCTATTCTTCAAATTTTCCCACAAGAATTGATCACGTACTCTTGGACACACGTACGCAATTTACTTGTATTTTCGTGATTTCTCTCGAGCTAGTAGCTCCTTCGGGCCTTCGCCTCCCGGCGCGGGCTGTGGGACGGCATCTCCCGTGATGCAAAGCGACAGGCGAGCCGGACCATGCCGCGCGGGCGACGAAGCCGGCCGTGCGCGGCGGGCGGGACACACCGGGCACAGGACAGCCACCGCGCGCACGGCTTCGGCCTCTCTCTCGCCGGGCTGGGCTCGGCTCGGCTCGGTCGCGGTGCGGAGCGTGGGAGCCACGTGGGCGATGACGTCACGCTATCGATTGCGGGCGTCCGGACGGCGGGCGGCGCGGCACGCGGCGCTGACCTAGCGCCACAGCGGCACCCGCGCCGCCCGCCCCACGAGTGTGCGGGTGCGGGGCGAGCGGGCGAGCGGCACGCGGTAAACATTCGGGGCACGTCGAAATTAAAGCCGGCCCCGCCCCCTTTTTCCCACCGCGGCTCCTCTTGCTGCATCTTCCCTGACCCATCCCTTTCCCCCCTTCCTTCCTGCCTTGAATGCCGGGCCGTTTCTGCGGGCGCGGAGGGAAGTCCTTTTTTCGAGCGTCGCGGCGTGCTGAAATGCGGGGAAGGGGGTGGGATTATGGAGAGGGGAAAGAGAGCCAGAGAAGGAAAAGGGCGGGCGCGCGCCCCACTGAACCCGTGAATGAAGTCGCCGCTAGCTGCACTGAGAGGCGCGACTCCCGGAGTCCCGAGCGTTGACGCAGTCGTCGGCAGCCGGGCAGCGCGCTGAATTTTGTTTTCCTTCGTTTTCTTTTCCCCTCTCCTTTATCCATTTAAAATGGCAAGGGGACGGAGACTGAAACCTCGTAATTTGAAATGCACGGACGAAAGACGGGACCACCTTAATTAGTCTAACAACAGAGGACACAGTAGTGGTTGCGATGTTCTTTTGGAAGTCACATTCACGACACTCCTGGCTTGTCGCTATTTTCCCCCCATACTAAGGATGTGATCCTGTTGTCAAGAAGGTTCCAGGCAGCTTTCTGACTTGGATTCTCTAATTACTACATAATAGCAGTACCATGAGAGCTCTGTATATTTTCCTTCCACTTTAAGGTAATGAAGTCCAAACTCAGCACTCCGTTTCGCAATTTGTGGGTGCCAAAACTATCTTCCTCTCCACTTCATAGTTCCAAGCTTCACTTTACCACGTGTTCTCATCTCATAAGCAATTATACGTCACTTCTTTGTTATGTTGTCTTCGATTTCGTGTTAGTAACAGCTTTCCTGAGCTACGAGTCTGAGGAGCTCCCCTAGTCCACATACATTTTTCACAGCCTCGCTTACAACCACTTCTAAATACTTTTCCACACAAGTTGGGAGGTCTGTAGAAATGCCCCACACGTAGATAAAATGGACAAATGAATGAACGTCGGTCGTCAAGACAAGAAAACGTCGAAAAAATAGCACTAGTGATTTGTAAATGGCAGAAATTAGAAGTTCAAGGTGATAAGCTGCTAATTATAATTGCGCCTTTCAAAGGAGAAAAATATTGAACCCACGAAGATAAGGCAAAATATTATACATTCGTATAATTTGCCGTTACCACTGGTAATATGCGAAAGCATTTAGAGTATCTTGAAAAACAGATTAGTCATGTGAGAAAAGAATGCATGCCTTTTAGCTGTGCAGTGAATTCTTCTACGAATTATATCTGAAGATAGCTCGCTTGCTCAAGAATAATTTTCTCATACATGTTTTTTTTTCATTCTGCCACATTCTCACACAAAATTCTTGCAATTCCACACTTCTACGCTTTGCCTGATAAACAGATAAAGCGAATTATCTCCTTTGAATGGAATACATTGACACAATCGAGAAGCAACGAATAGTTTAATCATAAGGTCAAGAATTGTGACGCCATCTCTGAAAACCAAGATTATCCAAGGAAAATCTTTATCGCTCAGAACTCTTTCAAAGCGAAAATTAAATACGGAAAACAATTGATGTCGAAAGAAAATAAGTGGTAAAATAGTGGTAGGTCTTGCATGACTGAACTATGCAGGAATGGTACCAATGGTTTACAAGCATGAAAACCTAAAAAACTATGAACTGTACGCATGTCTTTAGACAAACGAAGTGAATGATGGCTTGTGACACGCACACTTTGAGTAAGGAGCAAATGAAATACTCTTCCATCATTCAAAGGTGCTTCCAAGGAACATCTTGGCGCTTAGGAACTGGTCCAGAGTCCGAAGACGGACGGATCCAGCCGATCATTGGGGATGGGGAATTGGGGATAGATTTTTGTTAAATAATAAACGTATTTGTTATTATAGTGTATATTATTTAAGTACTGTAGGTATCATACTACACAACATTACTGTTACATAATTTACAACAACTACAGAATTTGAATATAAATTAAATATTCAAATCAATTTCCCGAAATAAATGAAAATAAACAAAAACTCTAGGCCTTGGGGGGGGGGCATTTACTTAAGACTGCATCGCCCCTAGATCCGATAGAAACTAGTAGAGGAAACTAACAAAAACAAATTGTAGTACAAATCTAAATAACATTTCTAAACCATAAACAACAGGTTTTCGTGAGGATTCCACAGTCCAATCAAAATTTAAAGACACATCAGCCACAACTTTTAAGTTTAAATTTTTGATTAGCTGACCGATTTTCGTTAATCCAACCCACGGGCAGCTGTCGTCCGCCCTTTGGCACAACTTCGAGCTTCCAAGGACGCCGGACGGCAAGTTTCCTCCCCATCCGCCTCCACTACCACAACCTCACTGGCGACACAACATAGTGGTGGGGGTGGGGTAGGAGATCCCAAAAGATGTGCCAAGTTGCTCGATAACTTCATTTGCATCTGGGTCACGTCGGCTCCCCAGGAAACATGAGACGTATTCCCCGAGGAGACAAAAGCCGCCATCCCTCTCTCCTCTCGACCCCTCCTCCTACGAGAGAGTAGGCGAGCGGAAAAAGAAGAGAGGGATTGGGAGAGGGGGACGACGGGGGAGAGGGGGTCCTACAACGCGCACGACCGCCCCGATGGCGCGTGCACCTCACGCTATCCCCCGCCCCCCTCTCTCGTCTTTCCCCCCGCGCGGCCGTGCCCGCTATTGTACCGGTCGCGGGCCCGGACCCCGAGGCAGGTTCACTCCCCGGGGGGGCGCGGACGATATGATTAAATGTATACGTCAGCCATATTGGAAATTGCTACAACCCTGACAAATTCCGACAGCTCAGCTGATCGTTGGGGGAACATGAAAGCGAAGCATTCAACTTTATTGGCCATGTGTTTGGACTTTTTTCAAGCGGATCATTTTAAGTCACGGGAAATCGTTTTAAAAAATCAACCTGCGAAAATTTAGGACGGGATAACAAACATTTTCTTTGAGTGTTTACTGCGAAAAATTCATTCACTCGAACGTCTTTCATATTACTTATGTACACGTTAATGAACACTCTTGTACACGTGTTTCACTAGTCAAGCCACTTCAGTTACAGTGCGCCGTCTCTATTCTGCTTTAAAAAAATGAAGGTGCAAGTGACCACTTCCTTCCCTATTACTCCCGGAGACTGCTTTCTATGCCACCGGAAGTGCTACGACACGCAAACAGCTGTGCCGACTTCTTTTATCAGGATATTACCACATCTTAGGAAATGGAAGTATAATAATCCTTAAAAAGTGGAAGTTTAATCTGTAACGACGATGGAATTGCAGAAAAACGTGCTGGAATTTAGAAAACCATTTTACAGTTCGGAACGGATTCCGAGATCTGCGCCACTCCCAGGAAGGGGATTGCGACACTTCAAGATTAGTCAAACAAGGACTACACTTCACACGCACAACGTCCTCCTGATCCATCACTTGTATGAATAACACCGTTGTTCTAGCCATTTCTCTAATAAAAGCAACGAAAAATGCTCACACATAGCCAACACACATTTTTTCTAAACAAACACTCAAAACAAATTCTAAAAGTAGATAAAGCCCGTATTTCATACACAAAACGCTACGATGTCTGAAGTTCATGGGTGTTCCCTCAGAAATTGAAGACCACATCCCGCTTGTAGGAGGCGTCTGCAAAACTTTCTCATGGCTATAACCACATTGAATTGCTTGTTACTTTACATGCGAAAGAACTGATTTGTGTTCAGACACACTATAAGAAATGAGAAGCCGATAATGACTGCAAACTTTTTAAAGTCTTAAAATTCCTAGAAAAGTTAGAATTTTGTCACTTGCCAACAAACAAAAGCAATCACATTCAAATAATTCCCTGAACTCAACACAGTTTTTTTTATTGACAAGTTCTCACTTCTTTCCACAGTTATTCTATAAAAAATCATATTAAAACACAAACAGTATTGGCATTGCCCACGTGACACCCAGGAGCGGAAATAGGACAACGTTAACCCGGAAAACCCACTTCCAACTGCCCAACGCATCAAACATAAGAACGTGTCATGCAATTCGCCAATCTTCTTACGTTCATCGAACACCAGTAGGCATCCAACGAGCTTGGAAGTGCCAAGGCACCGTGCGTGGGAGAGAGACTCCTAGCTAGAGTTGCCAACCATCCTCTACTTCGGAGGACAGTCCTCCATTGGCATCAATGGTTCTCTCGTCCTCCTTTTCCTAAATTTTTAACATTTGTCATTTATTTTCCCACATGACTAACATCTGCTACGTTGTATCGTTTATTGTTTAATTTGGAACAGAAAACATGAATATCCTTTTTCTGAACAGAAAACATGAATATCCCTTTTACGTGAACATTTGTGGCAATCCTACTCCTCGCTCAGGTCGCGAGTCCATTAGCGTGATTAATGGGCTCACGCGAGCCCTTCGCTGCCCACACGACGGAGTGATCCTTTTCAAAATCCGCGCCGGCGGTCAGGGGCTGATGTACGCGTAGGCGCTGGAGGCACGTGCCCCCCGTATTTAAATAAATGTAATTTTAATAACTGCTTGAAACTCTCTTATTTCGTTCATATTTTCTAATAATAAAAGTAGTTATCTAGCCTTCTACCTTTAATTTTAAGATATGAAGTTAGAACAACGGTAGAATTATAAATATGCATAACTATGAAAAAAGCAAAAAACAATTATGAATTTAAGTTATTTTTATAGATCAAAATATATTATTTAAAAATTAACTGATATGAATAATTAAATGTCAATTAGTCAAATTAATTAATCAATTTAATGTAAATTAATAGATTTCAGGTAGAAAAATTAAACACGCGTAAATTATTAATGAAATATTTAATTTTAGTTATAAATATGGGTGTTTTTAATCATGAAAAAGTATACTAGTTATTATGTACAATATTTTCCTGGGTTAGTTGAAAATAATAGGCGGCAATTCTTCGTGTGTCTAAGGGCGACAAAGCTGTTAATCCGCCTCTGCCGGGCATGTTCCTAATCCGATGAAGGACTCGTATAAAAGCATTTTCCCCTGTGCCACTATCCGTCGGTTGAAATGAAATGTCCTGCGGAATCAAACATCAAACAAAAGTCTAAAACCGCTCTCTAAATGATAGAATGAGTGTCATACACGGGATATTGGAAGGGATTTAGTCTCTACCCGCAATGAATTATTTTTAAACATCACGAGACCGATAAAATTAATGGAAAGTCGTATAAACACCGTGAGCAATTGGAAACGATAACAGAGAAATACAAGAAAAAACCAAACATGACTTTTCAAACGCAAACTAACGTGTGTTTATAGTATTTTAATTAAAAACAAATGCAAACTTGTTTCTCAAGCTTATATTAATGCCAAGAATAGATGACATAAAACTCGTAAGACTCAATCTGTTGCAACTCCCCAAGCATCATATGTCCCCTTGTGGGGACCGCCTGATTAGAGCTTCTCTTCTCCTCTGTGGAAAACGAAGTTTCCCACAAGTCGGGTCGGAACCCAGTTCCGATAAATTTGTTTTCAACATTCCAGTTCAAGAATAATCAATAAACGAAGTCGCAAGTTGAAATGTATGAGGAGAATTCCACTTTATTTATTTTTATTTTTAATATCGCACTGCTGCTTCCCGACGTTGCCCACGGGATTTTCATTGCACCCGCATCCTCGTACCGAACATCTCGTCCCAAAACTCACCTCTTCGCCCATGGTTGCTTAGACATTCAAGCCCACGAGGCCCGGACTTGGCATTCCCAAACGGTACATGCCCTCAAATTATGACCAAATGGTACATGCCCTCGAATTCAGTTTTCAACTTTATGCTACAAGAACTACAAATATAACAAAAAACATTTTTCATTGTAATATTCAAAACGTTTCACCAATTTGTATACATTGTTCACTGTGAAATGAGGCAATTACATTGTTGCTGTCTCACTCTGAAAATGAAAATATTTATTTACAATATCCTTTTCAAATCATGTTTCATATTTTCTGAGGTATTCGCATGCACTTTCAATTTTTTTTTCAGTCAGACGGAACCTCTTGCCTAAAATACAGCCATGCCCAGGAAAAACCTGAACCAAAGTTTCTAATGGCAATAAAAATTACAATTAAGTTAACATGAAATTTGTTGGGGCCAAGATGTATAGACTACTGTAAAAGATTATCAAAAGTAATTGGGACAAGTAACTATCGCGAACTTGTACCATTAAATATAACTTTCGAATTTTTTAGCGTTTTCTGTTTAATGCATCTCCATTTTTTTAACGATTGTTGTGATGTGAATGTTTTATGGTGGGTGTATGCATATGTCGTTCATTATTATTATTATTATTATTATTTATTGTTATTATTATTATTATTCCTCTAATTCACGACTACAGATGTTATGAGTCGGTTGAATATAAAATCTAGTTAGACAAATCTTGCGAAACATTATCATTATCAATTACCATTATTATTATCATCATTACAATGCCGCTGTGGCGTCGTGCGAGACAGGGCTAGGGGGTGCGTGGCTCTAGATCTTCCGCGAGCTACCGTACATGCGCTAAAATTCGCCTATCACTACCTTTTCACCGGGCGGGCCAATACAACCTAAATACTTGTGCGGGCCGCCTACCGTGAAGGCCCGCCCTATCGGCGCCGGGCGGAGGGTCCACCAGGCGCGTGCGGCGCGGCGCGGCGGCGGCGTCGCGCCACGGCCCGCGTGGGCGACACGCCCCGCACCGCCGCAGGTATGCGCGAGCGGGGGCGGGGCGGGCGGCGGCGGCAGGCCACGGCCGGTGACGGCGCGACCGGCGCACAGTGTCAAAGCACGCGGAATCTTCGCGGTCCAAAATGCAATGTTTAAGGGTATTCGACGCTCGATCAGCAGGGACGTGGGTATCGAATCAGGAGCTTCAGTTGCAAAAAAAGGAAGTCGTAATGAAGCTCCCGATTGGACAACCGTGTGCCAGCTGATCAAACGTCAATTCGACGCATGTTTCAATCGGAGAATAAGCTTTTTTTTTTTCAAAATATATAATGACATTTACTTATTTGTACAGATACAGTGAGGGGTGCAAACCTGGGCTCTGCCCTTGGTGTAGGGGACAGGTCGCTCACCTTCCACTTCCGAGCACCGGGGTTCAAATCCGGGAGGATCCATGAGGAGGGAATTCGTGGCGTCAAAGCGAGTTCGCAGCAGGTTTTTCCGGGATTATTCATTTCCCCTTGACTCTCTCATATCATCATTGCTCCATCATTATGTGTTAATCATCAATCAAAACCTCTCAAACCATTAGTTCCAGGTATGGCAGAAAAGGATTCGATATCGAATAATAATGATAAAGATTAACTCAGTGATCATCCTTCAGATCTGCGGACGGGTTTGGGACTTCGGTTCTACATATAAAACGCTTGCAAGAGGATTGGTTGCCCAGATATCCACATCGTTAGTGTCAAAGAGGAGGGGGACAGTGGGAACCCGTGTTCCCCCCCCTCACCCAAGTTTTCTTACGGCCTTGAATCGTTCCCAAGGGTTCAGATTCATTCGTGGCTAGTGGTCCCTCAAGAAGAGGAAATTGAGTAGGAATTCGTGCCGATCCCGGAGAGATTAACGTGTCAGTCACCTAAACAACCTCACATCCTGTAGCTTCCGGCTAGGAAAGCGCCCTACCCAGGTTTCTAGGATGATCTGGCGAAAATAAAGACGTCAATCGGAAGGCAGCTCCATAGTGGCTATCTTCAGTTTTGATTTGACTGACTCGGGTCAAGGACGGATTCCACCACCACCAAATATGGGCCCAAAATATATCAATGATAAATCTAGCCGACTGTTTTGTTCAATAAACTATATTATGATCGTAAATGACACATATAACAGTAAAGCATCCTGTACGTCGAGTGACCTGCGAGACTAGGCATTCAACTGAAGAGAGCGGTACTCCCCCTGGAAATGTAAAACAAGAACTTCCAAGAAACAGATTTTAGTTCAAACTCTCAATGCAACATTGTTCCATAATTCACTCCACCTCTCTATTAAAGTATAGGTAAGAAATAATAGAATTTATTAATAAAAATCACTCCGCTGAACACAAAAGATTGTAGTGACAAAACTAAAGGAATACTCCGAAATAAGAGTAATTATATTAAACAATAACCAATATTTTACACCATTTCTTGAAATCCTTCATTATTATTGAAGAAGAACCAAACTTTCAGTCTTTGTGTCAAATTTTAAGTGATCGCGGGTTAGAATGCTACGAACTCAGAACTTCTGGCTAATCTGTTCCATGCTAGCTGCACCGAACCGGAGACAATGTGAATATATGAAATTAAATTTTGTTAAAAACAATCCATGGCGGTGGTCTAACAGTTGAATTCACGTCGGTGAGAGAGCAAAACAGTTTTCCTAGAAGTACAACTGTTTTCCATAAATGTTAATCGACCAGAAACTAATTTTAAAGAGAGAAAATGACAAACTACATCTGTGAGTTCAAATCCATCGCGTCATAGATGTTTTCCTCTTCTAAGAGTTCAATAAAAGCCAGGGACAAACAAACACGTACTCATCTAAATCATCCTTCACCCTTTAGTAATCGCCCCGCGCAGCGCCATTTATCACTTTTCTGGCACGAGATCACCAACTCTCCGTCACAGACACTGGCCTAGAAGAAGAATCGCTCTACCAACACGACTACGTGAAGTATCTATGCGGGATTGAAAAACAACAACACTAAACCAGCAGAATCTCGCTTTGCCGCGAAAAGCCTCCAACGCAAGACCAATCTGTCGTCAAGGGTCACACTGCGACCTTTCTCGGGGCGAATATCTACAACCACACCGCAGTACTACGACGCCGAACACTGCGTCTCCCCACCGGCAACAGCTACATGGACTCCGGCTGCGGAATCTGTCTCCACATTCATTTTCGCCCGTCCAGACACGCAACACTTCTCACTGCGCTTCGGCGGGCCCTCCCGGCGGCAGGCCGCAGGAGCCGCACTAGCCAGCGGCAGCAACGAGCATTCCGAGGCAAGCGGGGCTCGCGGGATCCGCGCGCAAAAGTGGGGCACGCGCGGCCACGAAAGCTCAAAGCTCGCTCCTCCTCCGCCGCCGCCGCAGAGGCAGAGGGGCAAGCATGGCAGGCCGCGCGCGCTTGCCCTCGAATTCGGACGTCATCCTGCTGCGCGCGAGAGAGGCCGTTCGCCCGCCCGCCCGCCACGGCTCGCTCTTCTGCTCTCCTCCTCCACGTGGTGGAGCAGCGCGTGGCCGTGGGGCGCGGCGTCGCGCCCGCGCCGGCCCCGGCCAACTGCCGGGCAGGGTAGGGCCGGGCGGGCGGGCGGGGGGCGCAGGAGAAAGGCCCGTTACGGTGCGAAAACCTCTTCCTGCACCGTAGGTAGGCGGGAGCGCGCGACTAGTCCGCTGCCCTACTGGCTCGACACTTTTGCTACCGGGCTCGGGGCGCGAACGAATGGCGTGGGAGTTGGACGCGAGTGGATGACGCGTTTGGAGAGCTCTTACTGCTTAGCTTAATGGAGTGCGGATGCTGTGCTAACTGCCGCAGCGTTTTAGGTGGGTCTATTGCGTATTTATTACTTCACTTTGACACTGCTTGACTCGTCCCGTTTCCGTTCGTTTGCTGTGGAATAAGACGGATCGGAAATAACTTGCGTTTCGTTTAATGATATTGCACACAGTGAGGATGCATGAACAGATGTTCATGCGCACAGATATTTTCGTTCTTTTGAGTTCGTAGCAATGGAGGAAGGTTTAATTTCACGTCTCATGAGAGCACTTAACATGAAACAGCACCGACGTGCACACACATTATGGAAATTCGATGAATGGACGTGGATGCGTACTGTGATAACTGAACGAAACTAGTCCGGAGCAACCGACAAATAACGAGGAATCTCTTCAATATTTCGAATGTAAAACCTGTCGAAAATTCATCATCACAACCATATCTCTTCAGAAACGAACGTGGCCAATGACGGCAAACGAAGGAAAAATCGTTGCCTACAAAACGAGTAAGCAAGTTTCAATTTTCAACAGATTTGACTGGCTTCATATAAATGCGGTTATTGTGTTGGTCCCAGCGATCTAACCATTAAAGAATTTTTAAAAATTTCAATCCTTGGATGAAGAACGTAAAAAGTGTCATAGATTTCGTTCAAAAACTGACAACAAAAATCTTCAAAACAAGAATTTGATTAAAAAAATACACATGGATATGGTCCCCCTATCACCGAATGTATTTTAAAAAATCAAGTAATAAATACGTTCAATTGAAAATAAAGTGTATGAGAGGGTGAAAAGGACTTCATCGGCTCCAACCTATCCACTGGAGCGAATGTCAAAGCTCATTTTGTGTAAAAATTCAATAACTGTTCATTCACTGGGGCGTTCCCTCACTGACAGGCTTACTCCTGTAGGTTTTGGACGGCAGTTATTATCCTAAAAAACATTGAAATAAATGCAACACTTCCCAGTATCGCAACACCCGTCTGGGCGATAATACGTTTTGGGAAGAAATAATGCAAGAAAAACTGCAGGAATGGTGCAACTAAAACGTCGAATACGTCCTTAAATTGTGAAGTGACACACACTTTCAACAAACCAGTTGAATTTCATGGCTAAATAATGAAAACGCGAATTATAATTACCTATTCTAAAAAATTGCCCCGAATCCCTCTTTCTCTCTCCGCAAATTTCAAATTCACTACCAGACGTTCCCATTGATTCATCGATTCTGTTAACTTGATCCATGAATTGATTTGGCACCAAGATATCAGTAGTTTCGAATGATGTGGCACGCTGGAAACCGAAATAAGACCTGAGTAAATGACGCCTCCAGGAGGCGGCATTCGGCAGTAACAATATTAGAAGATGAAAGAGTACGAACGCCGATTGACAAAATCATAGTACGACATTCAAAAATACACAAGTATAAACAATGTTTTTATTCCAATATTTTTGCGATTACTTTATTTTTACCTGTTCTACGCTTCACTGATTTTGTTAATTACGTGAAACGTACACTCCGTTAGAATTCGTAGGAGCCTCACCGTACGTCTGGCCAAAGGAATTAAGGAAAGGAACCCGAATTCGTGCCTGCCCTACACTATAAAACCCAACCACCACCGGTTGCCGCAAATTCGTCTCTTGACTCCACGTGCTTCGCATAGCCTCAAGGAACCTGTCCACTACCTCGTACGGTGTACGATTTCTTTACAAGTTGTTCTAAAATGTCAAAGACGCGAGAGACAACCCAAAGCATGACATATTGTATGTTAGAGGACAGGAAAGCGTTGAGACATCTGGTCCCTAAAGGGTACTTCGGCCACGGATTCTTGAAGAGACGCTGACTAGGCGTTTCAGAAAGATTATTACGTGCACGCTGAACCAGATCAAGTGCTTTGCATGTCTAACTGGACTCAACGACAGAAATCGTATGAAGGGGAGTGAGTGCAAGGAAAAAGGGGCGTGTGATACACAAAAGCACCTGCAACAGGGGAATACTACTTGCAACATTTGCGTCCGGTTCTAGAACACACACTCGCCACACTTCAAAAGTCGATTATTTCCAGGGATGCTCTTCACTTCCTATAGTTGTGGTGCCCTTCACACGCAACTATCACTGTTGCACTCGCGACCTCATTCGTTGAAATGCAAACGCACATTGATTTTCCATCTTGAATGACTGGTAAATCATTCTGAATACATTAACTAAAATCAAATTGTTTAAAGGTTTCCACATAAATTGAATGTCACAATTGGTACTTTGTTCAATGAAACAATGTCGTAACACCTTATCAATACAAATTACACCTAACATATGAAACAAATACCCCAAAAATGTGACTGAAACAAATTGGTAACTATTAAAACATCATTCTAAGAATTAAGAAAAATGTCATACTGACATATTTATTTGAAACATTATACAACAAAAAATGTGCATTTTTGTGTGCAATGTGCATACTTGACAAGAGAATTCTTGTGAATCGTATAAAAAGAAAAGCAATGACATTTAAATGAGAGTTTAGTGAACTAAATTTGCAAAACAATAGATAACAAAACATATTCCCTTGAAATCATTAATCAAAACAATCCCCATGAAAATGGGTCTAATTAATTTAATTATTTATCTTGGTCATCAATTTAAAATGAAATACACATTCTTCAAAGTATGTCAGAAATACACACCCCTTCCACAACAGACAAGGCATGTACTTCAAAAGGGTAGAAATTTGAATGTATCTACTCACAAGAATGTTGTTCAGTGATATACACAGAAGATCCTCATTGTAAATCCTTGCCAGTGGAGATAACAAAACAAGCACACACTCACATGAAGCACTCATGCAAGGAAGTAGCAAAGCTTTATATCATCATTAAAAAGATCTTAATGTTTCAAAAACTGATGCACACCAAATGTTTGATGAATGAACAACAACAGTAACTAATAATACACACCATCTTCACACACAATATTAAAAAAACCTTCTTACTATTAACAAATTTTTGGTTAGTCTCACAAGACAGCTGGCTCAAAAAAAATATTTTACCATAAAACTACTCGACTGATACGTTCCCAGGATATGAACACTCAGCTGCACAATCGTGAAATTTAAGTACGACCAAATATCTTACTATGTCTCGAACACACACGCAAACATACTCTTGATATTCTACATCCCGCTATTAGTCATTCACTGGGCCTCGATCATGGCGGTCACCTAACGGAAAGAATCAATGGGGAGGAGTACTACAGCGTGTTGTTCCGAAAGAACACACTAAAATAGTCTTCTTCCTACAATCATATGCACGTCAAGTAAATTAAATGAAAGGCTTACCTTTAAACATTTACAATCCGATGAGTTTTATACTACAAACACTCGCACATCAAAACACTCCATCCCTGCGGAACACTTCTACGCACTCACCAGGAAGAATTTTGAAACACTGGTGTCGCATCCCGCCAGCAGATGTCAACACTTTACTCAAAACACTGTCGGATGATGTCACGTGGTGGCGGTAGCGTGGGGTGAGGGCGTGGTGATATAATGTTATCAGAGAAAAAGGATCATGTATTATTACGTGATCGCCGTTAAGAATTGTAATTCATAGTGATTGTGACTGAGAACTGAAATCACATCGTTGACAAGGTAAGTTTTAATGCATATCGCACGAATGTACAGGTTAGTTTACCGGCTTGGTCCAGCAACATTAGTGACGATGTCAGTTACTATATTATCTGATTTTTGACAATATTCGTTGAAATATATTCATAATTTTGTCGTCGTCATCGTTGAGAAGTCAAAATATTGGATCACTGTTGCGTTTGCTAAGCAGTGACAATTCAAGGACAAACGTCCACAAACATTCGATGATCTTTCGCTGTCATTGGAGGTACCTTACTCCGTAATTGTTTTAATAATAATCATATATTATTCCAGATGGCAACGAGATGGGGAATAGCTAGTGCTGGCAAAATTAGTCATGATTTTGTAACTGCACTCGCTACTTTGCCGGCTGATGAACACACTGTCGTTGCAGTTGCAGCTAGACAAATTGAAAGAGCCAAAGAATTCGCTGATCTGCATAAGATACCAAAGGCATATGGATCTTATGAGGAATTGGCTGCTGATGAAGAAATAGGTTAGTAAGGGAAACTGTATTTGAAGGTTTCTTTTTATTACTTACAATGCATTTATTATTTATTATTGCAGATGTGGTGTATATCGGTGCAGTAAATAACACTCATTTAGACATTGGAAAGCTTATGTTAAATAGTGGTAAGCCAGTTCTTTGTGAGAAGCCTCTCACCTTGAATTTGAAACAGACAAGAGAACTAATTGATTTAGCAAGACAGAAAAAGCTCTTCTTAATGGAAGCAGTATGGTCACGCTGCTTTCCTGCATATGAAGCATTACGTAAAGAACTGGAATCTGGAAAGCTAGGCGATATCCTTCAAGTACAAGTTGCGTTTGGTGTGCCAATTGCTGATGTAGAGCGTGTCAAGTAAGTTATGAAGTTCTTTTGTAAATAGAATTGTGCATGGAATTATTTGAAGGTCAAATTTTATTTTGTTTGTAATCAGGTTAAAAGAATTAGGTGGAGGAACAATCCTTGACTTGGGAGTCTATGTATTACAATTTGCTATGTTTGTATTTGGACCAAAACGGCCCAAAGATATTGTTGCTTTGGGACATTTAAATGAACAAGGAGTTGATGAGAGCATGAGTTGTGTAATAACTTATGAATCTGGTCAAACAGCAGTTCTGAGCACACATTCTAGAGGGGAGTTTCCCAATGAAGCTTTGGTTGTTGGTTCTAAAGGTGTAGCTTGCGTAAGTAAAATTGTTGTTTGTTTGTTGTTGTTGTTGTTGTTTTGTGCTAGAGTACTTAAATAAAATCCTCCTGATACTAAATAAATTTATTATTTTTCAGGTAGCTAAACCCTTCTGGTGCCCTACAAAAATAATTACTCCCGAGAAGACAAGTGAATTTATTCTCCCTAGTGCTAGTTTACCACTCAATTTTACCAACAGTGAAGGTCTGCGCTATGAGGCAATGGAAGTTCGGCGCTGTCTGAAGCAGGGTAAAAACAATTTTTTAACTTTATTTCATCAACAAAGTGGATAAGTTTATAGAGACAAGACCAACTACATTCCCCAGACCTTAATGAAGAACAGCCATGGCAGCTGTGGAAGCACACTTGTCATGGTTTACAAGATATATGTTGCATGTATATTATGGTTTTAATTCTTCAGCTCTTTCCACATTGACTTTGTTTAGTAAGTTGCTGGTAGTAATTGGTCTGTGACTTTGTTTAGTAACTTGCTGTAAGATTACGTTTAACATTAATTGATAATTTCCTCTTCAGGGACAAACTGACATTACTAAAGTTAGGAAAGTAGCTTTACCAAATTGTCCGGTTTGCTTCATTTGTCACAATACTGTTGAAATACTGTAGTCTTCTTTCAGTAGCAAAAAATGATATACTAATTTATGTTTAAAATTTAACCCTAGAGATTTAAAGAGAGACTGGGATCCACTTTACACCACTTAAACTTATTTTAATCTCTTTGTAAAATTTTCTGCTTAATTTCTTCAGGATTTTTTCTTAGATAATTGAATTTCACTCACACTTTTGATTTACAGCCAGGAACATAACACTAACTACTGATTTCAGTTTCAAAATTATTCCAACTAATAATAAAATTTGTTCAAAGAATTGTCACCCTGACACGGTTCATAAGAGCGGATAATCGGAGCGTAAACACATCCAAGAAGGTGACTAGACTGTGACAATTGTATTTCTACTATTACACTTGAAAAACAATTATTATATAACTCTTAAATTAGGAGAAATTAATTCTATTCAGTAACATTCTGTAAATATTTTACATCTGAATCAGTAAACTCTACACTTCTGAAGGCATAAGCTTCAATGGTCATTATGCTTGTAACAGTTTGATACTAATATTCAAGGTTTGTGAAATATAGTTGGTCTGGATGGAAATGAGTGTGTATTTATAAATGTGCATCATTGACAGTATATCATAAAAATAAAGATCTCCTTTCAGTTGTCATTATTTTTAATTGAATATTGATAAAGTAAAACATATTTGCTTATTTGTAATTACTATTACATTAAAAATATCTACAATTTCTCGTAACAACTATTAACCAGGTTTATGCAAAGTTTTAGAATATTGTACTGTCACTAAATTAAGTTTTCAAAATAATCCTATTGAATGTTACAGGAAGATGCAAAGCAGTTGATTTTTATTTATATAACTGTATTTCATGAATGTAGTTTCCTTTTGCTATTTATATTTATTCTATTTGAACAATATTTGGAAATGTAACAAATTAAGGTTATTTTAAATGTTGATTAAATTGGTAATTTTGCAAAGGAAAATTCTGTTTGAAGCAGTGAGTGGTACTGAGTCTTAAGAAATTCTGACATTTTGAAACTATTTTGCAATATTTTGTTGTATATTTAAAATTAATTTGGTCAAAATTTTGTAGATTTTCACTATATTAGAAGCAAATAGGGTTTGCTAGCATTGCTAACAAAACTTTCTTTCACTTTTTTTTATTTTAAAAGTACATCCATTAAATAACACATTGTTTTTAAACTTCTTTTTCTTGCAGGTCTTCTTGAGAGCCCAAAAATAACTCTTGATGAAAGTTTGTTGTTGGCCGAGTTGGAAGACACTATACGCCATAAATTAGGTGTGAAGTATGATGTTGATTGAGCATCATCAAATTGGTGCTTGGTGGGAGAACATTTGATTAACTAATTTTGATGTGATGGAGTTGCATTTTCTCTTTGCAATGTATTTTTATACAATTTTTTGTGGGTATTTAATTAAGCAAACTGCTATTCATGTCAGTACAACAAACTTGCTTGCATTTTCTGAAATGGGCATTTTTCTACCTTGTCATTCGGTGCTATACTTTTATCTGTAAGACTGTTGCAAAAGAAATATTTATTTTTACCAAAGTTAAACTTCAGTTTCTATTTTCAATATTCAATTTCTGTATAAATTTGTCAAATGGAGAATATAATTGAATAAATACAGTTTTAAAGGATTTATTGTTGATTACTTTTTTCCACATTAATTAGTTTACACCTTAATAATTTTGTCAGTAAATTCTGGTAAACAGGTAATAGAATATTTTCCTATTTGGATGTGAACCCTTCACAGAAAACCACAAAAACAGATTTATTGAATAACCTGCTTTACTGAAATTGGTGTAGATACCATCAACTTGAAATTTTTTTCCATTGAATTTTAATTACATTGACAATACGGAAATATCTATGTTTCTGCCTGATATAAAATCACACTGATTTGATGATGAAAAAGGAAATATTGTTTTTAATTTTTTTCTGTTTTACTCTATTTAATAATTTGGGACTTCTAGTTTATTACTCTCTTAGTAATTTCTTGGATCACTAGGATTCCCACTCCACCCATTGCTCTATCCTTCCTTTCCATTCTTTCACATCAGTTGGAACCATTTACCCAAAATACCTCTTCTGAAAAACAGCTCTTCTTCTTCTCTCTCTCTCTCTCTTTTTTTTTTTTATTATTATTATTATTATTATTATTATTATTAAAACTTTCTGAAACACGTATCTGCTCATGGATATTCTGAAAGTCTCACTTATGTCTTGCCTTCTCTTTAACTAATAGGAAACCAAAAGATTGTGAAAAATATGAAAATAATGTGTCTTTTGATACAACACAATTTCCTCTGTGTAAATGTTACAGAAGAGAAAACTAAACTATTAATTGAGATGACCTGTAAATAATAGTGCCGTAATAATTCTATAGCACTTTCTGAAATATTATTAAAATTTTGAGAAAATTGTTCATTATGGAGAGCAAGTTTAAAACATTTTAAAACTGAAGAAACTTTGTTGACATTGTTGCAACAAGTTGAGCAAAAAGTGACTTATTGTGTAATTGTAGGCAGAGGTGCATTTCAAGGAGTTCCTTCACATAGGCAAGAAAAAATGTACAGCCCTTTAAATTATAATTCATCTTAGATGTATTTCTGAATAAATTTTTGAATGTCAACACTACCTCTAATGTGATTGGTATGGACATATAAACAATTTTCATTTTAATTACAGAATATTCAGTGCACTGTATAGTTATAATTTCCTTTAAGTGGTCTCTTAAAAGGGGTAAATTAAGAAAATTGCTTTCAAGAAGCCAGTCGGTAGTTGGAGAGAGGTGTTATCTTACCAGGAGTATAATTAGCATACAATACATGGATTTCAGTGTTTATTTCAAGAAAAATCAGTTGTTGAGAGAGATGGTCATTTAATAGTGATGGTCTCTTGGAGAGGTTACTCTACTTGAGTAGCTATTTATGAACCTGTCATATTTTGGCTTTTATGAGCAAATATATTTTCATTAAATTACTTGAAACTACTGTACACTGTATCTACAATTCATCTTCCAAAATCCACTTTTTAGGTAATTTTAATGTTTTTTAATTGGTCAAGAATGGGCAACCAAGAGTAATACTATGTTGGCTCTATTTATTTATCAAAATTAACAATTGAGGCGGTCTACGTAAAAAGGGCTCGTATGCAAAAAAGCTGTTTTTAGAAAAACAGAGTTGAAAGTTTTGTTTGTGTATATAAAGTTTATGACTTTTGATAATGAGATAATAATAACTAAAATATAAAGAGTAGCTATTCAACACGTTATACGCATTACAATTAAAGGCACAACTCGTGCCTTACTTTAAAATAATAATTTTAATGCCGGTGGTTTTATGCAGAATAAAATTGGTGCAACATGTGTTGTTAGGATTATTTTTTAATCTTGCTCTCTTCACAAAAATCACAAACATCAGTTTTTGGTTTACGTATAGCATATGAAAACTTTGTTTTGAAGTATTCGTAGAAAGTTTGATAGTTCATATTTAATGTGCTATTACATTGTGCTTCGTAATATTCTTTAAACATATCATACTCTTTTACGGTAAACAATGTATTGTCAAAATAAAGTAGATTACTTTTTGCCTTGCAGTAAGGACTCTCATCATGGGGTATAGTTGCCAAATGTTTCCCCATAAGTTCAATTACATGATAAGCTATATTTCTAGGTCGGTTGGAGTGTGTCCGTCGTTTCTCTTCAAAAGATTCTTTCAGCAACAACTTGTTTTGGATAACCCGAAGGCGCTTTATAGAAATTTGAAACAAATTCACAATAAAATTGTGACATACCTGTATTTTGGCACCACCTACAAACATATTATAAATCCATGTATTTCCTCTTTGTCTCTTTGGGTTTATACTATTGGTTTTTTGTTTTCCTGTATGCTCCATACATTTGCGTAACATGGCCCATCTTTTCTCTTGTCCATTATAAAATGAATCAAACAAGTCAATCTGATTCTCCAAAGGTAATTTTTCACAGCATTTCCTTGTACAACATTCGGATACCAAATGATGCTTTTTGGAAGCAACCACCTTTCCCGATGAAGAAACATATCTCTCACCAAGTGCATGTTTGACTTTAATTACTTCATGCTTCTTATTCTTGAGTTTAAAATAAATTTTCCTTTTTCTTTTTGATGTAAGAACATCAACAACTCCTCCCACATTTATGTCTCTATTATCACTCATTTTCTAATAATAATAATGATGATAATAAACACTTCGTTCAAAACTAAAAACGATAATGCCTTCACAGTTGTAACTACCCGCTTCTGCACAGCTACTTTCAAACATGGATATGGACCCATTTTGCAACTGGTTAACATTTTAACTAACATCAATTGTATTTATTGATTGTTGCATTAAAATTGAATTTTCATTCAGCTTGTAGTATGTTTTATTTATTTACTGGTAAAATGTCATATGTAAATAAAAAATTTTAATGGAAAGGGGGGCCCAGATATGTAGTTGGCTCTCCCTCTAATTTTAGGCTGCCATGTCCATCTTTTGAATTGTTCAAATTGTCATTATAGTTGTAACATGTAGAAAGAATTGTACTTGTTTTTTCATTGCCTGTTTTCTAAAAATATTTTGTATCTTTTTAGTATGCCCTTTATTGTGTGTATAAATATAAAAATATGAATATTATTACTTATTTTTGCTAATCATCAGGAAACAAACAGCTTATCCAAATGTTTATGATCACTAAGGGATGGCATGCTATAGCAAGTATGATAAGTGAGGGGGCATGGGTTTAAATAATGCTTTGGCTTGGATATTTACATCTAAGGTGTGGTGTGGTTGACACAGTTTTCTTTTCCACCTACCAAAGAATCACATTTACACAATATATTTTCTTTCCTGATCTGCTCAGGTGGCCCAGAAGCATGTGAGGCATGAACGCATTGTGTTTAGATGGTGGTATTCCTGACTCCCCTTGTGATGTAGAATCGTTGGTCAAGCTAAACCATTAGGTATCACCCTTTAAGACTGGATCCTTTCCCTCCAGACAGATACCCACTAACAGGTATCTGCTTGCCTGAGATAGCTCCAAGGGATACTTGGGAAGCTCCCCTGAGCCAAAAAGAAAGATATTGATAGACCTATAGGCAGTGTCGGAAAGCCAGTGAGGAACTAACCAAGAAAGCTAGTCATGACTTACCCCAATTGACTGATTAGTTTGTCAACTGCTAAAGTCAGTTCGAAAAGTGAAGTGCATGTTTTTATCATAGTGACATAGTAGCCGTGATCTTCTCCCACAGGATGGCAGGACTCAGTACAGACTTACCTGTCGGGTTCCAGGGGTTTTCCCCAACCAGGTGTCTCCCACCAGTTGGGCACCACCCGATCTAGGACAAGCTTAAGCTCCCGACTGGTCTCTCAGCATATGTAGCTGTGTGGTGTATGTAAGTGTAAGTGTATATGTGTATAAGGAGTGAGGAAGGAAAGATTGTGCATGGTCAGTAGCCCATTTGTTAGGGTACTGCTCTGGCATTTGCCTGGTATTGATCGGAGAAACCATGGACAACTACTAATCAGAGCAGCTGACAGCTAGAATTCTCCTCGAGACGGGCTGAATTCAGCCTAACTATGTAGCTAGTGTCAAAAATCCTGCCTCCATCAGGACTTGAAACCTAAGACCTCCCAGTCAGTGGGCCTGCAGTGACATCAATTGATGCTCTGGGCCTTCTAAGCCAGTGCTTACCCTGAGTAGAATTGCTAATGTAAAGGAAAGGGGATCGACCACTGTCCAGCAAACCTGCTTGCTAGAAGGAGCAAGGCCTACGTAGAGCTATCTAGGCTCAAGTGTTCTGATACAAACAGTTGTGTATATACCACATTATTTTCTACAAAATAACATAATAAACAAGTGTTGTTTATGGTATGAAAAATTGACAATATACTGTTACTGTCCATATTACCCCACATCTTGTATGCTAGCTCATGAACAACTATAAATAAAGTGGAGGTAATAAAAATTTTATTTTTAATGCTAAACATAGATTTTTCCCAATTCTGGAACTAATGTATGAAAATGAGCCAGAAACCAATTTTTTATTTACGTTTCTTTTTCTCTTACCAAAGTTCTAATTTATTGAACTTCTGGAACCTCTGTAAACCAAAACATTTACAAATCATTAACATTAAATTTGATAATTATCTAATTGGAAGAGTGAAGTAATGTGAATATTTCATAAAGTACTACAAACATTTCATCAAACAATTTAGATAATATAATTTCTAATGTTGGAAATCTGATTTTTTCAAAATTATAATCTGATTAAGTAAATTGTTCTCTTTGTGTAAATCATTAATAATTAACACTAAGAATTTTACAATGCAAAATTTTAAAAATTCTCTTATATCCCAAACTATATTTTAAACTATTTTACTTTCTTGACCTAATGGTAAGAAGAGAAAGTATTGTAACCGTGCTCTGGAAAACAGTCAATTTCACAAAAATTCTTATTGCTAGGCCCTGGTAAAAAAAAAAAGTTTATAAATCTTCTTTCCAAATCTAGAGCTCTTTCTTTTCCTTTAGTGCATTCTCAGTGTTTATTTCTTTTCTTAAAATATATTGGGGTGTCATCTGGTCTGGTTCTGTTGTCTTGGATTGTCATTTTTCAGTTCATTATTAAATAAATTATTTGTATAAGCTATTCAATATATTAGCTATTTTGCCAAGTTTCTAAAATTGAAACTAATTTGTTCTGAAAATCAAATTTGACTTCTTACAATAACAAAAATTTTAAAAAATATAACTTTTGTATGAACTACTACTGTGATTTTGTAAACGACCTACGCACACCATGACTTGGTTCTTCTCTTTTGGAAAATGTATCTTTCACTTTGATATATCAAAAAGATGATTTAGTCTACTATTTTTAGAACTATTTCTGACACAAACTAACATGATATTACCACCAATTTAAAATGTTTAAATTCATAATTTCTACTTTAATTAAAAATTTCCTTAACGTTTTTCTAAGCATTTGAGTTGACCATGCTGCTCATAATAACAGAGTACATTCATAATTCGTTTCTGAACCTACAAATAAAATATATAAATATTAATTTGTCTATAACTTCACTCTTGTGTGACTGTGACAATAAAATGTCACAATACATTATTTAGTACATCATTTGTATTCAAGCTGCATTATTTTCTAACAATTGTAGGTATTGCTCTCTAATATTCATACAATTATAGGTACTTGACAACGACTTCTAACTTTCAAAATGAAGACATAATAGCTGTAATTAAGAAACAGATTGGATTTCAACATTAAACTTGTTGTTGAATGACAACTATCTAGAGAGTTGTAGATGTATCTTCCACTTTTGACCTAGTCATTCTCAAAGAAACTTTGGTGTAAAATGGAAACATGATGTTAGTAGTTCTGTGATTTCATATTCTCATTAATTTCCATTCTGTATTATTTAACATTTAAGACCATTTAATACTGGAGATCTATCAAACTCCATTTCGGTCATGCATATTGTTGCTCTCCTACTGTATAACTCCTTATGAGAAACCTGATCTCCCACTATATTTTGCTTTGTTGCATGTAGTATTCAGTGAATATCCTTCATAACTCACAACATTTTCCCATTCTTGTAAAGGTTGATTGTGAAAAGAACACTGAAGTTTGCTTGTAGTGAAATAGTTGCAAAAATATTTGAAATCAAGAAAACTTACACATCCTTGCAATCAAATTTTTCAAATAATTGTATAATTACTGGTTGAAATTTTTAGCTGCAAATTTATTTAGATGATGCCGGAAAATTAATGTAAGGAATTAATTGAGAAAAAATCAAATCCGATAATAATAACCAGATACAAATTAAATGAAATACCCATTATTGTTATTTACTAAAACCAATAGAATATTTGGCATGACCAATGCCTCTGTGTTATTTATTCATTAATTTCATAAATCTCTCTTTTTCATTGTTACTTTTATGAATTGGTACTGCAGATATCAGAAATGAGTTATACTACAGGCATCTTTGGTTTAAGTGCAATAAACAAGTAGTCAAAAGAGCCAACAGGAGCCGACTATATTAATTGTACTCCTCATATTGTGAATCACTTTGAGATGACTCAAAAGAAACTGAATTTTGTTATTGTAATAAGTGAACTGCAAGTTGTCAGTAATGTGTTCGAGACCTTGTAGTTCTCAATTAGAACATGACACTAATCTGCTACTGAAAATTTTTACTGTCTCCAATGTTGCCTTTGATGATTAACACTGAGAGAAATAAAAATGTGTAACATGCAAGTTCTTGTCCTTTCTTTTCTGTTTTTGTACCCACTTATTCTGTATATTCTACGTGTTTCATTGGGCAGAATATTACAATGATATTTTAAAATTTTCATTTGTGATGTTTTGAAAGTCATAAAAAAAATTCATGATGAAAATAATTTAATTGCCAGTGTTTTGTGAATGAAGAGTCTTATCACACTTCCATTGAGGTTTATTGCTTGCTCTTTCAAGAATGAAATGATAATATTGTAAATAATTTGCCAATTAAAAATAATAGAAATGAAATGTAGTCAGAAAATTGTTACAATAACAGTTTTATATTTATTAGTATGGTGTTTACATTTATTTGTAATGGTACCATTACATTTTGAAGTAAACAAATTTTGTAACTAGTTGAAGTGAAAGAGAAGACATTTAATAGCAATTATTTACATTTATAGTGTCTTCTTTCAAGACAAAACATAATTAAAATTTTCAGTGGATTGAAAGTCATATTTAACTGCTCATTAAATAATGGGTTCAAAGGCTATGGAGGTATGTGTTTCACTGCAGCTTATGGATTGTGTTCAGACATCACATTTCACAAATACACAATTTTTGTAGATAAACAAAGAATAAAAAACAGGCATACTCCTATTTGTGGAAGATACTTGCACACAGTCACTTAAAAAATTATTTATCATTATGTTACAAAATAAATTATTTGTAAAAGGGTATTGTCATTAGGAATATTTAGAAGTCAAACACTCGCAACTAGTTACACAGTTACCGATATTTATTTTACTTCAATCTGCAACAAACCCAACACTCTCATTATAAACGATTCATATATTAGAATGATGTCATAATAAGTCAATTATGACACAGTACTGTTTAAATATGGGCACTTAATTATTATGCCATTGAAAGTTAGCAATGCTTGTTAATAATTAAATATTCCTGAAAAAGTCATTATTGTTCAGTATAACAATATCAAATGTAGTTGCTTAAAAAAAAGACAAATGCACTGCTATCAATCATATCGAAATAATCAAAGTGCCAAATGAGATTCAAACACAATTGTCAAATACTGTACTCACAATGGAATTTTTAAGCTTTATTCTGCAAGTTTTAATTCAAACTTGTTTTTACACAAAATTGATATAGTTATTCCTGTAGCCAATGATACAGGGTACTTGAATGTCACATTCACAGTTCCCTGAAACTAGAGGAATGGTGTAATGGTTTTGCAAGCACTATAATCTATACAAGTCATAACATTACATTGAAGCTAACGACTGCTAAGACTTGATGCAAAATTTTGCAATAAATTCTTTTACATAATTAATGAGACAATATCCACTTAAATAAATTAAAAAATCTGTTTCCTGCTTCACTAGAGTTACTGTAATACCAACTTTGTCCAAATTAGTCAATACAGAGTTGGCATTGAAGCTTTTTTTGTTAAATATCATAGTATGATACCAAAAAATAAATTATTTAATTATAACTGTGCCATTCCTTTGCCTACATTAGTTTCTTTCTCTCCATTCTATTGCTGTCAACTACGGATACACTAATCTCTGATTTATTATAATTCTTAAATGGAAGACTTAATGTTTGCAAGAGTAATTGGCAAACAACCAACAGGCATGGAATAAAAACCCAAACATTCTCCAATATAAGGCATCCAAACTTTCATCAATGCAATGTCCTACTTTCCATCTCAAAATCCTCTTTCCCAACTGACCATTGTTTTCTGTTTTACATTTCGAAATTTTCTTAATCACTTCTTTTACATTCTTTTACGTATGTTACAAATCACACTGCAGAGCAGGGAGGAAATGACGGAAAACACACAACTTTCAAAATGATTTTCTGTTGAAAGAAAGGGTGAACAATAGAAAAAGAAGAATAGGATGTTCCATCTTGTCACCTGATGCTGAGTCATATCTGCTTTCTTCAAACCACTGCACTGCAACGTAACTTGAACCCAGTGTACACACACTCATGAAGCCCTGAACACATTGTTAACCAATGTCCTTCACCACATTTAATTGAACATTTCTGAAGTAAATGGAGATAAAAATAATATTCTCTGTTTAAAATTTATGCACACCATTGTTTGCTAATTTCAGTTCTTCATAAATGGAACAGAAGCTCATTCCCGTACTGAATTATCAATGTATTGTTGGCTTCCACACTCCATTCTTGCATGAGCTTGTTTGCCCCTGAAGTAAACAATATCATGTGTGTGATAGGCCGCAGGTCTGTGAAGGATGGTAGTTTGTCGTCGTTGAGTTGTTATTTCTTATTCTCAATTTTTATTCAATTTAAATATTAATAATATTATTGTAAGTTTGTATTGTCCACTGTTGTTTTTGGAATAGATACACCTCCATAAGTTCAGTAAACACATGGAAGTGTACAAAATGTTTTATGATATAATACTTTGAAATACTGGTAATGTTTTTAGGCATGCCTTACCCGGAAGCAGATTTTTTACCACCGAAACACACACATTAATCTACATTTAACTATTCAAGTAATAAACAATTACAGGAATTCCATTGGTGTAAAAAATTGCTGTATCATTGTATTACGAACAATATATAGTTATTAACAATTACATAAAAAAGCAAAAATCTACCAATTTTGTTTGTATTCAATATACTTGAATTATTTTCTGAGGTATTTCTATCTTGAAAAGTATTTAGAGCTGATACAATAATTGTTGTTTGGCAAGGCTCTCAATTGTTTGGCATGGGATATTTATGCCATTTCAAGAAAGAATGGTACTATGAATGACATTTTGTGATACCTGTATTACCCATCATTTCGTTCAAAAATTTCAGTGCAACCTGATTTCAGGCAATTAGGAAGTACCATATTTACAAGCCATACTTTTGTACATGAGGAGAAAAGTAATGTAATATTACCATGAAAAAATGAAGTCAGACAACAGTAATGAGACACAGAGAAAAATTTAACATTTCTTATCCACTTTACATACCCAAGCACAGTTATTGTATAGTTCAATTGTAATGCAATTATTCCACTTTGCACTCTCTGAAATGTTCATGGCCCATGTTGGTTTTGTCAGTCTCTAAAATTATTATTCCTTATTGTTACAATAATTATTAGAGTAGTTATTGTCTTATATCCTTTGAAACTCAAGTTATCTTAGCATAATCTCATTATCTGGCAAAAGGCCATCATGGTTATTATTTTGTAAAATCAATTAAATATGTGCATTTTTCACATGTGCACTATTTTGAAAAAGCCATAAATTAATTTCTTTCTGACCATCCAGCTCATTTAGCTTCTGCTTAGGAGAAATTGTTTCATATTATACAATAACAACATCCAAGGTAAAAATGTGCTTTCTGAAAATATCCTCAAGAAGAACAGCATAAAAACACTTCAGCAGAATCATGGCTTTCTATCCTCGGACGTTATACAGTGTACACTCTAAATGCTAAGTACATCAAACTGTGCAAAATAACAGTAAAAATTTACACAGTGCAGTAATCAAGCTATTTGTAGGTCATATATTATGAAGAGAAGATAAATGAAGTATTTGGCAGCACATTTCTACTAATGAAAAAGCTTCACTTCACAGCAAATTGGTCTTTTCATAAAAAAAAAGGAATATAATTCTCTGTTGCATCCATGTTTTGTTTATATATTGTCCTGGATATGTTTGAAAGGATATGTTAATATTTCAAACCTTCCATACACATATTTCCATGGATATGTTGGTAAGGATATGTTTACACACCAATCATTTGATAACTTTATTGGTAAATATAAATGTATTCTCAAAATTATTGTGTGATGGTTGCAAGAGAGAATCTTTTATGTTTATGAGTAGGTGAAAATGTTTAGATGAAGGATGTAAAATTGACTGTATATACAAGGGGGACATACTCGACAGTTGTCAGGACTACCACAGACATTGAATAAAAATGTAGTCTAAATGTCTTCATAGCAAGACAGCTCAAAGTGATAGAAAGTATATCTTTTTACATTAATTTCTTGAGATAAAACATTTCATGACTTAGTGCTAAATGCATAAACATATCACACAAGCAATTAAACAAACATTGGTCTATCTGTTACAAATTTTGATGACAGTGTTTCTAAAATGTATTTATAATACTGTATTATATCTTTAAATTACATGGACCTTACCATGATTCCAAAATTCCTCACATCTCTACGAGGATCAGTGTAATAACAAATGCCTTAAAAATCCTATGAAGTTGACCTTGTGTATGTTGTACAAACCCAGTTCAGTTTGCTAGCTGAAATCTAATCTCTATGCTATTGTCATTGTCAGTCTCGAGCCACCTTTAATCCGATGAGTCGTTAACCCCTTGTTAACTTACAACTACATTAGGGAATTAACGTAGAAATTATTTAACAAAGCAATTAATATTTAAATATAACAACTATTAGTAAATAATATCAACTTTGTAACAATGATATATACTATAATAAACTACAATAAAACAATTTTGGTTCTATATCTAATTCTAAAAGAGCTGAAGATAGGAGAATAAATGTGGAAGTTATTTACATAGCTATACTGACAAGGGGTTACACAGTCCAAAACAATGTGGCAAACTTTCCGAAGACTTTCCATTACCACTTGCTGAAGCTAATACTGGCATCCTGCAACTGTAGGAGTTTAAAGCGTTGCTTATTTATTACTTATTAACATTATTATTATCTTTATTTGTCATGAGGTGTTTTTGCTGTATTCGTATATTATGACTCTGAGTGAGTTTGACATCTGTTTGTACTAATAATGCAATACATTTAGGAATTGGTTGCTAGTAATTATATATGATTCATTGAACATATTGTTTTTGAACACTACAAAAATTATTGCAATAATCATGTACTATTAGTGATATTGTCCATAAGGTTTTGTGTAATGATGACTGGTTTTTGTATGTGAGTTATGTTTTAGAACAGATATTAATAAAAATAATTATTTTAACCATCTCATCTTTGCTGAGGAATCACATACTTTTACAACCTGTAGATTATTTGTACAAACAGCCACATTACAATGTACTTTCATAGGCGTTGATTATTTGCTAATAATTGTGATCATCACAGGAAAAACCAATGGATTTAACAATGGAATAATCCAAGCCAAACAGATCATGATAAGAGAGCTTTGCTAATTGTCCACGTGGCTAAACAAACCATTACAATCCAAGGTGACACAGAAGTGCTGCCACCACCCCCACAGACCTTTATTTCAGTCTCCTGTGACAGAAAAAATGTTCAGAGTTACTTTACATCAGCTGATAAAAGTAAATAGATACTAAAAAGATTTTTTATAAACCTACCTATAAACTTATTTTAAACCTGCTCATTTATATAAGCTTGGTATATTAAAATAAACATATTCTAATCTAATATGTTTCTGTTAGGAGAAAGTATTTCATTTTATACAATGACAATGACTAAGGTAAAAATGTGCTTTCTAAAAATATCTTTAAGAACAACAGCATAAAAACACTTAAGGCAAATCTTGGCTTTGTATTCTCAGATGTTATGTAGTGTTTCTTTCTAAATGCTAAATACATCAAATCGTGCAAAATAACAGTAAAAATTGTATTACAGAGAACAGTAATATTAAATATAACCATAAAAATGCATTAAATTTCACACTCTGCAGTAATCAAGCTATTTGTAGATCATATATTATAAAGATAAGTTAAGTATTAAGTAGCATGTTTGTGTTACCTTTTTTATAACTACAGATTATCTACTGTGTTTACTGTCTGTGATTTATAACTGATGTCAGAAGATCTAGTGCCATAGTCCAGATCTCTTATCTGTCTTCTCTGCCTAACAATATACTGTAGTGTACATTATCAAAAGCTTTTGTTATATTCATAAATAAGCATTCCAATTTTTATCTTGCATCCAGGTTATCTAATGTTAAATTTTAAAATTCAGCAATTGTGATTAACAGAGAGAGCTGCATTCCTGAAATAATGTATGAAAGTAAAAATATAGTTTTGTGTGAAGAATTCTATATTATATTTTCTTCATCTTAAAGGTTAGAGTAAGAGTTATAAAGCTGTAGTTTAAGGCAAGGTAGATATTTGTGTCCTTATTTGTATAAGATACTGTTCGATTCAACATGTGTGGAAAGCATGCCCACAATTGAAAGTGCTACTGACCATTAAAGAATTATTTCTTTATTTTTATTTATTTATTTATTTATGATGATGATGATTATCATCATCATCACAAACTTCTAAGGATTAAGCCTAGAAGCCTGTTGCCTTGAACACCAGAATTCTCTCAGTCACTGCTGAAGTGTTCCTGGTCCATCCTGGACTTCCCATCTTTTCCTTAACCTGTCTGGTACTCTCTTCTTTGTCTTTATTTCAAGATCTATTGGGGTATCTATCTGGCTTCGTTCTTCTTTTTTAACTATGTTTTTATTTTCAGACTTTCTCTAATGTCATTATTTCTTACACTTTCCTTTCTTGACACTCGTATTAGTGATCTCAGGAATCTCATAGAGACTGCTTCTAACCATTTTTTATTTTTTTTTTGTTTTAAGATCCACATTCTACTTCATATAATAGGCTTGATTTTGCTGCTGAGTTAGGGAGACTAATTTTTGTTTCTTTGTTCATGTTTTAAAATTTGCTTTTCAGTGTTCATTTGATTCTGTAGAATCACTGTTTCTTTTTCCTTTTTTTTCATTTCGTTGCCTCTATATTGACACAAAGTGTCTCCAAGCCCCTTGGGGGGTGCTGAGCGCTTTGCACTGTGGAGTAATCATCCAGTTAATCTGTGCTTGGAGAGTAATCCTCCATTAATACTACCTGTCATATGTTATGTCTCATCACAGTCAGTTGTGAAGAGGACCACCAGGTAGCATCTCCGCATACGTGCCTCCTACTATGCACTCCTGTGTCACTACCCAGTGGCCAGAATAGGGAAGGAATAAGGATAGGGGTAGGGTTTAGAACACTTCACAGTGGTTGGACTAGTCCTCGTGAAGCAGCCAAACTCATTTTGTTAGAACAAATTTTCACATGAGATTTTCTGGGAATCGACGGTAATTGATCTCAGACCTCCTTTCACCAAGGAGGTGAAATGTATGTACTTATACACACATTCTTTTGTGTGTGTGTCTCTCTCTCTCTCTCTCTCTCTCTCTCTCTTATATATATAATGTATGTATGTATGTATAGACATAGATATAGGCATAGATATATTTTAAGTAACTAAATATTCTTGCAAATTTTGAATCTACCTCTTCTTCTCATAAAGCAATTTTAATTTCTAAGTAAATGAAGGTTGTTACCAGTGGCAATGCATGGCATTTTTGCGTGGCCTTTGCTAGATTTCCCCAATATCCAGGTCTCTATTTCTGAAGTTATGAGGTGGGAGGAGGGTTGCAATAAGGTGTTCTGTTTCTTAAATGCTAAAAACTGAGCTAATTTTTCTGATTTTTTCATTTTTTTAAAACCTCATGAACTCCCTTAAGGCAATATTGAAATGCCTTAGAAATCAAGGTAAGATGGCAAAACTGAAAATCATTCAATCCAATAAATGTGAAATTAAATAATTATTTTAAAATTTGTTCAAATATAATTTATTATGATTAATGCTTGTTCTGCAAGAAAGCAAACAATTCAAAATGAGCTTACAGTCAACTGAGCATTTGCTGGCATTTCAACAATCCATGCACTGAAAGGAAGTTCTAAACAATCATGAGCCAATCTTACCACTCACAAATCAAGACACTGTGTTTAAAAAACAGGCCAAAGGATGCACTATTGGAAATTGTGTGCTTGTTGCTCAAGTGCAGAGAGTTGGGAACCCTTTCCAAAGCATCAAAGTTTTTGTGATGGCTGTGTCAGATTTAAATAAACATGATACTATTGAACTTTCAAATATGTATGAATAAAAAGAATCAAAGAACCTCGAGAAAGCTACTCATCCATACAATGCTCCAGATACGCACATATATTTGGATTGTAAATGATTTAAATTCATAAAAATGAACAAGATATATCTTCTAAAATAATGTGTGACATTTGGAAGCTGTCATGTTAATGTTGTATTGGCATTCATGAATTTGTAAGATAAATATGTGTAAGACTCCTAAATATCCTACATTACTAAATATATAGAGTCAAGCTAAGAATGGGGCAAATTTTTGAATGTCTGTTGAAGAAATCCTCTTTCTCTCCTAAAGATTTCAGAAGTTCTTTCTCAGTTAAAAGAAAAGACAACCTGAACATTCACTCTTCTCCTTGTGTTTGTATTTATAATATGTATTATTTTCAAAGAAGAAAAATTCCTCTCCAGGGATGCTGTTGGAGCTGGTATTATACACACTCATTTTCTTGAACCCCAGAATACCTACCCCCAATCCTTTGGCAACATTAGTTGAATTAAGAATAAATGATAGCAATGAGCATTGTAGACAATCTGATAACCGGAAATGTCCACTCCTGTGTATTAGAAACTATTTTGCATAAAAAAACAAACTAAAAATTTGATAAAAAATTCCTTTTGTCAAAATAACCAATCTCCCCATTCCTCTTGCAACTAATGATGGGAGGGCTCAAGAAAACGTGTACAGATAAAATCATGCGTATTTATTTAGCTCAACAGAAAATTTCCTTAAATAAGCAGAGAAAATTTTCTTCTTTCAAAAATTTTATCAATTTTAATGGAGATTTGTCTTAAAAAGTTGCAGCTCTGTTAAAAACAATTATTTCTTCCTTTTTAATCCCAGTGATTTAAAAATATTTGTATCCAAGTTAGTAAACAAATTCTCAGAAAAATTTGCTTCATGATCAAAATAAAAAATTTTCAATCAACCAAAAGTTTCTCTTCAAAGTGAGACAAATCATAATTCTTTCAGTTAAACTACAATTTTCCTTCACAGTGTTTGGCAAACAAAACACATAAAATCGTTATGAAACCTACTAAAAACATTCAATCAGGATGCACACAAACACAATGTACTGGTTCCTCACAAGGTCATTCTATGTCATCATGGTGCATTTCACCCCTAATGGTTGATAACAGCCAAGATTCTATGAAAACAGTGATGATTGGAGTGCTTATCACTAGGCAAAGGAATACAGGATGAAGCTGCTGGATCAACATGAGTGGCTGTGAGCTCTCAATTCAATGCACTAATGTTGGCAAATCCTTTATGTCTTCTTGTTGTTTCATGGCTGTTTCTCAGTAAGGTTTTTTAACTATTACCTTTAAAATATTTTCATATTTTTGCTAATATTCAATTTTTCTCTAAAATATTGACAATGCATTATTTCTGTAATTTTGTTTGGTCATCGGTGTATCTATCAATCACCAAACGCCTTGCCACTGGTTGTTATTTATTCTGTTATTTTATCTTCTATTACTGTTTTAGTTCTGCAGGGATCTTTTCGTTTCTATTCCAAAGCTTTTGTTCTTAGTAAGGACATATTCATGTCATAATCTTTGCTAATTACATTTAATGTGAAGGCTATTCTTAAAATTGGAGGTTGCTAAAATTTCTTGATTGTCGGGGGGCCATTAACTCAGACTAATGAAAAATGAAACAAATAGTTTGCTTACTTCCAGTAGGTTGAATAGAATTTTAGTAATGATCAGATTTAAGTTTGAAGATTTGAATTTTGTATCCATATTTAATTCGGTTCTGTATTTCTTATGTATCTTTGTTAGTATTGTCCATGTTGTCTTACTTACAATTGCTTATGTAATGCTTCTGTTGAACAAGGCTTGCTCTTAAGTTTCTGGTCACCAGTTCAAAATATCCCCCCCTCCCGCCTTAAAATTTAAGAAAATCATTTTAATATTAAAGTGATTTTTCAATTTATAAATAATATAAAAAAAATTGTTAAGAGATTTACTAATTGCTGAGTTATACAACAAATGAAATTCTTAATTATTTTAAATATTTAAAAATACAATATAACATTAATATAGGACCATGAGAGAATGTGAGAGCCTTTAAAATCTCCATTATCATGAAATCTACAAATAAAATTTAAATAATAAATATCCTGCATACCATAGACATTGACAAAGCTTCTAGAATAGATCAATTACCAACTATAATGATCAAGATTATTACAATTTATACGGCACAACTTAGCTAGTCAAATAATTAATAAATAAAAACTGGAATAATTTCAGACTATTTAAAAAAGGCTGAAGTCCTGAAACTGATTATCTAACAAATTACAAATCAATGACTCTTATATCAAATTTTGCAAAGATTTTTGAAAAGATTCTGAAGGTGAGTAAAAAAAGTTTATTAATGAAGCACAATATAGTAAATCCACATCAATGTGGGTTTACTATATTGACAACTGACAAAACAAGTAACTCAATAGACAAAAACATTCCTTGTACATCCATTTTTCTGGATCTTGCAAAAGAATTTGATATGTTTGATCATGATACTCTAGTGAGAATGTTATAAAGTGGCAATTAGAAGCATTGTACATAGTTTGAAAAAGAATTACTTGACTGAAGAAGACAAATATTTAAAATTAATGATACTTGAAAATTTATCATCAGTTGTAATATACTCCAAGGGACCATTCTGGGACCACTATTGTTTGTTTTGTACATAAATGATATTTTTAATATTTTTCCAAAAGGTGAAATTGCGTAATTCTCTGATGAAGTGTAATTTTAACAGGTCTTACTTAGAATGCATTTACAAATGCTGAAGTTGAATTGAGAGTGATTGCAAATTGGCTGAATAAAAATTGTTTGAACTTTAGAATTGATTTCGAGTTGTGATGTACCTCAAGGTACCATCCTTGTTCCACTCTTGTATATTTTATATGTATAGATGATATTTTTAATCTTTTGCCAATGAGCCAATCATTGATTGCATGAGTGTAATCTTAATATATCTTACTTGGGATGAGGTGTTCACAAAAGCCAAACATAATTGAGAGCAATTGCAAAGTGGCTAATAAAAATTGTTTAAGCTTCAATACTGATAAAACTATGTACATAACTTTTGATAACTGCAGTGACAGTATTGCTATAAATGGTACTTTAAAACTACATAAAGAAGACTGTTTGAGATCTGAATATAATTGTTTAGTAATTAATGGAATGGAAGTTGTCAAGTATTTAAGAGTATATTCAGAAGAAAATTTAAAACTGAAGATTTTTATATTGAAATTGACCGTTAAAATTAGGTACCTACTTGACTTTCGTATTTTATAAAAATTTATGAAAATAGATCTGAGCAAAACAAAATACTGATGCTTTATTATGGGTTATTTTGATGGCAACAAATGGGATTGTAGTTTACGGAAGGGAATATAACAGATCTGTGAAATCACTGATAAGTAGGCCTGTGATTTATATACATTTGCATATTTTTTCTGTTAATTAAAACATCCCATTTCAACAAATTATATACAAATTATATACATTATATACATTTAGAATCAATTTAAGCAATTTTTATTTCATATATTTTCACAGATATAACCATATTTGTATATTTTTGCATATTTGGGCCATATTTGCATATTTTTGTTGCCTATTCACCCCTCATAAAAATTCAAAAAGAAGTCCAACAGTTTCAGTTCCATCAACATGTAAGTGGCAATGACAGTTCTCTTGCCACATGCTCTGTGACCTCCTCTGAAGCAATGGGCTTCCGAGGATTTGTTTATGTTGCCACTGCCACGGATCAGTGTTGCCGCTCACCTGACTCATATGAAGTTATTTGGGAAGCATGCTAAGACCTTTCATCGGCAGTACCAGTCGAAATGAAATATGCATCTGCTGAGCGCCTATGCGCGCCCACACATGGTGCAAATATGGAGTGGTGTTAAAAGAGTTAGGCCCGTGAATTTATGACACAGATTCTTTTAACAAGTTTTAAGTTATTTGTTTATTGTGTTCTAAATTTAAGTCAAAATAAATAAATAAATAAATAAATTACATATATATATATATATATATATATGTATATATATATATATATATATATATGTATATATATATATATATATATATGTATATATATATATATATATGTATGTGTGTGTGTGTGTGTGTATATATATATATATATATATATATATATATATATATATATATATATATATATATATATATATATATATATGTATATATATATTTGTGTAATGTACATTAACTACATCTCCCATTATTTCCCTAAGAAATTATTGTTCTTCAAAATTAAGTCCTTGACTTAATGTTTGTCATTTGTAACAGTTTTTATAATTTTTGTATCTTTTTTTGCTGTCAACATATTTTCACATTACACTATTTCACATATTTTCCTTTTTTATTGCATATATTCCCAAATATATTTACATATTTATTTGCATATTTCACTACTTTAATTGCATATAAATCACAGCCCTACTAATAAGCATACAAAAAGAAATAAATGAATTATCTATTCGATTTTTATGAATTAATTAAAATTATTTTTTTAAATATAAAAATTAATTCAAGTTAATGCAAATAAATGATTTATATGAATTGAAAAGATTTATCAACAATATGTGTTATACCTGCCTGAAATATCGCAAACGGAAAAAAGACAGTATTGACATTAGTTTTTATTTGGAAAAATAATAAATTTAGTTTTAATTATACAGATCTTCAAGAGCAATAGGACAGATTATCAAATATTAAAAAAGTCGGGAAATTATTCCCTCAAAGAGCAATAAAAAATTGAGTTAAAAATGAAACAAATACTTATTGGTAGTATATTCAAGCCTTTAAAATGTAATAAATAAATTACTGTAACACTTGCTCAATGCATTATTTCAAGAGGTCTGCATCTTTTTTAGACATTAGTCAAGTCTCTGCATTATACAAGGAAATATAGAGAAATTACCTATGTTTGCCAGGACCATGTTTTTGTATTCACACTGGACAGATTTCTGCATGACAAACATTCTGCAATGAGCAAGTTTTACTGAATAATTTACATTAAATATATACAATGAATACACTTTGATTTCTTTCAAAAAATAATTATTGTATTTCCCTTTATTTTCTTTTGAGATATATGGATTTTGCAAACAGGTACCTTGTGTGTTTATGTGTGTTTATTAAACTGAACTATGAAGAACATTACATGTTCAGTCAAATGTAGGAAAATTGCTGCTCTCTCTATCAGTTCTGGGTAAGTCACCCAGTCTATCATGTGTTGTTTTTATTGCCCTTGAAATGTATAGTAAGCCATTTCAGTAAATTGTGTAGTTTATAAAATCATTTGAATATGAATTGTTTTTATTATCCATTAACTTGAATAGATTTTGTTATGCGTCTTAGCAATAAATTATGATAATGCATGTCGTTTATTATTATTAAATTAATAGGAAGACATAGTTTGTCTCTTTTTCCACTATTTTCATTACAATAGTGAATGCTATTTAGACATGAATAATAATGAATTATCAATTATTTCATTGTGTATTCCTAGTGTTGAGTATTTGTTTGGAATATTATTTTTGAATGTTATTTTCTATTACTTTTTGTTTCTGATGTAATTCCTTATATTTGAATACTTTATGTGTGATGGTTAGATGAATATATGTTAATTGAGAATAGTCATAATGTAGTCCCTTTTAGGGTTGGACATATTCTCCTTGAACATACTAAGTCAGTCTTACGTTAAGTCAAGTTAGTCATTGCCTTTAATCCCTATTAGCCGGGGGCTCAGTGCCAATAGTATCTGGTGTTCCCAGACAGTCACTCATCCAGGAACCCCCAATGACTTGAGCTACTTCACTTCTGTGACTTCACAGAGCTTGGTTAAGAAGTTTGGCTACCAGCATAAGTATATATACCCTATATCCCATATTCCCCACCCCTATATACCCCTTATTTGTAAGAATGTGATCGATTACACATGATGAGTGTGACACTTTTGGGGATGTATTTTTTTAATCAAAGGATTTTATTTAGTCTATGAAGGGTCATCTAGCTAGTGTTTTTTGTTAGTGTGTCAAGTATCATAATGTGTTTTGGCATCCTATACTTTTTTCAGATAGAAAAGATTTTATATACAAAATATAAAGAGAAATTATATAAAATATAATTATAAACAAATTCTATGGAAGCAAATTGAACAGAATTCAACCCTGATGATTCTATTTTCAGTGATAAAAACTCAGAAGTTAATGTAATGCACAAAATGGAAAAATTAAAATCTACATCCTGCTGAAATCTTTCACAAATCTGAAGAGCATTCAATCCAAAGATAAATACAAATCAAACAAAATATTTTAAAACAATCAAACTAAAAATTTTATTCAAAGATGATCTGTGGAAACTAATGCAAAGGTATAATGTGTGTGACTTAATGCACATAAAAGTCAAAAAAATGATTATCTTTATTACCTCAGGATGATAGTTCATACACTTTGGTGGTCGACGACGATACATTGCTTCGTGTGGTCTATTGCGACAACCTCCTGTTGCACCTGCTGTTGCTGTAGAAGCATCATAAGCAACTTCCTGTGGCATGATGCTTAACTGTTTGCTACCACAGGGACACAAAGTGTCAACAACAAGTAGGATTAAATTACTTTGTGGTATTTTCTGCACACTGAAAGGCCTAAAAATGGATATTTCAAATTATTCCATTATTCACTGAAGCAGTAATTTTATAATGAGAGACAGGAATTTGTTGCATTCCTAATAAAATATAAATTGTAAATAATATTAATTACTATTGCAAAGTATTAATTAAAAATTCTGAAAGAAATGAAAACAAAGAAAGAAAAAGATTCATATTATGTGCAAAAAAAAGACTCAGACAACATCATCTTATTAATAATTCCTTTTCTATAATTATTTGCATATAGTAAAATATTATTTGAAAAACTACAATCAATAAACACAAAATTTCATATTATGAAATTACATTATTTTTGGTACAACACAAAGTTCTGAATTCCTTCTCTGTAAGTTATTTTAATTTTTTAAGGATCTTGAGAGAGGTGGTTTTGATTGGAATTTTAATTTTCAGTAATTGCCCATCAGTGACTTCAAAGAAGGGGATATCAAAACGCTGCAACTGGACATATCATTGTAGTAGGTTTGAAGAAACATGTTTTAATGATCAATATTGCCCAGTAATAACCATTCAGACATTTTAATCATCAAAAGAACAGTTATACTAATTTATTAAACATAATTTTCTTATATTTTACCAAATATTAGTATCAAACTCATGTTCATTTTGAATTTTAAATTTTCAACATTTACATTAGCAATTATCTTGATATTATATTAGATTAGAAAAGAAGGATCTCATAAAACAGTTGGCTATCTCACTCCTTACAGGGTTGAAATTTACTCTTTTATGTGATTGGACAGATCAGTGTATTTAAATACTTTTGGCCTGCTCTAGCAGTACTCCTGGTGAAGGGTAGATGTTAAGGAGAATGTTAACCAGGTATGTTTCCTGTTAGGCTTGGAGTACAAAAAATTTACAAATACAATTTTTACTTTCTTCTAAATTAGTACAGAGAAAGTAATGTAATGCTGAAAAAATCCATCAAGATTTTATCAGATATACTTGTTTTTGGGTTCACAGTCTGGTGAAACATATACCTCCCCTGCCACGAATCAATACTGATAATTATGATTAATTTATATTTCTATCCCACACTGCGTTAAAACAAGCCTAAGCTTGATTTACCACCACTACTCCACCATGACTTCCATGTTGATTCAATTTATGTTCCCTATAGTACAAATTTTTATTTTCTCTGTTGGTTTGCTAAGTTGCTCCTATATAGGAAAGCGATTAATAATATTAGTTAATTGAGAACCTGATTTTAATATTAATCTTTATCACAGAGCATTGCTACCTACAAAGTAAAACACGCAATTTCAACAATGGCTGCTGTACATAATGTCAGCAACTATTTATTTTATTTTATTAACTATTTTTATTTATTTTATGTGGCATACTTTTCCAGCCAAATGACATTCAGTGAAAAACAATCTGATCAAACACATTTACCCATAAAATAATACCCATAAAATATACCCTTTGAACAAAATACAAATACCCTTACAAATGAAAATTATTCACACATTCACACATATTTCTTATTGCTCATTCATGTAGGTACACTTCATTTTAATTGGATTCTTTTCTTTTATGGCCATTCTAACTTACCCTTATGATAAAAAAAAACAATCTTAGCCATGTTATAAAATTTTGTTAATTTTAACAGAGTTTATCACATCCCTGGCGACGTTCTACGCATTATTGCCTAAATGCCTGCATCTGCGTCCATGTTCAGTTCTATTTCCAAATATGTTCTTCTTCAAATATGAGAAATTTTCTTTTATTAAAAAAATTCACTATTCTGAATGACATAAAATTTTACAATTTTTTAATTCATTGACTAAATGTTTGCTATTGTTTATTTACTCCCCACTAGTCTGCTAATGACACAGTTCTTTGGATTTCTTAAACAAATAATGCTTCCATTTAACCCTGGCCTCTTCAACAGTTTTGTTTCTATATTATTTGGTTCCCTAACATTTAGGTTAATTTATTTATTTGGGACGCATCTTAATGGACCATCACAACTGATACCCAAAATGAAGATTTTCTCTAAACATCTGCCTGTCTGTCCATCTGTTTATCCTTGAACAACAATAGTGTCTAAACTATTCACATGAATTTCATCAAAATTGGTATTCTCCAATCAATCTGGCTGCTCCAGCTCATTGAATTTGAAATGGATATTTTAACTTTTGGAGGTGCTCTTACATGAAGCCTCAACATTTTCAAAATGTTCTCAAATGCCTCCAATTTTTTTCTTCCAATTTTTTGTTATTTTATTATTCAATGTTAATGTTGTGTCAAACAGGAATATATGCTTACAAAAATGGAACAGATTTGATTTCTATTGAACTCTCTGAGTTTGTGAAAATTGCAAAAGTTAAAAGAGAAATTTTTTGTAAATGAAATCTAAGCTTCAAAATTGTTTTTCTTCTTCTTTGTATCCCTGTGCAGTTGCACACAGGCCACTGTGACCCACAGGGGAGGTGAAGGTAGGGCTCCACTTATTCATTGCTGTTGGCACAAGGAGAAGGTTGTATGGCAAGCACAATGCTCTGGCTGCCTTTATCCCCCAGGAAAGATCTTGGTACTCACTTCAAAAGGAGGCTGAGTTGACCTCAGAGCTGCCCTGATCCCAGCCTGTGCTGGGATTCGAACCTGGGTCCTTCAGGTCGGGAAGCCAGTGCCCTACCACTGGGCCACTGTGGCTCCCCAAACTTCAAAATTAGGTACTATTTAATTTATTTCATGTACAGTTTTTTCAAAGTATGAGCTTTGTGTACTTTTAAGTGACATATTAACATTTTAAAAACTGTTAACAAAGTTTTCTCAAAAATGGCTCCAATTTTTTTCTTTAAATTCTTTGCCAAAATAGAGCAATGTTTGTGTAAGAATTTTGCATAGGTTCAATTTTCATTATAAATTTTAGAATTTCGGAAAATTGCAAAAGTTCATTTTCTTTTATTCCTTCACCTTTCAATATTGAAGGTAGTGTTTTTAATGCCATTTTTAAAAATATTAGTAGTTTCATGTAATTTTGAATTGTATGGTGATAAAGTTCAACTATTTTGTGTGTGTTTTGTATCAATATTAACTCTTTGGAAGTCGTGTGCTGTTTTGTGTAATTTGTAATTGAATGGGGATGTCAGGCTTCTCCTTTCTTTTCTTTTTAAAATTATGTACTAATAAGAGTTATCATTTTACAATTTATTCTTTGTGATATTAAATTTCCTTGAATAAATTTTGTTATTTTTCAAAATACAAAACTTGTGAATGAATTTTAATTGTTTCAAATGTAATGTAATCCAAGTCTATGCTGGGATCATGTTTTCTTTATTTATGTATGAAAATCAATAATACTACTAATTTTTGTTAAATATTTACTAACACTTACAAAAATTTAATTTTTTTATTTGTATTTGTTTGTTCATTTATTTATTTTACTAAATACTTATATAATGGCAGTACACAACATGCCATAAACTACAAACGTCTTTGATTTTCTTTTTAATTTTGTTAGATATATCCCTGGGCGGTAATTTCCTATCGAGCAGTAATTCACTTTTGGGGTTTTGTATCCATGATTTGTTATAAAAGAGAATAATCCATCATCTTTCCTTAGCATATTTTAGAAAGAGGGGATACCTAACCATTATCATAATATGAGGAAATATATTCTATTGTAGCACCACTACTTTTTCTTGTCTCTTTGTTTAGAAAATTGAATGATACTAATATTGAAAGCTTAAATTGTTGATCATCATTCAAACATTTTGAATAGACTGAACAAAATATTATTTATGAATAATATTTCTTCATAATGACAAAGCAGCATATGACAAAAAACTGAAACACTGCTTTATTTAGAAACACTTTTTTTTAAAATATATGAAGATACCTTTTCATTTTTTTACAAAAATGTCTTACAAGGGGTGACCTAATAAACTAAAAGATGTTGAAAGAAAATGAGAATACCACAAATTATAAAAGAACAAAACTTTATTAAAAAAGTTAAATTGTGACTAAGAAGTAAAAATAGAAAATTATTATTCGGTTCATTATGTCATTTTACTTAGGTATTATGCATATACTCATAAATAATAGGAAAATATATCTTTAAATCTTTTTGATAAAGTTTATTAGGATGAAGTGGTGTTTTAACTCTTTGTGATGTACATGGAAAAAGAAATACAAACCAATTACTTCATGTCAGAAGTTTCAATGAATCAGCAACACAATGTGCTTGTTTGAAAGCATGGTTTGTTCAACACTCAACATGTATATATGACATGCACTTGTTGCATGTCAAGCACCATACTAGTTTCACAATGTTTGTCTAGAACATTCCATTGTGTAGGGAGCTAGTTGGTGAATCTTGACTCGCACTTGTCAAGACTAGAGTGAGCTAAAACACTTCATCTCTTGAAAATTGTAATTTTTTGTTTAACAATAAAAGCTTTCAACAATTCAAGCTTTCAATAGTGACTTTCATTTTTTTTCTCCCAGAGAAAATAATTAAATTAATGGAGTAATATATATGACTCAGACTTTCTCATGTAAGTTAATTTTCTATTCTCTTGATGTGGGTTAGCTTTTTGATTTTGCCCCCACCCTCTTCACAGCAGCCATGTGTTATGAAATGAAAATAGAACTCGGCAGTGGCGTAATTAGGGAGGAGCAGGGGGGCAGTCCACCCGGGGTGTCACCAATTGATATATATGTGTGTGTGTCTATATATATATATATATATATATATATATATATATATATATATATATATATATGAAATTATATGTAAGTTTGCTGCCCTTAAATCTGGAAAACTGTTTTATAAAAAACATGCATTTGTTAATTCCTTATTCTTCGTTTTAGATTATTTATTTAAAAGATACATTTCAATTATTTTTAATTATATTTTTTAATGTACTATTAATAAATGTCTTGTGCAAATGTACTTGTATATTTATTAAATAATGTATAAACTATTCTGTAAAAGATTTTTTAAATTTAATTTTGGCAGTGGATGATACCATTAGTTTTGCCCCAGGTGACACCAACTGAAGCTACACCACTGGAACTTGGTACAAATGTACCAACTTGTAAGGGAATGATGAATTGAGGAAGGTAATGGATTGCTATTGAGGCAAGTTTTTTTAGGTGGAATGCTGGCTAGAGTTCAAAAAAGATGGCTGGATAACAATTGTTATGAGATTTAAAGTAAAATACTAGTTAAAATACCCAATTAGTAGTGTATTCAAGTGATTAGAAGATTACTGAAACCTATGGAAATATATTACTTATAATTAATTGTTGTTTCAAGAATACAGAACAAAATATTCGCAGAAGCAGAACAGGTAACAGTTTGCCGATTAATTAGCCATCCAGAACTTTCAAACAATATATTTTCTTTTTGTCGAAACTTTAAGTGTTTTATTAGACAATCCTCAAGAGTGAGGAGAATAGACAGCAATGTTGAGTAAGTGGAAAGCAGCGGCAGCTAAAATCATATTGGAAATACCCATGTTTGTGGGTGCCCATGGGAGTATGAACAGTTGCGAGACAAAAGTCACACTAGTCACATTAGGCTAGTGACATCAAGTCACTAGGCACTTAACACCATCTATCATCACCTAAATGACCTACCAGTACCACTCGAGGTACCTACCACTTCTCTTGGGACAATTTCAGTGAAGAGCTCTTTCATGCTCCCCAACCATCTTATAGGCCTATCTCTCTCAGTAGGTATCCATCCAGTTCTTTAATTACTCATACATCTCTTGGTCTGTTCGGTCAAGAGATTATTGAATTTTAAGGACATAAGTGTAATATAGGAAGGACTTGGAATGATCCCAACATCACAAACTCAACTTAAAACATTCACGCTTTTGACATGTTTTGAACCTGTTGCCTTAGGCATGGGCACATATGCCTCAACAGTGGCGGATCCAACCAATCATTTTGGAGGCTGGGGGGCATTCATAGATTTTTGTTAAATAATAAACATATTTTCTATTGTATATTTTTGTAATGCATATAAGATACTATTCAATATTATTTTTTAAACAATTACATAATTATCCTCCTCCAGAAGACACCACCTTGAAGTAGCACTGACTGTGTGGGTGAGGAGGTTTGTGTGCTCTTAAGAAGTTGAGGGCATACAGGGGTAGCATTGATGATGGATTGGAGAATTGATCAATGATGCTACTGGTAGGGGCATCCATGTTGTACAGGTCTTAGTGAAGGAGCCAGATGAAGGGCAGTCTCACAACAACCCACCAGAACTATTGCATCACCTTTATCCAAAGTCCCTCATGCCTGGTTCCAATAACTCTCCTTCTCTTCCCCATCAATGGCAACTAGCCTTAAAGGTGGTCCCTTCAGTATGGCATGGCTATTCTTCCTTTGTGCCATACTCCTTTATTCTTTCCTATTAGACCACCGATCTTGGTCTCTTGTGTTTTTCAACCCCGATACTATTAGGTTGCGAGGGCTAGGGAGTCATTATTTTTCCTCTCTTCTCCTCTCCTTGTTCTACTCTATATTTTCTTCCTCCTTTCTTTCTTTCTATCTTTACATGCCCTTCTTTCCTGATTTCAACCTGCTGCCTCACATGAGGGGGCAGGAGTCCCAAAGGTTGAGGGAAAGAAAACCACCATGGGTAGGACTCAAAGGCATGGTGAAGCCAACCTCTCTAGGGGAGAAAACGCAAAATAAACCTGGCCTGCCAGGTTGGAGGTTGGACTATGGGCCAACACCCCATTCCCATAAAAATCACAAACAAGTTAAAAACTTTAAGCAGCCTTTAAAGGATTCAATCAAAGACAACTTAAGCAACAAAACTGGACAATATATATGGAAATATTATGTATACTCTCTGGAAATAGCAATGTGGAACATACAGGGTATTAGCAAAAAGTATGAAGAAGTATTCAGTCATTTGGAAAAATTAAATATATTTGTTCGCTAACAGAAGCTAAGAAGAAAGGATGACGAATTTAACACTACAGCAAATATGTCCGTATTTATAATGATGTAAACAAAGACAATAGGACTAGATTGAAGTATCAGTAGCAATCCACAAAAAATTTAGAAAGAATATAAGAACCTGATGTAAGATAGAAAAGAAAAATGAGGAATATCAATATTAATAAAACGAATGTATTAAAAGTGTGTTTCCAATTGGGAGGCAATAGATGAAAATTTATTAAAAGTGAATATGTCTATATATGGGTATAAAATACCAATATTAAGAATGTATGCTGTAAATGATGATGTGTTAATGCAATCAAAGACGGAATTTTTTTACTAAGTTAGACACATTAACTGAAAAAATTGGAAATACAAGAGAAATCATTGTTGCTGGAGATTTGAACAGCAGATAGGACACCAAAGTGGAAGTAATATTGTATGACCTTTTGAGAAATCGATTTGAAATAATAATGGTATCAGTCTTATTGATACATGTGAACAAAATTCTTTAAAAATTTTAAATGGATTTTACCAACACAAGGACATTCATAAATTTACTTGACATCAGGACACCTTAAATAGAAAATCCATCATAGACTACATCATCTTTCGACAGAAAACAAGATTAAAAATTCAAAATGTAAGATCGTATAGAGGAGTGACATGTACTGACCACTATTTAGTTAATACAAAAATATTATTCCCATTCAGAAAAAAATAAATGATAGATGAAAAATATAGAAATAAAGGAAGTTCCATTACTGAAATTAATATTACAAAATACAATTTAAAAGGTTTTGAAGATGAAAGTACAGTATTTCTGTATAAAAAACGTTTGGACAAAAAGCTAGCGAACATTACATACAATTTCACTGAAGAACAATACCAACAAATGTTAAGTTGTTTACACGATTCAGCAAAAGAAGCTCTGGATATTTATCATCATTCTCCAAAATCAAAAGTGCTTTATTATTGGAATGAAGAGATAGAAAATGAGGTAAGAATAAAGAAAGAAAAATATCTAAAATGGTTAAGTATGAAAGAAATTCAATATTTAAAATAGAATTTAACACAAGCTAAGGTTAGGAAAAAGTAGCAGATAAAAATTTAAATTGGAATAGCATGTGTCAAAAAATAGACAATTTTATTGGAGGAAGGAGAAGTACAGAAGATTGGAAAATTAGTAAGAAATTTAGGAAAAATTCCCGGGAAAATGAACATATTCAATCTATTGATATTCAAACTTGGAAAAAGGATTTCAAAGAATTATTATCAGAATACAGAGGAGAATATTTAGATAACACAATAAATATTATAATATGTAATATTGATAATAGCTATATTAATGTAGATATCAAAATTGCAAAGAAATCAATTAAATTGTTAAAAATGGAAGAGCAACGGGTGTAGGTGGAATTAATCTGGTTTTAGTAAAATCTATTCAGTAATTGTATACAAATTATTTTTCAAAAATAAAAATTGGAAAACTTATATCAGCTGGTTTTGTAGTGAATAAAATATTACGTCAAGAATGTTATATATCACCTACATTATTTAAAATTTATATTGAAAATTGTTTGAAAATTTGGAAGAAAAAATGTAATAAAATGGGTTTAGCAATAAACGAATGCACAATTTATACTTTACAATTTGCTGATGATCAATTGATAATAGCACAAGACGTTATTGAATTTATGACAAGAAAATTAATTCAATAATATAACAAGTGGGGTCTGAAAGTTAATATGGAGAAAACTAAATATATGGTAATTAGAGACAACAGGACAGATTTGGTTTCAGAAGAAGACATGGGGAAAATTTTAAACTCAAGAGAATTAAAATTACAAATGAAGGAAAAAAGTTTATAGAAATATTGGTCAAAAATAAATTCATATATACCTGGAATGAGAACCTGGAATGAGATTAATGAGAGACTGCTAACAGTGGAGTTAGATATATATGGTCATACTATGGTAATTGTATCAGCATTTGCTCCAACTGAAGTTGCAACAGAATCTTTAAAAGATTCATTTGAAGATGAACTAGTGGCAATATTAGAAGACTTTCCTTCAAGAAAGGAAATTCTAATAATGGGTGATTTAAATGCCTGAATAGGAAGTAAACAGAATAATAATATGGAGTGCAAGTATGTAATAAAAATGGAGAGAGATTAATCAATTTATGTAGTCAGATGGATCTTAAAATCATGAATGGGTTCTACAAACACAAAGATATCTGTCATTATACCTGGACACAACCTACCAGGAATATTATGTCAATAATTGGTTATTATGTTATATTAAGATAGAGAAATCATATAAAATGTCAAGACATAAGAGTATTTAGAGGAGCAGAATGTGACAGTGGCCACTATTTAGTTAGAGCACTTATTTACCACTTTACACGAACCAAAATTATTAAAGATCATAATACCAGAAACTCATGCTCCATGTAACCCAAAAATGTATCTGTTGGATAGCTTACAGAATGACTTGATAAGTTACCTATATAAATTTAGATTGGCAAATTGCAAATAAATTTAGATTGGCCAACAAGTAAATTATATGAACAAATAAAAACAATAATCCATGAAGCAGCATATGAAACTTTAGGTTAGAAGCCCAAAATAAAGGACAGACAAACATACTGGTGGAATGAAGATTTGAAGCAAATGATTGAAGAGAAGAAAGTAAAATATAAAAAATGACTGAGCTCAGGAGACCCCAAAGATAAAACAGCGATAACAAAAGCTAAGACACAGGCTTGGGAAACAAAATGCTCTGAAGTAAATAGGTTAATGGGAAGCAATAAGTCCAGAGACACATTGAAAACAATAAAATAAAAAAAAATTTAAAAATTATAATAATAATAATAATAATAATAATAATAATAATAATAATAATAATAATAATAATACAAATAATAAAAACTGATGTGTCATGTAAATCTAGAATGTTACTAATTAATATTAAACAGTGGGAGGTATATTTTCAAGAACTTCTGAGAGAGGATAGAGCAGATCACAAATACATCAGCTACAATACCAATAATGTACAAATACATGAAGACATCCCAAAAATAACTCTGAAAGAATTAAATAATGCTCTGAGGGGGATGAAAAATAATAGATCCCCAGGTCCAAGAGGGATACCAGTTAAACTGTTAAAACACTCTCCAGTCCAAATGAAAGAATTATTGTAAAATTATTTAATAAATGTCTCATAGATCAAGAAGAAATTCCTCAAGAATGGAAAAAAGCAGAAATTATACTGATTTATAAAAAAGGCAATAAGGAAGAATGTGAAAATTATAGAGGCATTTGTGTCATGAGTTCAATTAGTAGACAGTATGGGTGAATACTTAAAGGAAGAATCGAGTCACAGATAGAAAATCTGGAAGAACAAAGCGGTTTTATGGCTGGCTGTTCTTATGTAGATAATATTTTCCGCTTTCAACAAAATTTTAGCAAAAAGGAAAGCTTGTGGAAGAGATTCTCATTTATTGTTTGTTGACCTCCAGAAAGCATATGACAGCATTCCCATTAGCAGACTTTTTAAATTTTAGAAAAAAAATGTAATTTAAAATTAGTTAACACCATTAAGAACATGTACAAAGATAGTAAAGTTGTGAAAGTAAATGGACAAGTATCAGAAGATATAATAATTTTTAAAGGATTAAGACAGGAATGCTGCAGGTCCCCAATTCTTTTTAACATGTTCATTGCCAAAGCTCTGAGAGAATGGAGGAGGAAATGCAGTCTAATGGGAATGCAAATTAGAGAATCAACACTGGATGTTCTACTTTTTGTGGATGATATAGTCATCATGGCTGAGGATGAGCAAGATATTAACTATATGTTTAGAAAATTAAAACAGGAATTTGATCTGGAGGATTACAAATAAATGTGTAACAGGAGAGTACGGAAATGTTCTGTGTATTGGAAATGATAAAATACAATTATTCATTGATTTTAAATATTTAGGCTTCACAGTCTCAAAAAAAGGATACAAGTAATAAGGATGCTTATATTAAGATAAATCAAGTGAAGCAAGTTATAAGTATGCTAAATCCAATCCTGTGGAACTCCCAGTTATCAAAGAAAACAAAGAAAAATATATACAGTACCATAATAGAAAGTATTATTTATGGCTCAGAAGTATGGGATTAACTAAAATAACAAAAAGAGATTACTACTGCCTTATCCCCTTCTCTTAGTTGCTTAACCAAAACACGATATTTTATTTGCTTGGAACAATGTTGTCAAGGTAGATGCCACGAGCGGGAGACTGTGTCATGACGAAATTGCCCCTCCGTGCAGTTCATCATCCAGTCACCAGAGACTACGCCATCCCTATTGTAAAACGGCGAGGTTACTACTACTTGTAATAGTTCCCTTTCCCGACACTAGTTGCGCAGAGAAGCTCGTGGCATACTACGATGCCACGACACGTGCCACAACCCACCAGCAGAAGACCTTGACACCACTGGCTTAGAATATTTGAAAAGGATCAGGAAACATTGGCCAGGTTTACACGAGTAGACCGAGGCGCGTTGAAGGACACCTCACTTACCCAAATGGACTTTTGAGATGAAGTTGCAGAATATCTTGTTTACACCATACATGTAATGAAGAAATAAAGAAGAAAATGAATATTCAAAAAGATACTGATAATGAAAGGATGATAGGATAAGGGAAGGATTATAGATACTATAGAATGAAAACAGTTTCAATGGTATGGACATTTGCTGAGAATGCCAGAAGGGAGGTTGCCTAAACAAGTATATAAATGGATACCAGTATATAGAAGATGGCAGGGCAGACCATCAACCCCATCGAAACAGGGAATACTGACTGTGATGGCAACAAGAAATTTGACAGATGAAGATGTAGTGGATAGAGAAGGCTGGAAAAGAGGAACTGAGAAACTATTGACTGATGTAAATCACTCAAATATTATTATTACATATAATTATAACCTGAATAAATATTTAAATAAATGTAAGATTTAAGGGACGCAGTTCTGAAAAACACTTACTATGAAAAATTCTCTTTGGATTGTCTGGATATCCGCCGATATCAATCTCTCACACATGCACACTGACAACACACCGACCATGTCTTATGCTCTCTCTGTCCTCGCTGGAGCTGCCCTTTCCCTCCAAGTCATCCTTTTGTCCTTGTTCAGGGCACCATCTACCAGCCAACCGTATCACTACCTTAACCTAAACCTACACTAACCTATCTTAAACTACTATATTCACTCCTCACTGTCCATACCACTAAGCACTCTCACTACCATTCCCACATAAATTTTGGCAAGTAAAAATGGTAACAAACTCTAGGTCTTTGGGGGAGGGCATGACGCCCCCCCCCCCCCTGGATCTCTCACTGTGCCTCAATCTCATGTCTCAGAAGGCCGAATAACTTGACTGTACTATTTTTGAAAGAGTAATTGTTATGTAGCATAATTATTTAATAAAATGAATAATGTAAACTGAAATTTTTATGAACATTTTGAATATTTTTGAAAGGTTTTATCTGAAGTAATTCCAAAGTTCAAAGAATTATTTTCAAAATCACAGAGCTTTGGGTTGGGCCCTATTAATTGAGGAATATTCTTTTTGGCAAAAATCCTACAAATAGTTTAGGTGGTAACACACAGAACTGACAGATGGTCTGATGGACAGATGGGCTAACAAATTGACAGACTGACAGATGGACAAACAGGACAGACAGGCAGATGGATGCTCTATGAAAATAAACAAACAAAAACATTTTTTTTGGTATTGAGTACTCCTTTTTGGTACAGGGATATGTGTATTTCTATTAAAATCTTGAAGTCAGTTTTCAATAGTATTACATAACTTTCTCTTTTAGTATGTCTTTTACTTTGTATGTAAGTCTGTACATGAGAAAGTATAAATACTTGCCTAGTATTTGTAAGTAATTGTTTCTGCAATAAGGGTAACAGTACAATAATAAATACAATAAGTTCAATATTACACATTTGTCTTTTCATTTGAAATACCAAATTTCTAATTGCATTCTTAATGTAATCACTCATGGGCTTACACAAATTTGTAAATTTTAGTTCCAATTATTCAGAATCTACTGCACAAGTATAAGTTGAATGGCAAAAATGGTTGAAATTAAGGTAAAATGTAAGTAATGAAATAAATAAAAACTCTTCAAAATATTTCTGAATTTGTCCTATTGAGTTAGTTTAACCACATAGGAAGCTTTTATTTATTTATTTGTCAAAAAAAACAGTAAAAACTGTATATGACGTGTGGGGAAAGAAATTTATCTGCGCACATTTTCTTGAGGGCCAGAAATTTTATTTAAAAAAAAAAAAAAAAAAAAATTAGAAAATAATTATTTTAGAAAAATAAAGATATTTGAAAAATGTTTTTTCCTTGGGCTTTGGGCTTCGTAATTTTCTCTGAATTTACAAATAAATTAGAACAAGACCATATGTTATAATTCTTCTGATGGAATAATGATAAAAGAGCATCATTAAGTAACAATGATCAACATTGTCGATAAATAGAATTGTCCAAGCTAAACAAAAATCTTAAATTTGTATCTTTCCTAAATATTTTCAGTTACAATTTTTGCATAGACTCTGTATCTAAACTGATAATGTTAATTCATCCCAATCTTTGAATATAAATTTTCCCACAATATACTGAATTAAATCCATAAAGGGAGCTAACAATTTACAACTTGATTTATTTTGTAAGTTCTGAAAGATAGGACATATTAGATAATGAATTAAAACCTAAAAATTTCAGTAATTAAGCAAACACATTATAAATAATGTTTTCCATTGTTATTCATTCACAATCAATATCTTATTGAAATTTTGTAAAATATTTGTAAGTATTGCACATACCTTTCACAGCCCGTAGAATGACAATTTGTGAGCTTTCCTTTCAAAGGATTGAAATCACCACTAGTATTGAGCCTGTCTGGTTGAAGTATATACAAATCTACCCGTTTATCACAGGGTCGAGGTTGGAAGTCATTGTTATCGTCATTTGTATAAGGAGCATGTACAGGAGGAACTGGTGTGTAAGGGTACATTCTGAGAGGAGGTTGAGTTTCAGTCAAAATTCCTCCTGCAGCAGGAAATAAACTGCTTTCTTCTCGAGTGGCATAATTGTCAAAACTTGTTTCATAATCTCCATAAAGATTACCTAGGATTCAAAAAGATTATGTCAAAAATGTCACAATGAAACAATTAAAATTATTCACTGAAATTGTTTGCTTACCATCATCATTTGCTTGAGCCCAACTTGGATCCCAGAGAGAGTATAAACTAGTCTGCACTGCTATCCATACCATCTTCCCAAAGAACCATCGAATGAACCATTTAATTGGCTCCAAAGGCTGTAAGGAAGTGTTCACAAAAATAAATAATTTGGCAAGCTACTGGCACACTAATAAAATTAACAAACAACATATGTTTTTAAAAATTGAATGTAAGGAAAATTGAATTTCCCTTCTTTAGGATAAATAACACTCACAGTCAGTCTGTTGCTAGCATCACTGTAAGGGTTCTTTTGGTCCATACAGGCACCCTGATAGTCGAACACTGGTACTTTTTTATAAATCCTATCCTGCACCAGTGAATCCATGATTGTCCCATCTATTTGTCCAAAGAATCTGCCTGTATTGTCAGGACTTTCTGATACTATAATGAAACCATTGTCATCAAGGACATAACAATCTAGTTCTTCAGAATTACATGTCTTTTTACACTCTGATGGGTTTTGTTGACCTGATGAACACTGCAAAGTATCCAAATTACATTCACTATTTTCAACAAAACATTGAAATATTATGGAATATAGAGAATAATTTATAATATATAGAGAAATATTTCACTGTTGGAGAAAGCTGAGCTTTGTTTGAGAAATTAATTATTCTCATTTCCTTTCAACATGCAGAATAACATTCACTAAGGAATTCATTGGAATCCAAATGTCATCTTATATACTAATTTACAACATTTCTTGATATTGAAAGTTTTTATTTTTGAATGTCTAAAGATGAAACTTAATTCTGAAAACTCCTTTTAGGTTGAATAAAAAAACAAGATATTTTCTGAAGAAAACTCTTACTTGTTCACTTAATTATTAAAGGTTTAAGAAAGTATTCATAACCACTCACAGAAGAAGTAATTTTCAGAAAATGGCTGGCAAATGTGGAATGCTGAAACTGAAGTCCTACAACAGCAGCAGGAGCACGATGACCTTTATGTTCCACAAAGAGAGCATGTGTTGCAGTAACCCGTGTGTTGGAATTTGCTCCAGCATCAAAGGGCACAGAGAAAACAAAGCTATCAGGCTCAATAGCATATTGATCCACAGCACGTTTGTACCACACTTCATCAGTAGCACGTTGGTTATTTTCACTGAAGTGACTAGGATAGTAATAAGAAATCATTAGTATTATAAAAATGGTATCAACAATTCTCAGGGACAATAACAACTTACGGAAAAGGATCTGGCATATCATTGGGCATGCCTGGTGGCTTGTAATCTTGCCATCGCAATAGTCCACTTCGAGTTGCAATGAATGATAATGTGATTCCATATAATTCGTCCTTCTTATCTCCTGTTCTGAAATGATAAAATGATTGTTAATACCATTTTTCAACATGTAGCAAAAGATGTGCTACAAATATTAAACAAGTGTATTATTAATATTATTTTTAACAAGAAAAAGCAAATGAGGTCTAACAAAATCTTAATTTTGGAAATAAAACACTTTCTATAAGTTTTTGGATACATTTTAAGAGGCTGATATTTGTGATCTGAAACATCTTTATGATGGAATAACAAAGAATGACATTGTTACACCTCAAAAAACTGCTTATTAGAGCATCACGCACCAGTAAAAAGTCAAACGCATGAATGTCAAGAAAGAAGTCTGCCATATCTGCATCACCTATTTTGGAACACTAATTATATACTTTGATAATACTATACAAAAAATCCTTTCATCTGTCACAATGAATCAAGAAATTTTATTTAAGATTAATTTTTGTCTTATCTACAATTCTGTTTTATTATTGAGAATTTTATTAATTTAAAAATTGTCTACTGAGCAAACACTAAACTCTCTTACAATGTGAATAAAGTGAGATTGCTGGTATATAAAACAAGCCAGATTTTTCTTCTAATAATTGAAAGATTTCTAATTTTAACCTCCCTCAGAATCTGGTTAGCACTGTTAGGCTAACAAATTTCAATGAAAATAACACATGAGAGTTCAATAAAATGCACAGATATTGTAACATTTCTAAGTGTAATGCATTTAAAAACAAAAGAAATAACATTATTAGCACATTTTTGTACTTACAAGCTTCTGGTTGCTATAAATCATCTAATTATTTAAACAATAGAAATAATACTGCATCTGAAATGCAATTCAAGTTATAAATATAATTGTTTCAATTTTGATGTTCTTGTCTTGTAATGTATTGATCAAAAGAGAACATCAGAATTGAAATTTTTCTCAGTGCATGTGTTCTATGTGTGATCATGGTTATAACTGACATACTACACTATTATGTAAATCTAAAGTAGTAGAGCTACAATTTCTACCAATATTTTAGGTTAATATTCATGCCCTTCTAAATCGTAATGCTAGAAACCCAAACTGATTTTTGAACCGTCACAATTTGAAAATATTAATTATACTTATGCATTCTTCCATAAAATAATTTTCTTGTCAAAAATAAGTGTAACATTTAATTTACATTGTTAGAAATACAATTGTTTTAAATAATATTAATATAATATAACGATTTTTTTACTACTGATGTTGAAACAATTATAAGAGCTTGTTGGTTTTATATTTTCTCCAGAATAAGAATTGAATGAGAAATTTTATTAAGAAAGAGAAAGTTATGGCTTATGTGTTTGTTACATTTCTTCACACAGAGTTTGCAATTATTGTTATTATGAATAGAAATTGCAAGAAAGAAAGAAAAATAATTATGATCTTGTAAAATATTGTTTATGGAAGAGTGCACATACAATTTTTTTTGTCTTAATGAATTTAAAATATTGTTGTACATTTTAAAAATTTAATGTTTAATTATCATGTTACATATATCAAGCATAATTGTACATTAGCGTTTGAACACTGTATTTATAAATGAAGAAAACAATTTCATGTTGTTAATTATAGTTCTCCCATTGACATGAGCTTATCAATTAAATGTAGCAAAATTCATGCTTGACATATGTAAATTAAGGCACAACTTGTGAAAACGTGCTTAATGTTAGAATGTAAGACAGTTTGTAGTGATGGTGAGGCAATACTTTACCTGAGCAACAGTGCCATCAGCGTGGCTAATGGGCTTTGGTGGGTGAGAACAGGACGTATTAACAGTTAGTGCAGAACAAAGACACATACTTCAATAACAAAGTGTACCATGTGCTGCTTGCTTACATTCACCAAGCCTCACTGATCTCCAGCACTGCTAGACACATAAATTATCTACGGGGTTATCCATACATGAGTTTTGATGAAAAGTGAAACTGACTTTTTTGTTAATGATAGTAATTTTTTTTTATATCTTGGTGTTTGTGCTTGTTGTAATGTAAAAGCTAAATGGCAAAATGAAATTGTTAATGTCAGAAGTGTAAATATCATATATGGATAACCAATCATCCCATGTGAAAATTATTAAATTCAAAAAGTCAATTACAATTCAACCAGGATTTCTATACATGGTTTTGTGGATAGAATGAGATGTGATAGGTTTCTTGTTTGAGAAAGGATTGAATAAGGTGTATGATAAGATGTACAGTTCTGTGAGTGAACCCTACATCGTAAATGCAAAATAATAAACTCATGTAATACTGCAGTGGGAAAATATCAAACATTTGGTGATGGATATCTATAAAAAAGAAAAAAAATTAAAACAGATAACAATTGATGTGGTAGTACATGTAATATTAGGTCATGTAATAATGTGCAAGCATTCATATACCTGCCATAATGATACACTATGAAATGATTTAAAATTAACGTAGATTCTAATATTGAAATAATAAAATATTGATGTCCATAATTGAAAGAGTGAGAAAACAGCATGGAATGGAAAATGGTCATTTGCAGATATCTTTATGACAGGTCAAAATTGATATGTTCTGAGTGGATAGTATCTGCTATCAGCCAGCAACTCACCTTGTTAGTGATTATGTCAGATGCAAAGTGTGTTACAATTAATTTGAATTGCTTGTTGAACACTGATTATTGTTTTCAATTTGTGTGTTTTATAAAACTTTAGATTGAATATTGTTTTATGTATATGAAGATTAATTAAAAAAAATTATTTTAATTATATGAAAAAGAAATAAATGTATTTCCCTCAATAATGCATATGAACTGCATAAATAAATGTATGTAGTGCAATGTATTTGCAGAGTCATATTGAATGGTTAACACTCATAATAATGCCTGTATTAAATGTGTTATGTTTAATGATCATGAGTGTGAGACACACTTGTATTTCTGCGAGGTGAGTGGTTGTCTGTCAGCTCAAGGTAAAAACTAACCCTTACAATATACTAAACGACTAAATAGGGTATATTTGATACATATTGTATAAAATATGCTGGAGACCAGTTTATTGAAATAATGTACTTTATTGAAAATGAAAAGTGACGTGCATGAATTGAAATGAGGAATTGCATATAAATGTTAAATGAGGAAACCAGAGTGCCAAGTTTCTTTGATGGAGGGAGGTGAATTCATGCACTGGAGGTGAAGGGTATGGTGAGGCAGTGCAGTGCCATAATTGCAGGGAATATGCTCCATCATGGTCTCACTGGGATATACAATGATGATAAGTTCTCCGGCTACTCACTTTGGGTCATCCTTAGAGAAGCTCGACACCTGCCGTTCCATTGATTCTATACCTTCTGTGACGACAGCATCAAACACCAGACTCTGCACCAATGTCTTGTCACCTGGAAGATGATTATATCACATATTTCATTAAAAAATTGTGGAAGAGAAATAAAAATTGTTCTTATAAATGATAAAAATGTGGACTAAAGCAACACTGCTAGGAAGACATCTTAAAAAATAATCTCTATCACACTCAAGCATCTGAATGTGTCCTGAAGAGTATAAATATGAAAACCATATTATTTTCAAAAGGAACAAAAAACAAACAACAAAACATTAGAGTTTGATGAACATGCCTAATGTTATAATGTAAATATTGTTATGATTTGTAGAAAGATTGTGAATATAGGATGCTTAAAAAAAATGTAGCCACCTTCCTAAAATTGTATTGTACATCTATATATGGTGTATTTCCTCTGATCAGTTTCTTCTTTAATTCCTTATTTTTTCTTTTCTTTCTCATTTTCCTTTCTTTTCTTTGACTCTTTTTCCAAATTTATTCATGTGGAGAGATTCAATAAATTGCATTTCCCTCTCTCCCATAGACAAATAAAATTATTATGCAATTTTAATTTAGCATATTCTTTAATTCTAATTATTCAATTTATTCTAAAATTATTCAATTTTGATAGAATCAACATTTCAAAATTCAGTCCAAACCAAACAAAAATGACCAGTGTTTGCTCTGAAGCAAATCACTGACAGCTCAGAGTTCCACAAGTTGTGTTTAAAAGTTTGCAATTTTACTAGATAAATTCTAGTATCTGAAATGAAATTTGGAAAAGACATTTTACTTTTCTTGAAGCATCCTATATTATTGCAAAGTTTCTTAGGGGAAGTCAGAATGAAAAAGAACATCAATTTTATATAGGCTATATATTCACACATATTGATGTCACTCTTCAGGATACAAGTTTGAAAATAAGAATGTTCTTATGCTCTGTGTGTGGTTGATGGGGGGCTGGAGACTATGGGTGTCACAAATGCAGTCATGTTACCTGTGGGAATGATGTTTGGGTTGAGAGCTCGCAGGACATGTGCAAGTTCACAAGTGAAGTCTGCTGGACCTGTCCTTTAAAATTCTGCAAGAATCTTGTTTAAAAGACGTTGGCAGTGTAGTGAGGTTGTGTTAAGGGAAGACAAAGTTTACGCTTTATTTATCACGGTGGTGTGAATATCAGGAATTAATTCAATGCGGAATTTTGTAATGTGTGATAATGTTCCTGCATCTACACTAATGAAAAAGTCCAAAGCATGCATTAAGTGAAAATTACAAAATGGTCTCTTTGACAATAGCATGAAATAATTCAAGCATGACTCAAATACCTACAAAGCGTTACAAAATTAAATCTCAGATATTATATAATATAAGAGAATTACAAAAAAGGGCTTCTATTTATGAAAAAACTTACAAAAATAGGAATCCTTTTCCATTTTCTTCATGTGTGCTGCATCTTTAAGCTGAGAGCGTGGCCGTAATGACATCCACTTCCAACCAGGTTTGCGTGTGCGTGACAGAAAGTGCAGAACCTGTTCTTCTGGCGTTTTGAAGTGATTTTCAGCGGCATAATTGTATTCACAGTACACCCTGAGGAAATGTGTTGACATCATTCAAGAGTTCCAAGGATGCATAGTTCCTGTTCCTTGGGAATGAATCTGAAACTCACTCACCAGTCAGGATGAACTTTCCATTTGGTCCCACGGAAGAAGTCAGTCACTAGAATGCAAGTAACATTATGCGTACATCACTTTGATTTTGAAAATATACTCCTTAAAAATTTCATTCTCTGTTAAGCCTGATTCGAGCAGCATTAGTTAACAATTTAATAAAAGCTTACCATTGATCGGCTTGAGTTTGATTTCTTGCTCCCCTAGCACCTCGTACATACCATACCCCTCTGGAATAGCAAGTCCCAGGGAAAATGGTGTTCCTTCAATGGGATTATAGAAATATTTATGACGTCGTGTTGTCACTCGCTTCTGAAATTTGAGAATATATTACACACATTTTTGTATTTTCAGAGTTGCATAATATTAAAATATTGGTTACATTTCTTAGTATTAAGTCATGCAGTAGTGTTGAAGTGGTAGCATTTTGATTCAGGGGCAGTCACCAATTTCTCAGGAAGGAAAAGTAGACAAATGATAATATTTCAAAAATTTGCTTGTGTTTGTATCTATGTTGTTCAAACATTCTTGTGAAGGAAACTGAAGATATGCCTATTTCATGATCAAGTCAATACAAATTTAAGAACAGGTATCACAATGTATGTAATACCTAACTACCACAATTCCTTTTGACTCAGAAATTTCTCTGTAGCCTATCTTCTAATCTGAACTGGAAATATTGAAGTTTTTATTTATTTATTTACTTATTAATATACAGATTTCAGCCCAATACAGAAATGTTTTATACAGTGGCAGAAGATAGCTTCAGTAAGGGAAAATTTAAATAACCAAGTTTACATATTTAAATGAAATGTAGATTAAATCATAGCTCAATCAAAAAAAATATACTGCAACAACATAAGAAACAAAAGATTACTTATAGAGTAATACAAACACAATTTTACAAAAGAATAATATATATATGAAAGTACAGTAGGCCTATATTTTAAAACCTTAGTGAACTCATTCCGACTCAGGTCTATTACGTCAATGTGAAGTATATAGTTGTAAAAAACATTCAAGACTGTGTCACCATCTCAATCACAGTTTTTTTTCTATTTCTCCTAATAAGTAGAGCAGGCATTGCCATTGCCCTTCAGATTTCTTCTGAATAATAAATGTAGTTTCTTTTGACTCTCAAGTATTGAAATATAACCTACTGTTTTTGGTGGAGAATAAAACTTCAAAATTAAATTCAATAAAAACAAACATTTTTATGAAGTTGATAATTGTCAAAAAATACATTTTTTAAAATTTGTGTGTCAGTCTAAAAGTTTAAATGTTTTGAAAATATGTAGATCTTGTTTCAAGGCAGAAAAAAATTGGAACAAAATCTATAATTATATCATATATTGGTGAAATCTGTGTCCCTTAGCTTACCATATTGTCATAGTGGATCTTGACACTAAGCTCCGTCTCGCCTTCTTTTTGATCTATCATGTCATGCCGCAACTGTAAGTCATAAAAATGCAATTCTTAATTTTAAATTCAATTACCACAGCAAATCATATTTATTGCACTTCAAATTCATCTACATTTAAAAAATTAGAAAATGATTAGAGTCTAACACTCTAGCTTCCAATTTTCAAAGGGTGAAAGTATGCAGTAACTCTTGTGGCTTGTAAAGAAACCTTATCGAGCCTGGAAAAATTAAACCCTCTTACAAATTCTACTTCTGCATTCATCATTAATTGAAAATTCTCAGACAAATTCTGTTTGGTTGTTTTTTCAAAAATATTTGAGAGTCATTTTTATATATGAATGGACACATTTATAAGAAAAAATAAAGCATTTTCTGACAGCCAATAAAAATTTAGAAAATCAAAATCTATGGAAATTGTCATATTTTATTTTCTTAACCCTTTAAGATTTGAAAACCTGAACATTTTGATTCTCCTAGATCCTGATAATTGTTAGCATCAGACCTGAAGGGTAAGATGTTTCTTCATCAATGAATACAAATAAACCACTTATTAGCATATTTGTGGGTAAATAGAAAGTTTTTGATTATTTTCAATGATCATTTTCAAAATTACTTTCATATAAAATTACTGGCACTAATCTAGATTGGATATCAGTATACTTTTAATATAACAGATTTAAAATAGTAGAAATACCTTATCAATGGATATTTTTACTCATCATTCAGATTCAATGCCAATTTAATATTTCAAATATGAGGCCTATTATTGTCCACCTATATACAAATGATTTGTCCTCTTCCATTAGAAACAGATCAATAATTCTCTTTTCTGATATGAATATTCTATTTGAAGAAAAAAGAATGAGTAGTATGTTATTAGATGCTTTAAATTGGTTTCATAATCAGAAGTTAATTGTAAATGAAGGAAAACCTATTTCAATGCAGTTATGAATTTCAAATGTGCAATTGCATATTTCATTACAAGAACAATGCACAATTGGCTGATGTTGAAGTAACAACATTTTTGGGTCTATTAATTTCATTAAATGGAAAGCTATGGAACAAATAAACTGAATACAACATTAGATTATGTTCATCATTCGTTGGGACTTAAACAGCCTTCATACAGCCCAATGGGTATATTTTGCAAAACTACATTTCTATCTAAGCTATGGCATAATATTCTAAGGAAACCCATCAATTTATGTCAATTAGTGATGTAAACACATTTTATTGGAAAAATATATCAGAGGCGTGTAGCATACTGAAAGTGCCCATTTTCTTAATCTTGTCAAATGTAGAATTTGGTTATTGAAATCATTTAGAGGAAAGTAGGCTATGGTACTGACTTTACAAGTAAAATAGTATTGTAAACTGAAGGCTGACTCCACAGTTCCCAGTACTGTAGACTGGCTAAAACTGAAGAATTTTTTGGTTTTGACACTTTTCATTTAAATTTATTTCCCTGCCAAGTCTTCTCAACTAAATCTTATGGACCAGGGGATATGTGTGTAGTGAACTTAAGACAGAGGGATCAGCAAAAGCTTTATACCATCTTCCCAATAGGTTAGGCTTAAGTGGCCATTTTTATGATTTTTGCACTATTTTTTAGCATAAAACTGTGTTTATCTCCTCACCACCTGCACCAATCTCAAAGATCTTGAGAACAGATCTCACTCCTGATTTGTGTATGTATCAAGTGAGAGCTCAAAAACTTCTCATCTGACTGAATTATGTGTGACACACACATCCATTCACGCATCCTTATTGACATAGTAAAACCTTTTTTTGCCTTAGGAGTCATCCATAAATTATAATTTAATCATTAAATTATTATATATATATATATGTGTGTATATATATAACGTTATATATATATATATATATATATATATATATATATATATATATATATATATATATATAACGTCACTATAGTGACGTTCAAACTCCCGATTGGATGATACCGTCACATCTGACTAAGTGTCGTCAGACCTAATGTTTCAATCGAAATATAGTCTCGTGGGTTTGCCTCATTCTCTTGATGTCGGGGCCGCCAGATCTCATCCCTCTCTTTTACCCCTCAACGTAATGCAGTTGTAACGAGAGGAGTGCATCACAGAGTATTTGAATCGCCTCCTTCAAGCAGCAAAGAAACCTAACTTTCTCGGAAACGAAAATTGTTGAGGGAAACAGCTTTCACCAAATCTCCTCTAATAATAATAATAATAATAATAATAATAATAATAATAATAATAATAATAATAATAATAATAATTCACCTAGGCAGTACATGACCTTGCAGTTGCTAGTGGAGCTTGAGTACCTCCATGAGCCTGAGAGCTATGTCAGTGGTAGCCTAGCTACCGGTAGGGCCTCCCTTGCTGAATAAGGTGAAGGTGAGGGGTCAGATGAAGAAGTACTCCATTTTGAGGAGAGTGGGAAGTAAGCAGAGAGGGAAGGGTCATGAACCTTTGGAATTCCTGTTATCGGCCCATAGAGGGTACAGGAGACAAACTGGGTTGGCTCACCAGGCCAGAGTGGAGGCCCGAACCTTGCTTTAGCCAGCGAAGGAGATTGCCTTCAGCAGTCAGCGAAAATCCCATAGGGTTTAGTAATGCCGACTGGCGATTGGAGGGACCCCTTGCTGGGCCCTGCGGGGGATGCCCCGAGGCCACTGTGGGTCGCAGTAACGGATGGCAGGAAACAACTGAAGGGTTAAGGGTGATCTGTGAACTCGAATTTGCGTCCTGCGAATCGTCACTTAAAACCAATGAGCAAAATGGATAGAACAAGAAATGCAATGAATCTTAACGTGCCTTGTTCTACCAATGTTCCATACCTGCTCAGAAACCGAGCTAATGTCATCTTGTCGACTTCTGGCCATCCCACAGATGTTAGTCCCAGGGACCCAGAGCCGCCAGTAGCTCGAAGCCATCGTCAGAGATGGACCGGGGATGAATTAAAGGAGGTGATGTGGTGCTTTTACTAGTATGCAAAAACAGAAACTGGGGGCTCAGAAATAGAAGTTTTCAAGGTATGGAGAGAGCGGAACCCAGACACGAGAACATCCTGGACTCAAAGAAGCTTGCCAGTCAACGACGATACATACTCAGCAGTGGATATAGCAGTTCACAGCAGAACAGTTTGCTGACATTCAGAAAAATGCGGAGGATGTTCTTCAATCGGATTACCCACATGACGAACATGTAGAACTTGAAAACGATGGGCCTATTTCCGGTTCATCTCTTTCCAATGAAACACACGTCAGTGGTGAAAACTCATCTGGCAATGAATTACTCGATATGAACATGATGCGAAATCTCCTACGACGCGAGATCGAAAGAGTTCATCAACTTCCCTTTGAACCTTGTGCACCGTTGAGGAGAATGTACGAAAATGCCAAAGGTAAGAGAGTGATAGAAACAGCAAATTCTGTCTTACATGAGGTGGTACAGACCCCAGATAGAGATCTAGATATTACTGAAATCAATCACATCGTGTATGCAACTGGATATCTGGTATCTCAGATAATTCTGGGGCCAGTCAAGAACACTGATTCACGACAACAAAACAGACTATACAGCCCATTACTCGATGGACGAAGAGAATTATGAAACGGATAGCCGACTCGATGTGAAATATCACTCTTAGCTGAGGCATTTTCTAAATCAACGCACAACACTAAGTTCAACGAAAGATATTCAAGTTGAAGAAAAATACCGTATTGAAAATGACACAAGCAGGCTAATCGTAGTTAAAAAGCTTAAAGAGAAAATTCAAGCATGGGCTCAACGAATTAGATGTTACAAACGTAGAATAGATTTCCGTGTACAGAACCATGTACAGAACCGGTTGTTTGAAACAGACGCGATGAGATTCTATCGTAATCTGACTCAAAAACCGAATGGCAACGCTGTCACTCCTTTAAAAGATGACGTCGAAGCATTTTGGGGAGGAATCTGGGAGGAGAACAGATCCTACAACAAAGACGCATCTTGGATTCAATCTGAAGTTGATGCTGCCGATGAACTTGTGGAAACAGTGGAAGATGTTCACGAATTCTCGGAAGAGGACCTCTTCCAAGCAATTAAAAACATGGGAAACTGGAAATCCCCCGGGATTGATAAGATCCAGATTTATTGGATTAAGAAATTAACAGCAATACATTCTCATCTAGCAAAGGCTGTTAATAAAATTTTAGAAAACCCAAAGGAACTCCCGGAATGGCTCACATGTGGCACCACGTATTTGGTACCCAAAGCGAGAGACAGCTCTTTGACGAAGAACTACAGGCCAATCACTTGTCTGCCAGAACTGTACAAAGTTATAACTGTAGCCATAGCTGAAAAAAATGTACAGACATCTAGAGAAGAATCATCTGATGCCAGCTGAACAAAAAGGATGTCGTAGAGGCTCTTATGGCTGTAAGGAAATCATGCTACTGAATAAGTCATCTTGAATGATGTAAAGAAATGAAAACGTAATTTGAGCATGGCTTGAATTGACAACCAAAAAGCATTTGATTGTGTACCACACGATTGGATTTTGAAGACCCTGGAGATCTACCGATTTCATCCTAGATTTATTAAATTTTGCAAGGCTAGTATGAAGTCGTGGAGTACAAGGTTACTAATACGGCGGAAAGGAAGCAGTAGAAACCAGAAGTATTCAGATTAACAGGGGTATTTTTCAAGGAGATTCACTATCCTCTCTGCTGTTTTGCATTAGTTTGATCCCACTATCTAGACAGTTGTCGCAAGCTGACTTTGGTTACAAGCTCCGTAGTCATGAAAGGCCAGTATCACATTTGTTTTACATGGATGATCTTAAAATGTTTGCTAAGAATAAAGCGATTCTCTCCCAAATGCCTCTGTCGTGAATGACTTTAGCAATGACATCTGCATGAAGTTTGGTCTTGACAAGTGTGCAAAAATCAATTTAAAAAGAGGCAAAATGACGTCAGAGAGCATTGAAGTTGATACGCACACTGTGACTCAAGATCTTGAGCCAGGTAAAACTTACAAATATCTGGGAATTGAAGAATGTGAGACCATCTCGAACGACACAATGAAAGAGAGAATTCGAAGGGAGTATTACAGAAGAGTGAGACAGGTTCTGCAGTCCGCTCTGAATTCCAGAAATAAAATATCAGCAATAGGTAGTTTGGCGGGGCCTGTAGCCGAATACAGTTTCGAACTAGTGGACTGGATTGAGCAAGAAATTCGCATCATGGATCGAAAGAACACAAAACTGCTAACAATGCATCATGTCGCACATCCTCGACTTTATGTGTCACGTAAGGACGGAGGAAGAGGCCTCAGACAAATTGAGGCTTCCTGGCACAACGCAATAGTCGGGATAGTTAGTCAGCCATCAAGATGACCCTCGAATGAGGCAGGTTATGAAATCTGACCGAAGAATGGGAAACAGAGGCATTGTTGGTGTAGCAAGAAGCATTGGGAACAAGACTTTGCAAGACACGCAGAATGACAGAGACACTGAACTTCTGATGCTTCTTAACATGAAATGTGAGACACAAAAAATGTCAAAGAAATCTTGGAGAGACAAACCACTCCACGGACAATATTTGAAACGAATGGACAGAGCACAGATCAATAAAGATCAATCATTGATGTGGCTTAAAAGGGAAAGAATGAAAACAGAAGCACTTGTAATAGCTGCCCAAGATCAGGCCTTATGATAAAGCGGTTCTCAAAATTTCCCAAGATGATAAATGCCGCATTTGCCAGGAACACGTAGAAACCATTGATCATATTGTCTCAGCTTGTCCAATACTAGCCAAGACCGAATATTTGAAAAGACACGACAGGGTGTGTAGTTACCTCCACTGACAGACACTCTGTACCGCCCTCGAAGTTTCAAACACATGCCCCAAGTGGTACGAACACTCACTGAAACCGGTGACGTCTGTTGGATTGTGTACGATATTGTAAAACCAACAAATTAAAACTGCTCGCACGATAGCGGCAAACAAACCGTATATAGTTATCCGGGATTTGGAGAAAAAATCGTGTTTACTTGTCGATGTTGCTGTACCTTGCGATCAAAACGTCGTTACCAAGGAGGCAGAGAAACGACTTTAATACAAGAGTTTGGAAATCGAGATCAGTAAAGCACAAGTCGTACCGATAGTTATCGGAGCTCTGGGATTTGTTCCGCAAAATTTGTGTAAGAACTTGTCTAAACTCCCCGGTTAATTCAAAAGACTGGGAAGTGCAAGAAATCGCTTTATTTGGAACAGCCCACATTTTGCGCAAAGTATTGTAGAGGCACCGACAGTCCCTAGATCTGCTCCTAAGGTAGCTGGTTGCAACCTGGTGTAGATTTTGTATTCAGCCGACACATAACATCTTTTGTCATGATGTAGAGTAATAATAATAATAATAATAATAATAATAATAATAATAAAAACAAGAATATCAAGACTGTTTAAACAGGCGGTCCTCTTGGCAGGCCCGGAGAAAGCGTTTGTCGGCGAGCCACCGCACCAGTGGTCTACTCAGTGGCGGATTCAGGGGAGGGGGAATGGCGGCCATGGTTTTTAGTCCTAGTGTTTTCGTTTGTTACCTTCCTTTCCTTGGCAAAATTGATTTAAATATTTACGTTCGAATTATGTAATTATTTACAAATTAATATTGTAGAGTATCACATTCACGTATACACTACAAAATAGTATACAATGCAGTAACAAATATGTTTATTATTTAACAAAAATATATGATCCCCCTCCCCCAAATGATTGGCTGGATCCGCCCCTGGACCCGCTTCTTTTTGAGTCAGCCCGTCGGGAAGGAGGGGAGGCGCTGTTCGCATGGCTTAAGGAGGGGAATCTGAATAGTGGCGGCTAAAACGGTAGTGACATCCAAATTATGTTTCTTGGTTACATTCAATGTTTGTTTACAAATCAAGCGTTCCGGAAACTCCAATTTAAATGTAAGGCTAATTGACGGCTGTGACGCGGTTTTCCTATCTGGAGCTTCAATAACAAATATTGATGTTGTGACGGAACTCCCTATTGGATAAGCGCGTCCCAGCCGTTGATAAGCCTTTTGCTATTTTAACTGGAGTATAGTTCTTTAACTATTTTAACCTATAAGCTATTTTAACCGGAGTATAGTTCTGGGGCCTTTGAAGCGGGCAACTTATGCTCAAAGAGGCGCGCTGTATAGTTTTAAGTTAAATATAAGTTCGTTTTAATTAGTCTATTTAAGATACCGCCGTCCACCATCTCTACAAGCCAAATCGGCTGGAGAAAGAAATGTATATCCCTTACTTGAATAAATGTCCCCTTTCTTAAAAAAATGGCCTCCAGGGCTACTGGAGGGGGAGGGAAATTGAAAAAAAAGCGGACAACTACAGCGGGCCATCGCGGACAGTCTTTCTCCAATTCTTGCATTTGAGCATCGCTGACCTACATGATTTTTTGTCGGCATAATTAAGAAACACTGTAGAGAGAGAAGGAAACGTTACTTACGTCGAGAAGGAGAGAGTTGTTCTCCCTAGGACCTCCGTCGCCATCCACCAATTCCACCTCTGTGAGGTCGACGCTGTTGTAGTCAGGTTTCAGCGCCTCCTGCGAGGAGACATACAGAGATGCAAAGATGCTTCGCGGTTTGGTTTAGAGGATCATGGATAAAAAGCGATAACATTTTAAAGATTTGTTTTCGAAGGTTTGAAGGTTTCCATAGGGGTGTCGCTGTTTGTTGTAGTGTTTCAGTTTCAGTATTGGTTCTGGGTTGATAAACCCTTTGTCGGTCGTGGTTTTTGCGTATACCATTATGCTCCGCGATGCATGTGCTACTAAGATGTTTCTATATTGATTTCTGGGTAGTGGATCTACAAGTAGTTTCAAGAATCAACGTCACAGAATAATTGATGTAGTTGATACTGAAAAATTGGTTACCGGGAAAACGTCTATCCGTCCGTTTAAATGTGAACAACGCTGGCAGCTGAACTATATGTAGGATTTTCACCAAAATTGATATTCCCCGATCTGACTGAATAGGCTCCTTGAATTTGAAACGGATATTTTAATTTTGGGGGTACTTTTCATGAAGCTTTAAGGACTCAATGGCTCAACATTGTATTACATTTTTTTTAACGGGAAAAGGAAAGTGTAAAAGTGGCGAAGGTACGAAAATTGTTGAATTCTCTGAATTTCTACAAGGCGCGGCCACGTCCATAGCTATTATGAATGTACAGTATTAGGGACGCGTAAATAAAAGAGTTAATTGGTACCAATGTGTTTAGAAGAATGGATACTTGTGTACGTAGTTGTGTCGAAGGTTGAATCAAGCATTTTAACGGTCCACGAGATGGTGAATTGTAGACGAACCTCCGGAATTGACAGAGTAGCCATTCTTCAAGGGCGCATAACTATCCGCGATATACTGTCTTTGAATTAGTTTCTTACATGACCAAAGACATGATGACCATTAGGTGTCAAATCAGAGTTGTACGGGGGATGTGGATTTTATTTGAAAGGATTTATTTCATTGTTGTAGACGGCAAGTCGAAGTACTTTGTATTGTTTGACAAACATTTCAGTAATGAACAGTAAAGTAAAAATGACTTTTAGTTATTTCATTAACGATTCAGCACGAACATTTAAATACATTTTTACTTTTGTAAAATTCAGATATTAAAAATTATATTTAAAAAAGGATGTACAAAAATGTAGTTGAAAATTATTTGAAAAAATCTTATTCGAATGTATTGTATTTTTATTACTTTAATTTTACATTTTAAAATTGAATTGAATTTTTTTGAATAATAATTTTGAACACATGTGTTCAATATTTCACTATTATTAAGCGGTCCCACAATTTTGCCACACCTGGGACCCCTAAAGACCCCCCGGGATTGATAATGAGCTAAGGTTGTTTAGAGATATCCGTTAACTAAGACAGTTGGCATATCCGAGAGTTATGAGGTGCACAGTATTCTCTACTTCACGAGACCGAAAACTTAATTTTCTTGATAGGCTTAACGACAGAATGGTAATTTTTATGAATTGTAATGCATTTTTTAAATTGGGGTCTTAAAAATGACGCCTTTACCATCCCGAGTCCCGCAGGCTGGCGTAAAATGCATGTGATACGCAGCAGTGTTCGGCGGGAAGCCTAGCTTAACTTAGTCGCAAAACTGTATCCTGCTGTTAAAATGCATTAAAATATGTTTAAAAGTAAGGAAGAGAAAAACCGCCAAGGGTTATTTTGTCTTCTAGTTACGTACCAGATGGTGGAAAGCATAAGTGTATGAAGGTGAATAGTCCAGTATTTCTACCTACATGTCACATGCATAGCTAAATGTCACTCATCATTTTTCCAAATATACTTTTTTGCAACAAGAAAATACCACAAATAATTTAGTAGAGAATAGAATTTATTAATTATTCTTCGACATAAAAATGGTTATTTCATTTTGAAATTATGTTGAATTATGAAAATTATATCGTTAAATTCTATTTTATTATGTTTATTAGTTCTCTCAAAAAGACAACCAACAGCTCTCTTTTGCGGGGACCAGGATGTTGATACAAATCATGACAATCCATGGATATTTGGGTCATATACACAATTATCTTCGGTTTCAATACCCCACTAGATTTTAAATCATATCCCACAGGATATTAGTGTCATACCATAATCCCCAATATGTTACACACCCCTATGTAACCTTCATCAAATAAACACATTTACACAAATTAGAGTTACATAAATCACATAAAGTTTAAGAGCAGACTGCTTCTTGAGTACATATTTTTGCTCCTACTTCTGGAAGCTTAAATACACGACTGATGAAAACACAATATCAAATTTTCTCTCTCTGGGCAGTGATTGTGAAAGGCATGTGAAGGAAACAAGGCAGGGTGCGAGAGTGATGGTGCGACAGTGAGATCACGTGACACGTGAGACGAGCGCAACTGTGCGAGAAAGTTCGTGCTTGGTTGCAGTCACTCACCTGGCCGCTAGGTGTCTTGGTCTGATCCAAGAAGCAGCGTGTAGGGACAGGCATGTTATTGCCGTTAGAACGAAGTGGTGCCAAGAAGTGTCTCAGTGAAAGTCTGCTGGTAATACATGATTTTCAAACATTGTCATTGCAAATGATTCGTCTTACCATTGTACAGAATGAGTAAAACATGAAGTGTTTAGAAACCCAGAAAATGTGTGCAGGTTTGGGTTAAGAATATTTCGCTGTACAATGTAAATAGTTGGCTGTTACATGTTGGTAAAATATTCTTGAAAACTTTGATGTTTGTTGATATGTGTACGTTCATGTTGCGTTTGTGCACTGGCTGCAAATTTGGTGCACATAATCATGCATCAATTCATGAAAACTTGTCACCATATAAGTGATACTGCACTTATCATTCTTTGAAGTGAAGAATTGCATACTGTGCATCATGCTTTTTTCTGAGATAGGAAGTTTCATACAATCTAATACATACATTACAATTATTTAAATCTAAAGATAAATGTGCCTTGTGAGAAGGTTCTACTGGCACGTTGCATTTGAAGCATGCGGGCCCAACTCTCAAAAGAGGGTGGTTAATCATTCATTTAACGAAGTGATGGTCTACAGTTTTGGTTAGGAGGTTTGATGCGAACTTACCAGAGGGCGGAGGTCCGGGTGGTACAAGACGTGCCCGTTATTGTCTACGATGAACGAGTAACCGTTCACTCCGAGCTGCAATACAATAGGTGTCATCAGTTAAGTTATATTTAAACATTCCCCTTGGAAATATTTGCAAAATTAATAATTTTGGGGTAAGCAAATGGTGTAGCATGGTGCGCTCTTCAGTTGATTTCTTTTCGGGTTTACCCCTTCTCGTTTAACAAATAATCTCCGGGCTTCGAGTAAATATTAAAAAAAGTCTCCGGGACGTGCCATTAATTTATTTTCTAAGAGTTAGTTTGCAAAATACTGATTTATACATTAAAATAAAATACGTTTATTTGGTATTATATTTCATAGCACTGCTACTACTCTGTATCTTTCGTTTAATACTTCTTAAAAATAAGCTTTTATTTAATACGAGTTTTTTTTTGAAGTTTGTGGAATATTACCTTAGTACATCAAAATTATAACTTAATTATATTTTTATAATTCATGAATAATGTATAGCCAGTTTAGACCAAATATTTGATTAGACATTGGGATGTATGTTACGAACAACTAATTAAAGTTGTATTTTAAAATTAATACGAATGTTTCGTTTTTGCCTCGTACAGAAGTAAATTTCGATTTTAAATTTTAAAATACTCTGTGTCCTCTGTATCCTCCTTGTTAAAAAAATCGAGTATGTGGGCTTTCTTAAGTTGGCCACTCTAGCAGAAAAACGGCAATGAGGAATCTATTTACAACTTGAAAAAAGCCATAAACTTATGCTTGTTTGTTAGGCAGAGAAAATGTCAAAATTACAAAACTAATTAAATATCACGATTGGAGTTTGATGTGTGAAGAGGTATGTTTGAGACACACCCTTTTCTACATCTGGTTTACAATTGACCCAACAAAATGAACACTTCACGCTCCATCAATTGTGAATGTCTGAAATGGCAGTGGATTAAAATATTGGCAATAAAATAGATAATGACATATTTCACAAGTAGAAAAGAAAAAAATAACTGATATTTTTGGTACTATGCTTCGTTCGCTGCTGACAGAATTATTTAGATTATTTTTTGAATGAAAATGTCTTGAGTAAATAGGCAAAAGCAGAATAGTTTAGCAACATGACACTGGAGGTCATATATTGCTGAATTAAAATATGTGTATTACTGTAGTTTTAAGTGTGCGAATCTCTAGAATATATTTTTCTCTTCCCAAACACATTTGACGATCCAACATTCCTTACATTAAAAATAAAAATATTTCTTAAATTTACGAGCAATAAAGAGTTGGTATGTTTTTTATCGAAAATTATAAATTAAACTTTGACAAATTCGTTCCATTTTTTCATTCCCAATCTTTATTTTTCATCTCAAAAATTTTCTGTAGTTCTCACTCTACAGTTTGCTTGACAATAAATTGAAATCATTACGTTTTTCAACTTCGTTGTTCCATTGAAGTCAATAGGTTTTGATACACATCATTACTTAGAAAAATATTTTTTAAAGTTTTAAAAAGTTATAATAGTATCTCGTTTCAATTTCTTTGAGTTAATTTAATTCCAAAAATGGAAAGGAAATAAAAAAAATCATATTAAATATTTGAAGATAATTAAAATGTTGGAGACTATTAGAAATATATTTCTCTTAAACTGAAATGTCATCTTTACACTTCACAACGACATATAGTCCTTTAAGGCGCAATAAAATAAAATAAAATTTTATTCACAGAGAAAGTTTAGACCCCAATACGACGGTACGAGCCGAGGAGGCTAGTAAATATGAAAAAATAACACACCAAAGTAATAAAATAGTTTTTTGCGTTGTCAAGGACAATCGATGACGAATTTCAGCTCTAATGGATGAAAATGTGAATATATCTTACCTTGTAGGGTTGCACCAACTTCTGAATGTGTTCGACCGGCACGTCCGTTCCAACCACACCCAATAAATTGGCTACACGTTCGCCCTGCTAACAAGGGATTGTAAGTTACACACAGGGATGAATCAATGCTAAAGTATACTAAGCAGGTACTGAGGGGCCTTGCAATATTTCAAACTGTATTTAAAATTAGTTATAAAATGTAAAGTAAAAAATAAAATGTAAATAACATCAATGAATTTCAGTGGACTACTTAAAATATGAATTTCAAAACTGGAAATAAAGAACAAACCATTTTCTGAAATTTAAATAAAAATAATATTAATGATTTGATATTCTATCTTATTTTTAACCGAAAATTTGATTTAACCAACAATTTATTTAATTTCATGACGTTTCCAACCGTGCTTGGAATCTTCAAAACTATAACTGGATCCAATAATGTATAAACATTCTAGTGTTAAAAATATTATCCAGGAGGCAGTCAGAGACAACAAACCTATTTTGAAACCATTTACTCTTCACGTTTATTATTTTAGGAGGACCATATTTCAATCGAAGTAATAGTTTTGCTGAGAAAATACGTACATTTAAAGCAAACATTATTTTCTTTTAAAAATACATTTCTTCGAACGACCCAGACGCAATCTTATATAATTCTATTTAAACTTATATTATTGTGTTGGGTAATGAAAGAATTCCAAGGAAAATAAACGTTTATTGAACTTTCCAAATCTAAATTAACGGGAGCACGCTGTTCATCCTTAGAAAAGTTTTTAAATACGAAGCTGATTGTAATTTACGAACTCTAAAAATTTGCGCATTGGCCTCCTTAAATATGAAATATTTTTTGGGACATTTTCGAATTTAGCATCACAATCATCCTATTCTAAATTAACGGGGGTACACTGTTCATACTTAGAAATGTTTTTAAACGTGTTGTCATTGATTCCAATGCACTGGCTCCAGGAATTTGTGCGTTGGCTATCTTGTATACGAGATGCATTTTGGGGCATTTTCGAATTAACCATTACACTTGCATCAAACTAACTAAATATTTTTCAATCCCACGTTCGCCACCAAGGATTGACACACAAATGAAGTTATTGTTTTTATTTAATAGTTTACATTCAGTGTAAAGAAACTCGTGCTTGCACTCACAAATATTTCCACCAGAAATGATTGATTTTAAAATACCTGCCAGTAAAGTCGCATTCCAATGGTATTCAATGTCGGATCCCACCGTTGTTTCCCCCCTCTCTCTTTGTTTAGATAAGGAGTTTATTTTTCAGAAGGAGTACTACATTTCATCGTTTACGACTTATTATTTGAATATTTTCCAACCCTAATTGAGAGTATTGTGTTATAACGCGTGTCAGCTTCACACAACGATGCGGAAACCGTCGCCATGAACAACGCTTCGCGGAAACTCCCGCGTTCTCTTCCAGTACGGCCTGTCCGTAAACTCGATGCAATTTTATTTTACTATTTATCAATGCAGAGAACAGTAGTACATTCGTAGCAACATGTTAATCTAGTTCTTCAAAGAAAAGACGTGGCCAGCTGAATCTCTTTGGAAAGGATTGCAAAGACAGAACACGTTCAAAATATGTGTGCAATTAAATTCCGATTTAAACATATGGGCACTTCAAGGTCACGAGCTGGACGGAGTGGAGGACGCTGTCATCCAATCTAGAGCTTTGTTACGACTTAAATTTGTGGTATGGAGCTCCCGATTGGGTGTCAATGTCCCTGTCTCTTCCAGCTAGAGACCTCAAAGTCCAACTATGTATAAATCAGTTACCTCAAAAACTGATTTTTTTTGCAGAAAATTATCATAATACATTTCTAAATACATGCAGCTCGAGTTATTAATTATACACACATTTTTCTTGAATTATTTTGCAATTTATTCTGGGTTCCGCAGTTGACCCCTCATTGGTATTCTCCGGGTACCGAAACACATTGATGTGTGAGCCAGTGCTCCATTTATAAAATTGTAGGTCCCAGAACGCGCCCCAAATTAATTATTAATTTAATAGAAATAGTTATATATTTACAATGTAACTTAATAATTAAAAACCACATCTAATAACAATTAGTTACAGACCTAACACTGGCTCTATGTGAATGTAATGATAATATTAGGAAATGAAAAATTACGACTTATAATGATATTTTATCATTTTTACCAATAATTTTATTACAGTTAAGTGGAAAATTATGAAATTCTGAGTTACGAAAGATGGTCGAAATAAAAATCTAACTTGCCTAGTGCTTGTGATGTGCCTATTTTTAGTTGTTTCTTAAATAATAAGCAATAAATAAAACGCAAAATGAAATTCTTCCCGAGGTACCGGAACGCCGTTTCGTCGCGTTCCAGCCAGAAATCAAGTCCTACGTATGACTGTTAAAAAGTTACGGAAGAGGCGTGGGTCCGGGCGTGCCCGGCCGCTGCCTGGCCGTACCTCGGCGCTTACCGTGTAGTTGCGCCGGTCGAAGATGGGCGCCGACACGGACGTCATGAGCTGGCTGGAGCCGCGGCTGCGGCCGGGGCTGCTGGAACCCTGCGGACAGAGCGGCGCGTCGTGATTTAGCTCTCAACTTCTCCCATCGCCAACTCGCGCAGTTGCCGCCGTCGCTTGGCCCCGCCTGCCCCTCCTCCGCCTCCTTTTCTCATCTCGCTCTCCGTTCTCACTTTCGCTCCCCGTCTGCCGGCCTCGCCCCTCGACTCGTTTCAAGTCGTCGTCGTCGTCGACGTTTTCGTCATCGTCAGTCTAGCCCTGCCGTCGTCTCCATTTCCGCCGTCCTCTTTCGTAGTTGCCATCGTCTTTGTCGTCGTTGTTCCCGTCCCCCATCCTGCCCTTGCCGTCACGGTTACTATCTGTTTCTCCTTTCCCTCTTCTTTCTCATCCCCGACTGCTTTCTCGCCTCCTATGGCTACTCAATCCCTCCTCCCGATCGACGATATTGTTCTGGTAGTAATCCACCCCAGCGCTGTTTTCTTATCGTTACCACAACCCCTGCCTTGATCTCAGCTTACTCCTTCCACCCATTTCTCATCCCAGTCTCCTTTCTAGGTTTCCAATTTAATCTCCCTCAATTATTTATTTGCTTCTCCTCGGCAACATCTTTGCCTCACTCGACCTGCCGTCATCTTTCGTCTTCAAAGTTGCCGCCATCTTCTCCTCTTCTTTTTCATTCTCATTCACGTTACCGTTTTCCTGTTCCGCCGCTGATGGCATCAGCATCTTCTCCCTGTCGCCTTTATTGTCGACCCCATCCGGCCGTCGTCATCTTTATCGTCTCGTTTCTCGCCAACCTGCTCCGTCACTCCGTCGCTTCTCGTCGTCCATCGTCGTCTTTCCCGTCACCACCTTCACCGTTCTTTCCTCGTCGTATTTACAGCCATCTTCTCGACTTCCCTGTCCCTATCCTCATCCCTGTCGCTTTTCTCATTTCCTCGCTTTGCCGCCCTCGACAACTCCCTCGCTCCTCCCCTTCCTCCCCCTTCCCCCTCCAGCGTCTTCATCGTCGTTACAGCCGCCGCCTCCTCCCCCACCGTCCGACCACCCTCCCACCCGCACGCCCGCGGGAAATTTACACGACTTCCTAGCGTCATTGTGCGGGAATTACAGGGCACTCTAAAGAATCGCGAGTCTCTATCCGGAAAGTCCTCCCTCGGAGACCGCGTCTTGGAATTCTTGTGTGTTTTGGGGGACATGTTTCAACTCGATTCTTCGTGCCGCACTTCCGAGGGCTTCTCGCTAGGTATAGAAGATTGCTTCGGGGTCTTTTGGAGTTTACTCAGGGAATACCTTGAATGGCTGAAATTGAGTCGTGGAATGAACAACGCAATCAGGAAAGCGAGGGGAAAATTGGCAGGGCAGGAGTTGTGCAAACATTTTTTTAGGGCCGCGAAATTGCTTTTGTAGCCGGAGATTGTTGATGCTGTTCCTGCGGCAGTGCAAAGTTACGTTTCTGAATGTTTTTAAGGTATTCAGCTCCTTTGAGAAAATGTCTTGAACGTATTTAATCACTCTTTGTGATGTAATTATTATTTTAAGAAAGTTGGAATTGCTTATGAATTTTGATAATGCTGTTTATTTTCTTTTCAATGTTGCTTTTTGCACGTTGATTTTTCTATTCTTTCTATTCTTTATGAAATGTTTGCTACGGAAATATTGAAAATCACGGTCTGTACACTAGGAAATCCGTTTAATAATCAATGTTACTCTGTTATGTTCAAAAAACATTTTATATATTTGTGGCGCACCAAAGCCAGAATGCATTGGAACGCTGTTTCTGTACTACTTTATCTATCAACTAAAAAAATAACAACCAAGTGTTTCGTTGTTGGAAAATTAACGCTTGCAATCCTGTCTTAAATTACATAAAGGGCATAATTTAATTCAAACTGAGAATCATTTTGGTACTGGATATATGTTAATCTTCAATGGATAGAATCGCAACAAATCAGCCCTGCAATAGATTAAAAAACAATTTTATCTAGCCTAAAACAGTAGATAACTGATAAAATAAAAATAAATTATTATATAAAATGCATGATATATCGAAAATTATTTCAGGAGTGGAAATAATGGAACCATAACTAGAAACTTTAACTAAGATTATTCTTTTGTCACAACCTATACATCTTTTTTATCAAATTAACTTACTAGTACAGGGATTAAGGTATCGTGATGTAACAAAACTAATTCAATACAGAACGTAATACAAATAATTTATAGCAAATAAGGGGAGCTGCAACTACACTGATGGAAATCAAGGACTGTGTGAATCAAACCTCACATACGTAAGGCTTGGGTGTTTTCACTTTGTTATTGTGACGTGAAAGTTATAGAAAAACCACCATGATTCCCATACGCCATAACAACCATCATTCATAATTTTTAATCTTCATGATTGCACTGTAAATTCCAGTAACAATTATCTGAATATTGGTCACCTACATCCCGTGAATGTTACGGAGTTTATATCATTAAACAATTTCTAAAAACAAAACCAAAGACAGTCGATTTCAACGCTGAAACGCTTTGACGAATGTGGCGGATACTTACTCGGGTGCCGGCGTACACGGGTGTCCACTGCACAGGGTGATCGTTCTGGTACATGACCATGGGGCGGGCCATCACATACAGCATGTTCAGCACGGCTGATTCGGCCTCTTTGCGGGAGCCAACGCGAGCGTAGAAACCTGCGGACATGCAGCCTATCAGAGTGCTGCTCTACCTAAAGTCCCTGCATAGCGGGCGGCATAGCTTCATGCCAGTAGACAATAAAATAACCCGTTGAACTCCACAGCACGTCTCATATGTATAATGAGTTGTCGCGTAGCGCGCAGGACGTGTGGAACACATAATGTTGTTCCTCAATTTAAATTTAATTTTCAACTCCCGCCTTTGTATTTAAAATACTTTCAAACCATTTTGGTAACATTTTTGCATCTGATATAAACTTTTTTAAGTCACTGTTTTTAAATGATGTTTCTTGCCACTACCTGCTTACTTGTAGACTATACTACATTTACATTCGTACATTATATTACATTTTCTAATTTTTATATTTTTGACATGTGGTTGGGCGGAAGAGCGGGTCTGATGGCCAGACCCTCGCCGAATCAATAAAGTCATTATAATTCTCACATTTGATTATTTTATTTTTTTTATTTTATTTTAGAGTTCATTTAGTATAATTTCAATATTACTTAGTTTTTCCTAATATTTATATTCCTTTGTAACCTTGATTACTCAATTACTTTCATATTTTATTATTAAAAATATATTTCTTTTATGACAGTGTTATCGTTTCTTGGTGTTGATTTTAGTTTATTTTAGATTAATTTATGTGGTAATAATATACTACAAAAATATTTTACCTACTCTTTTGTAACTGTTTCGTTTTTTAATCTAATTTAATTTACAATCTTATTTATTATTATGTTGTTTTCTTGTGCTACACATTATTAGTATGCCGCCCCCCGTGTTCATTGTGAAGGTTTCAGTGGTTAATGGGTCTCGCTGCTCACACACACCAGTAAATGTAAATGTTGTACATGATCAATAATAACTACACTACTACTATCTAATCCGCGCAGGAACTGAAGGAAACTGCAACGTCGGGCCATTTGATAAAATGTCGTTAAATGTTAGTTAGATTCCAAAGAAGTCGTAAAAAATCCGAAAACATCTAAACTACTAATTTTCAATGCGCCTAGACATTGAAAGAAAACTAGGCAGCCTCCTGTCATGTAAGATGTGTCTATGCTTTATTACATCGAGGAACTCGGGATAAATAAAAAAAACCAAAAGATTTGATTTTGAGCGAAAAGAGAAAATATTTGATTGTGTAATTCCACCTATTCTCACACTGCACCTATCGACCGAATTCTCGAAGCGTTATTACTTACAGCTGACGTAACGCGAAATTAAGACACCAAGGAAGACGTCTCCCCCATGAAGTATTTTCTACTCACGTGTTGCGTTATGGAACAGCAAATTGTTTGATTTTCTTGGTATGTTAAGAACTGTATATTCATAAACGAGACTGTACTGTGTTACTGCAGTATTCACGAAGAATATTTTTATAAAACATTTATTGTAACGTTATACGAAAGAATGTTTTTTGTTGTTCTTAAGCATTGTGCGTGATACTTTTAGGAGAACCATTTTGTGTGGGTTTGCAACAACATTATTGCTAGTATAACTAGTATAGTTTAATATAGTATGCATAAAATAAATGAAATAATGTAAATGACTGAGTAGTTAATACATTAGTTAACAAAATTGAAATTAATAATATTCGACCCCAATTATAGGCATGTGTATTATTCTTGAATATCTTAATGTATATCATAGAACGGTTACGTTTCGTTCGTTCATTCATTAATTCGTTCGTTCGTTCATTCCAAACGACAGTGAAGTAAAAGAGGAACAGTCGTGCGGGCTGCCTACCCTTGTTGCTGCAGGCGATGGTGCGCATCTCCTTGGCCCCCGCGGAGTCGCCGCCCACCAGGAAGGTGAACATGCGCACGGGCCGATGCGGCTCATTGTAGCGCTTGAAGATGTCGCTGAAGGTGTCAGAAGGGCCGTCCGTCACCAGCGCGATTGCCTGGTTACACTGGCAGCCCAGGCCCGTGCGGTTGTACTGCGGAACAAGCAGCTTGTTAGTCGACAGCGAAAGTAGTGGACCTGACACATTGTGCAACTGGCAATGTTTGCGACCGCCGTATAGTACGTTTCGTATTCTGTAGTAATAGTGTGAATGTTAGAAGTCGATGGCTTTGTATTTTCGTTAGCATTGGTAAAAGAAATAAAAAAAACGGATTCTTGATACAGAAATGTCGACAAGGGAAACTTTCAAGATACGAATAGTTTTCAATGTGTTTAACTTTCTAGGTAGCGAAATGTTATAAGAAAGCTTGATATAATTCCCCCAATACCACAAAACATAACTTTTAAAAGAATATAAAAAATGAGAACATGAAAGTAGAAAAATATCTATTTTTAAATGTAACGAGATATTTTATAACATAGATAACACATGATTCACGATTTTAAATTGTGAACAATGTAATTTAATTAGAGACAGTTGTAAATGAGGGAACGTTGTAAAGGAGTAAAATGGCATTTGTATTTGCTTACCCTGTGCAGCAGTTCGAAGGCCGTGATGAGAGCGGACGAGAAGTTGGCGATGTTCTCTGATTTCGTGGCCTCGAGCGCGTTCTTAAGTTCGCGGATGTTTTCCCTCGTAGCCTGGAATGTAGGAGGAAATTGTGATATTTACAACAAAAGTTTAAACTCCTTTAAAAGGAACTAATAAAAATAACATATTAGGTTACAACTAAATAAATTAACAAAAATAAAAACAAGACAAATATATATTGCAACATATTATAGTTTCACAACACCATTACACGGAAAAAAGTTTTGCTCAAAGAATTACTTTTATTATCAAAACATTTGAGTGAAGAAAATTGACTAAAGTATTAAGTTAAATTAATGTAAGAAACTCGTGTCCTTGGCGTACACGTTTCAAAATGCCATCAACATTTTATTCGTTCTCGGTTTCTGCAGTTAGTGACGTAAAAAAATTTGTTACAACCTTTAAGTTTTTCGCCATTTTTAAGCACATCTTTCAATTTTTATCGGTAGTTTACCATTAAGAACTTGGGTAACTAAATTAGCATCGAAATTCTATATTAACTTACTCTTATGCGTTGCAACTATGACATTTTTACTACGAAAATCAGCCTACCCACAACCAAGAATTAAGACCCCTCATGTTAAAGACTTGTTATATCCTCCATACCTTGCTGATAATAATTTCAAACTTTATACATAATTATTCAAATTACAAACATATATCAATTAAAATTGTTAAATCTATGCAAAAAATTTAAAAACTATATGTAGAGGTCTCTAAAACGGTTAACCTCCGATATCTTCATGTGTAATTGTAAAATGTAAAATATATATAATTTTCGTATGTATAAACACTGTATGGAAAACAATGATGTATGTATGAAAAACCTTGAAAAACTAAATAAGTCGAAAAAGGATTAATAAAATAAAATAAAAATGTAGTTTAGCTGCAGACGAGCAAGCGTTGTTTCACCTGGACGAGCATATCGCGGAAGCACGGCACGAGTTCCTCGGTGACGTCGGAGAAGCGGTAGACGTTGACGAAGTCGTTGTCGCCCAGCATGTCGAGGATGGAGGCGACGACGGCCTTGGCGGCCTCGCGGCGCGCGCCCGTCATGGAGCCCGAGCTGTCCAGCAGCACCAGCACGTCCTTGGGCGACGCGGCCGCGCCGGCGTACCACGCCGCCGACCGGAAGTCGGCCGGCCGCTCGCCCCCGCCCCCGGGCCACCGGCTCGCTGCCAAGCAGATGTGGGGGCACGTGAAGGACTAGAGCACTGGGTGAATTACAGTTAGGTTATAGGAGGCATGAAGGAGAATAGTATTGACAAAATAGTACCTTCCAAACAGTTAAAAGGTAGAAATTGGTGAATATGAGGTTCATAGGAAGGAGTAGAGCAGTGGGTGAATGAATGGTTACAGGAAGTGTGAATTAAAAAAATAGTATTGGCAAAATAGTACCTTTCAAATAGATGAAAGGTACTATTTTGCGAATTGTTAGAATGTAGGAGAATACGAGGTACACATGAAGCAGTAGAGCAGTGGGTGAATGAATGGTTATAGGAAGTGTGAATGAATATAGTGTTGAAGAAATACTACTTTCCAAACGGATGAAAGGATGAAATATGGTTCATATCTGTGTAGAAGAGCGTAAGAAATGAACACTATGATGGTAATGATTTGAAATAGAACAAACGGGATGAAGATATTAGTAATAAAATTAAATATGGGAGGGCTAGCAAAAGAAAAAAAAATAGAGCAAAATTTGCCAAAAGAATGAAAATCGATTCACGTCTCTAGATCAACGACTAGCTGCGACGGTGTGCGGGTCTGAATATGAGAAGAACATAATTCTAAATTTTGTTGTTCTTTTTATTTCTGTTGTCGTTTAATAGACCTTATAGATACCTCTGTCAAGATACACTTTTTCCTCTATGACATAGGTCACTATCTACCCCAACTGTTTTTGTAACTTCTTATTTACCACAAGAGACAGTCACAACGGTTCAGTAGCATTTCGTTAAGTAGTACGTGGATAATTCGAACTTGAAGGGACTAGAGATCAAAATTATGGAGTATTTCCCTCAAGCAAAACTTTAAAATTAAATTCACAAACTTTACGAAATACGTATGTAATATGTAAATTATTTTTCAACTAAATGAAATATTTTAATTTCTTAAAAATTTACAAAGCTTTAAAAATGTTAGGTAATTTCATTTGCTTCTTTGAATGCCGAATGCAGCAAAAGGGTAACAATACTTGTTGCAAACTCCTTTGCTTCCCTCGAAACACCTTTTAATAATAAGTATATCAGCTGGAAATTATCATGAACTATTTTTAAAATTATTAGAGAAATCGTACGAAAAAATCGAAATACTTAAAACAAAATTCTAAATATCCACTTTTTTACTATTGCTTTAGTGTAGAATGCTAGGATCCAATCAAAATTTAGCATTGTCCAAATTTTAGAAATACAGACGTTCGAGTAACGTGAATAAGAACTGGACGATGGAAAGTTATTACTTAGCTGTCGGAGAGACACTGCATCCTAGGTACAGATGCCAACGTGTCAGGCGTCGTTCTGTGACCTACCTCAGGCGAAATGGATGTAGTTACTGACTTCGGCCGCGAGAGCAGGGTTGCCAGATTGGGGAATTTTATCCCCAAATGGGGATTCTTTTCGTTGTGGGGAAAGAATGGGGAACACAAATGGATGAGGAAATGTTTGGGAAAATTGTTTTCATCTAAAGTAGAGATAGAATTGTTATGTCCCTTAATGATTTATGAATAAAAAAGAAACATTAGACGTTATTCTCTCTCGTTTTAAAAAAGAGAAATAAACGAGGCATAGAGAGTGAAAGAAAACATAAGAAAAACGAAGACAGTATATGACTTCTAGCCGCTTAGAGGACGATGATTGGTTAATTTGAATTATTTGTATTTAAGGGGACAACCAATGAACTCATTAGGGACAGCTCATGTCGTTTTACCATAATTTGGAGAATATTTTTCGTTTTGATGTTGGGGAATTTTATTTCCTTAGAGAGGTTATTTGGGGAAATTCCGTAGTAGTGGTGGGGAAAGAGCTCGCAACATATCTGACATCCCTGGGCGGGAGTCTACCCTTTCATTGGAAGATGGAAGTTCGCTTGTGTTCGCTTACTCACCTGGGTACCTGCGCAGGAATCCTGACGCGCTGCCCAAGTACTGCCAACTTAGCGAGGGATCCATTTCGTAGTTACTAACGAAGAGGGGATCCAACTGCTCAGACCACTTAATGGCGTTCATCACGTCCGGATCTGCCACAAAACATCATTACTCAAATAACGTTTCAAGTCTAATATTTAATTTATTAAGATAGATAATTCTGTTGCTAATTTATTTATTCACAAAGGTATATTGAAAGCAATAAAATACATTGGTTAAACTTGAATTTTATTTTAACTAAATTCTTCATTCTTTCTTAATTGTTGAATAGAAATTCTAATCTATTGCCATGAATTCAATGAATTGTTAATACACTCGACGCAATTGATTTCAGGAAATAAATAAAAGAACATAAACTGCCCTGATCTTTCGCCCAAAATTTAAAAATGGACAGTATACTATATGAGATTGAAAAGAACTGTAAGTATCTTGTAAGTATCTCAAATCCTATCTAATAATTCATATAATGAAATAACGTATCAAATTAGTGCCATTTGAAATAAAGAGAACTTCTGATGACATTGCTACAAATTATTAATAGCGCATTAGATCACGTAACTAGATTCAGAAGTACCAGGGACACACATGACCATTTAATGCGCGATCAAAGCAGTTGATTATCCGCTAGTAACTTCATGAAACATTCATTATCATATCTGAGAGGCACATTAAGTGATAAACCAGTTAGGTGGACATCATGTTGGCATTCCGATTAGAGAGAAATGATCAGACGTCACGAATACACCTGGCTATTTTAATCTGATGAACAAGTACGTCCATAAACGATATTTTCAAAACAAAAATATGGAGTAGTGAAGACATTAATAAATTACCATCGCATTACAACCAAATACATTTTTTATTGCAGGTCAAATTTTAGTATTATGGTATACAAAAAAAGTATATTCAAGTGCATGACGCAATTCAGAAACAAAACTTTCTTCTTCTTCTTTATTGTTAGTAACACAATGTGTCTGAAATAAAAATTAGTGCAATTTCCGTGTGATAAATAAAGACATCTAATTTTAAATAATTGTGCTTAGTAAGATACGAGTACTTTCGTTTTTGAAAAAATGAATCAACAGGCAGAAAGAGATTGGGCAAATACGCTACTTAGCCCTTCCAGAATAAAAAGGAGGTCGTCTTTGAATCGATTTACAAATAAACGGTGGATAATTTACGCCGAGAAAACAGGTGGAAAACCGTGAAAATAAAGAAGATTAATGAGCGAGTGAAAGTCAAAACAAAGGAGATATCAAAGAGAATTTGAAATGAGACAACCAGTTTAAGGAGGGATGTTCCACTTAAATAGCAAAAAGAGATTATAAAAGGAGTGTATAAAAGATGTTCTGCGTAAATAATTTGTTAATCGTATTGAACATCATTACATGAAACAAAACACAAACTATCTAAGATAAACATAACAATCGTCTCCTACATTTTTTACCGAGAGTAAGTAATCATTAGTAAGATCAAAATTGTGCCCATTAACATTAATATATATTTGTTACGAATGATACGTGAATTCAGAATTATTAACAATTCTGATTTTTTAAGCTTTTTTATGAAAGCTCAAGAAATGAAAACAAAGCAATATAAATTAGAGAATTCAATTTCTCACACAATTATCAACGTTTAAATTTTTTCTTGTGCACTACAATCCTCGTGTTTTAATAGGAGCACTACGGCGTTTTTGACAATCTTTCCTACTTAGAGGTAGTGGAGGACCATAGCGCGAATATTCCTAGAGCCACTACGGTTGAATTCAACCATTGTCTAGAGGAGAATTCTAGCGACCGCCAACTCTAATCAGTAGTTTATCAGGGGTTCTCTATTTAATATCAGGCGAACGGCACACGGACAGTGAGTTTACTTCTGCATCCATCGCCCCTTCCTTTCCTTTTACTCTCACACTCAACACAATACACACACACACGCGCGCGCGCAAAGGAGCTTCATCACCTCCTAGGATGTAAAAATCACTTCACTTACGGGGCTAACGGCTTAAGTTAGCCGTTAGAATCCGAATAAAAACGCTACTCACTCACTGAAAATAGCAGTGGCAACACCGCACGCCCAAAAACGTACATGAAAAAACTCACGCGTGCTCCGGCGCCCAAGATAAAAACATGGAGAAGAGAGAGGAAGAGAGACAAATAGAAGAGATAGAGGACAAAAGAGCAAGAGGGAGACAAAGTGAAAAAGAGACAGAGGGAAAGAGACAGAGAAAGACAAAGAGAAAGAGACAGAGATAAATAGAAAGAGAGAGAGAGAAAGACTGAAAAAGATTGAGAGCAAGAGAGAGATAGAGAGAGAAAGAGGGAGAGAGAGAAAAAAGAGACCGCTAAAGACAAATAGAAAGAGACGCAGAGAGAATGACTGAGAAAGAGAGAAAGACAGAGAGGCAGAGAGCGAGAGCCAAGGAGACAGAGAGAAAGACAGAGAGAGGCTGAGGAAGACGGAGTGAGACAGAAAGACAGAGAGAGAGAGACAAAGTGAGACAGAGCGAGAAAGATAGATAGATAGATAGATAGAGAGAGAGAGAGAGATAGAGAGAGAGAGAGAGAGAGAGAGAGAGTGTGTGAGAGCTCGCTCGCTGGCTCGCGCCCACTTACTGGAGTCGCTGATGCCGGGCGGCAGCAGGATGGCGCTGATGGTGGTGTTGAGGCCCTGGTCGCCGTTGGCGTCGAGCAGCGGGTCGCTGTCGCCGGGCGTGCCCTCGCCGAAGCGCCGCGCGTCCACGAAGCGGTGCTTCAGCCCGGCCTCGAACTTGTGCGACAGCGCCACCTGCTCCGCCGAGTCCATTATCCTCTGCGGACACACCACCGAGCACGCTCGTCATCACATCAACAAGCTACAGCACTAATTGCAAACACGCTCAGAATTGAAAGAAAAATAAGCAGCCATGTGAGAGGTATCTAGGGTGTTGCGAGATACCCAGGAACTCGGGAAAAATACAAAAATAACGAAACAGTTTAATTGTTACTGAAAAATGCAAATGTTTTATTGTGTTATTCCGTATTTTATCATATTGTGTGTTACCAATTAATTTATCGCACTGTGCCACTGCTTTTGACACCGCTGACATCCTGCAACAGCAATGCCTCAAAGAAAAGACCTCCCACCTCTAAATATTTGCTATTCACATGTGGCATTATTGAACGTCAACTTCTTTGATATTCTCGGCATGCGACGAATTGTTACGTACACAATGCTATTGCAGTTTTTGCACTTAATTTCTATGTACTATATTGGTAAATTTATATGAGTTATAAAAAAACTATCAAACTTGAATTGAAGTAGTTAAAAAACAACAATTTTTGAATTTTCAGCACACATAAGGAAAAGAAAAAAAGCACGAGAGCGACGACAAAAAACACAGACGAGCCAAAAACTCCTGAGCCCAAATAATAAACGATAAGAACAGTTCTAGTGTAGTACATGGTGGTATAATATATCAGCCATATTTCAAACACATGATGAACACCACCAGACCTTAATGGAGATTTGAACTCACATTTCTGTACTTCGGCTTTTACCGTACCCTCTACGTCACTCTAGAACGGCCTAAAAATTCCTCTTGTTTGTTAAAAACTGCTGCTGTTCAGTGATGTGTTAACGCACAGGCCCAAAGGGCCCGGACCCTGGGGCTCCAATGTTCAAGGGACCTCGATAGTTGTTAAAAAAGTATTTAATACTAAATTTTTCAAAAAGTAAAATAAAATAACCTATTAAAACTGATGTATTGTACGCAAAATAATGGCATAACGAAATGATGAGACGCGCAGCATTGGTTAATATTTATAATATGGAATGTTGCTGGTTGATGCTTTTCAATTTTATATTATGTTATTGATGCGTTTCAATAAAAAATAAAACTATTTAATTTGTAGTATTTTTCAACGTAATTATAAATTTGTTATTCTTACTTATACATATTACATGTTTAATTTTTTTGTTTGAATAATGCAAAATTGAAACACTTGAAAAACTTTAAAAATATTAAATAAATACAATATACAATGTGAATTGATAGGATTTTCCTCGTTTCAGCACCGAAATTAGGGGGGATCGGTGAAAGTGAGAATAGGGTACCCCTAAATTAACCTAGGACCAAGGACACTCTTCTTCTTCTTTTATTAAAGTTACATCTGCTTTTCTTCACATCAGGATGCTTCAGGAGGTGTGGAACTCCATAATTTCTTCGGTTTACCCTAGGGCCCCCAATGCTATTAAAACAGCCCTGCTGTCGTTCCTTCGTTCCTTCGTTCCTCGTTGCCTGACGTACAGCCCGACGGGCGACATTGGTCGAAGGCGCCGACCTGCGCGCAGACTAATTTCCCCGCGCGCGCGCTCGCCCGCCGCCGCGTCACGAACTCGTTAAAAATCGCGCTCCGCCGCCCAAATTTTCCGCTGCGCCGGCGATTGCGGTCGACGCGCCGGCGATAATCAGCACGCGAAGCGAAGATATACTGCGCCTCAAAGGGGATTCCCTGACACTCGACCCTTGGAATCCACGGCCAAACAGAAGGGGGGAAATGAGACGCCTACTGCACAGAGGCATGTGTGCAGTATTGAACGTATTATTATTGTTATTATTATTATTATTATTATTATTTTTCCACTACATCACGACTAAAGATGTTATGAGACGGCTGAATATAAAATCTACTCCAGGTTGCAACCAGCTACCTAAGGAGCAAATCCGGTGACTGTCAGTGCCTCTACAATACTTTGCGCAAAATGTGGGCTGTTTTATTATTATTATTATTATTATTATTATTATTATATTATTACTATCTATTTGCACAGTTTCAGCAACATCACAGGCTATACAACACTAGTGGTGTTGTGTAGCCTGTGATGGGTCATTTGAGGGTCATAACAAATAATTAAAAAGAAGCGTTATCGAAATACGTTTCGACGACCAATAATGGAGATCAGTCCGCAACTATCGGTCCGGCTTACTTCGACAGTGTTCCAAGCCCCTGTGCTATTCAGGTCATAAATAAGAGATTACAAATGCCTTAATTTGCGGAGTCTTACGAACAAGCAATGCGTAGTATTTCCCGTAATGCTTTGTGATGCAGATGCTTGTCGAAGTCAGAGTGAATCCAAGTACGTACTAGGTGGATCGATGAGCGGTGATTGCGGTTGTTGTCAGCGGGAGGCTGTCCACCAGAGATTCACTGAAGAATTCATGATGATCTCTAGCTGTGTGTTGCTTACATAGTGTAGTGTCTGTTGCTTGTGACAATTTGATGTCCGAATGTGAATCAGCTTGTAATTTACATCTATATGTGTATCTTACATTGCTTCTTGCAAAAAAGAAAATAAATGAAAAAAACTGGTGTAGGGTAACTATTTAAAACCATCTACAAACATCAATTTTGAAGTCAATTTTTCATTAAAAATAGTTTATTTCCTGAATTAAGGCGTCTAGTATTATAAACAAATTTGACCTAGCCAGTACTACATTTTTTATTGAAACTATCCAATGAATTAGGACAATATAACACAGGGCATCAAACTGATTTATTTCCAGAAAGGATAATAATATTTTTTTTATTTTTCATAACTTATTCAATGGAGAGAGACAAATGAGTGGTTACACGTCCTAAATTTTCCAATGATATTTTTGAAGTTACATTTTAAAACTTCCGGACATCACACAATACTTTTTTCTTCCTGCTTTGTGTATTCAGTGCAAAAATGACGATTACATATACATACTTCCTTGCCGTATAAAATGAAAGTAAGAATTTCTGGTCCTCAAGATAAGTACGAACTTTGGAAAAGTTGCATGACTTTACGACCTAGTGTATTTGTGGAATCAGTTGTCAATGAACAAGAAGAAAATAAGCCTTTCTATGCACAGTATTTTATTAAATATTCTTATTGCGTAAGTTTTGTCTGCTAGACCATTTCCTGTATTCTTTTTCGAATAGGCCACTGTCGACAACGTCTATTTCAACTGGTTCTTCCTTCCTTCCAATTTCGTCTTCCTCCAAAATTCTTTCATCCTTTCCCTATGTTTTTCTTTTCTCTCTTCGGTCCAGGTGGCTCCGGTCTTTTTTTTAGGTTTCTCTAGGAAATTTTTAGGCTTGACTAATTTTTGTCTCAGGGGTGAATGGTTCTAAATAATATCTTGTTGTGTTATATTTAGTTCTAGTATGTCTTTTTGTTTTTTGACCCAAGTATTATCAACTGTATCAACCCTGTATTATTATTATTATTATTATTATTATTATTATTATTATTATTATTATTATTATTAATTGTGATTCTAAGTCACTGAGGAATATTACCTACGATATATCTTAAAGGAATTATGCCTAACCCTACATATTCGGATATTTTAAGGACTTTAGAATGTTTAAAGTTCTTCAATTTGTGTTATGTCTTGTCCAAACTGAATCCTTTTTGATTTTGGTTGGAAACCTATTTTACCCACTATTTCACTACATATTATAATATTGAGTTCTACTTTCGATTTCATACCTAAATTGAAAACTTGAAAAAAGAGATGACATCGCAACCAAACTAAATAAAGACGCATAAAAACGTCTGGGAAACGGGCGAATGCTTCCCCTAGGGCCACCCGAGCAAGGCAGCAAGGGCGTCGAAGGGCTGGAAGGGCGCGGTTGGTCCGCCGAGCGCGGTGTGCTCCAAAGGACGAAGGGAGCGGGGAGTGGCTCTTGAGGGCGCGCGGAGGCGGCGGCGGCGGCGGCGGCGGCGGCGGCGGCGGCGGCGAGGGCGCGGAGCAGCAGCGGGCACGAGGGGGCGAAGGCGCGGTCGAGTTGTGAACTGCCAGCCCGAACACACAATGGCGGCGCGCGGGGCGGGGAGGAGAAGAAGAAGCCACGGCGCAGGCAAGAGGAGAGGAGGAGACACAGTGGGTCGAAATGCGCAAAAAGGTGCGTTTTCTCACCCTCAAATAAAAAGACTTTAGGTAATATTTATTATACTGTTCTGTGAGGGTTTATGGGCTCGACATCTACTTTGGTCATTAGTTCCATCAGTGTAGTGCGTGTTTCAGGCGAGAGGTGGCGTTTTCTATTTCTTGGAACGGGAGGTTCAGGTTTGAGGGATTTCCCACATGTGTGTGTCTGAGAGAGAGAAAGAGAGGGAAAAGGAGAAGGGAGAGAGAAAGAGAGAGAGAGAAAGAGAGAGAAAGAGAGAAAGAAACAGAGAGACTGTGGGGAGAAAGGAGAAGACAAAGATGAGGAAGGGAAGCTTACGCGTAGTTCGAAATCCGAGGCACGTTTGTTAGCGTACTGCTCCGGCATTTGCTTAACTTTGATCGGAGAAACCATAGAAAACTAGCGATCTGAGCAGTCGAACTCTAGAATTCTCCGGGCAGCGTCTGAGTTCGACCTAGAGTCGAAAATCCACCTCAGTCGTAACTCGAACCCTAAGACCTCCCTAGAGCACTACAGACGTTTCATATTGACTTGGATAGATGAAGCCTGTAAAGCAGAGTTGGGTTTACTGCCTAATTTTGGAAGATTAGTGGGTTCGTCCACATTTGGAATGGTTATTTTTCATAAACATACGTGTTACAATTTGACAGGAATGCTGATGCCCGTAGTGTGTGTGCGACTGTAAACGTATTAAAGTAAATTTAGCTGAAGCAATCCATTCGTACGAGTATCTCTTCGTACGAGTCTTGGAGGAAAGCGAAAAATACGTTTGAAACTTAATTCCAATGGGTCACCATGGTGCTTGGCTCAAAATCGCAAATAAATCTTGTTATATAAAAATGAATTGGAGGTAACAAGTAAGATCATTGCTTGTGAAGTAATCTTAATTAAAAGTATTGGTGTCTTGTGCCAATACAAACAATGCAATTGCTATCTACATTGAACACCGATATTCCAAGTCCTTTGGTTTTCATGTAAAACGTATGGCGGACAAATTAGATACTCAATGTACTTCGAAGTCCTCCATTGAACGATTGCTACTATCTGCAGCTCATTATCTGTTCGACATCTGGGGATGGACCGTTTCCTACCTTAAAAATTATACACTTTAAAACCATGTTCCTGTTATGAGGTAAATCGTGATTCGGAGAAACATTGTTCACTAATAATAAACACTATACTCAAGGCCTCACAATATTGTCTCATTATGCCTCATAATATTGTCCGTGTTACAAAGTAAACACTTTACGAGATGGAGTTGTTTTTAATGTAAAATAAAATAGTGCCATTCATTTACAGTAAATTGAAATTAATTAAATGATTACGATTAATATTCTACAAAACAAAATTGAAATAACATTTGGACATCAACTGCAAAAAAAGAACACCGTAGAATTAAAGGAACTCTTAAATTCATTTCATGTGGAAAGGGGGAAATAATGCTACCAATGTCAATATTACGCTTGTCACTATGCAAGCAGACATTGAAAAACAACATAAACTTGAAATAAGTTAATAAAAACGCGTATTGCGTTTGTGTTGATTTTTATTTATATAGGATTTTTGCACTTGCACCAACTTGAACCGTGGCTCTTGGGGCATTGATGTTCAGACTTGTTTGTTGTCCAGGCTATCCGGGATGAGCCGCGTCGTCGATTTGGTGGCTGACGTTTCGACCAACATATTGTGGCCTTCCTCAGAGCGTACTGCTGCCAAATGGCTAGCGAGGCCGCCTAATATAGGGGAGAAGGGGTGAACGTGATAGGTCACGGGAACGGCCAATAGGAAGCGTGCAGGTGGTACGGTATTGGTGAAGGAAAGACAGAGCTATAGCGCCAAAGACAGAGCTTCAGACATGTTTGTTCGAGACACAAGTTACGGGTATTCTTGGATATTCAAAATTCAGGGAACGATTTTAGATATGTTACAACTAATTACTAAACGTATTACTAAACAACAATAGACAGCAGATAAGGTAAATTATAAAACAGGAATGAACACGCACATACATCCATATCCATGGCTGAACTAGGGCTTGCGATCTATTCAACTTAAAAAGCTTCCACCCGGGAAGCTTCGGTAACCTAAGGAGGCAGATTTCTCCCTATAGTTATGTACACTGAGTCAGATTCTGCGTAAAAATCCACAGCATATAGGGGTGGCGCACGAAGTGAGTCACCATTTGTTTCTTACATAATTTATAAGTTGCACTAGATACTCCGTTATGAACCTCAATAGAAGTAGTAGTAGACCTTGGGGAAACAAATGAATTACGAAATAACGCGTAATTCACGATACCGCCACTAGGAGACTAGTTTATATAACAATGGCCGACAAAGGAAGACTGACGACGCAGCAGCGATCGGCGACTGTGTTTCTCATCAATGAAAAGATAAGTCTTGTTGTGCCTCGAAGGAATTTTTGACAAAAGTTTGACACACACTTCGCCTCTTGCAAGAGAAGCATCCATAAACTGTATAATCAATTTGGATTTATTACATGAACGTTTTGACACGATCATTTGACTAAGGTTTCCAGGTCGTTTCAGTGACTGACAATTTTGGCCATTCAACAGTCCAGATCTCAACCCATATTACTTCTTTCTTAGGAGGAACCTAAAAGGGGAAAATCCCAAGATGTCCACATGAGTTAATGGGATTCAGAAGAATATCTACAAGCATCACAGAAGACTTGTGTCGTAGAATTATCGCTAACATCAGTGTTTGTTTTCAAGAAGTTATGAATCGAAATAGTGGACATTTTGAGCATGTGCTACGTTAGAATAATTCTCCAAAGAGTGTTTTTCATTGTAGTACATGTTCCTTTAAGTTTGTTTTAACAATAAATTTTTGATTTCAAAACAAAATGGAGACTCATTTCGTGCCACTGCGTCATCAGTGTTTCTTTGTCAACCATTGTTACACAAACTACCGAATTCACGATACTGCCTAGCGGCGGAATCGTGAATTTCGTATATTTTCATAACTCGTTTCTCCAATCTCTACTGCTACGGCTCTTGAAACACTCAACGTGATATGTAGTGCATCTCACAAATTATTTAAGAAACAAATGATGACTCATTTCGTGCGCCACCCATTAGTTCAACTTAATATTATCTATAAACATTTCCTTGATCGTTTTGTCCTTGGATGCAAACATTTTCGTACACGAAGTGTTGAATACTTTTTGAATTTTGTCGTGGTCTCTATCTCACGGGCAGCATCTGCATACTGCGTCTGTAGCAGATGACGAATAGCGAGCAGCCGCGCCGACACGGGACTGTCGTAGATTCCAAGAATTCAATTCGCGGCTCAAGGAGATTTTCTCTTTACCAATAGTTTGATGTATGCAATTAGACGTTCCTAGCAATTATACTCTTATAAACACAATCTTCTGATCATTACGAAACAAGAAAATTCGCCGAAAAACTGTTGTGCAGAAATGAAGCGTTCTTAGCGAAATGCCGTGCGAAAGCGACATTCTTGGTGTGGATTAATTGATTGACTGATAATTCCGGGCGCGTCAACTAGTAAGGTAATTAGTCCCGTAAGTGTAGTGCATGGTTGCGAGAGATGGGGTGACCTTCCTTCGCTGGTTGGCGAGATCCGCTACCGACCTACGTCGGCTTTCGGGGATTTCCCCCATTCGGTATCTCCCACCCGCGGGGCACCGCCCCAGGCAAGACAAACTCTAACCTCTCGACTGGTCTCCCGACAATTTTGATATTGTAGTTCATGTAAATGTGTGTGTGTAAATAAAGGGTGAGGATAGAACAAGGAAGAGGAAGGAAAAATCGCGCGCGATCCGTGGACAGTTTGTTAGGGAACCGCTCCGGCATTGGCCTTGATGTTAATCGGAACAGGAAAATTGCCGTTCAGAGCGGCTAGAATTCTCCTCCAGACAACTGAACGCAATCTACCTGCATAGCTAGACCCTGTCTTGGTGGGGAGTCGAACCCTAGGACCTCCCATTCAGAGGTACTGAAGCGACATCAAATGATGCCCTGAGCCACCTTTACCGGTTCTTGGTGTGGAACAAGTCGGGGTATTTGTTTTATTCACGAAACGGCTTTATATGTTACCTTTTTTTTTCTATGAAAAATGCACGGTTCGAATTTATAGGAATTAATCTGCGCGCCCTTTTGTTGCCTTCTCGTCCCACTGTGCGGTGCGAGGCGTTGGTGGCGGGGAAGCTCTGAACGTCGGGAGCGCCGCGCCGCGCCGGCTCGAGGCGTGGCGCCGCGGAGGCGGCGGGGGCGGAGCCGGGCGGGGAGGGGAGGGGAAGGCGACGCGGTAGATAAAACATGGGAGGGGGAGGTGGTGCTCCTAACGACGCCACAGATCACGCTCCGGCCCCGTTCTCCGTTAACGACAGCGCGGGCGTATTAATTATTTCACACATCAACCTCATTCCGCTGTATCGCCGCGGCGCAACGGCTCGGCGACTATGCGTCACACTGGGTTTGGTAGTGTACGTAGTTTGACCGGTTCTAGTTTACGGAATATAAATAAAAGGAATTGAAAATATTCTTCCGTACGCAAGACAATCTAAAAGAATTGCGGCGTTATAGCGGTAACGAGGTGGAGCACGTGATACTCTAGATTTTGCGGCTCGGAGTTTGACAGTTTGCAATATTTGAAGGATATGAATAAAAATAAAGAAATTCATTAATACTTCAAATTTCCACAGGAATCGTCGAATGGAATAATATCGCGGCGCTTTGGCAGTAACGACAGCAAAAACTAAGCGGGACGCGGGGTTTCATAGTCTGTGCAGTTGGACCAGTTGCAATTTCAGAAAAAAATTAAGACAAATACAATAGTATTCAATCAAGTATTAGATGAAATAACATAAAAACATTCCAAGGAAATGAATAAAAGAAAACTAAAGATGACCTTTCACGTCAACAAAAATTTCAGGCTGGGGGTGTAGTGTAGGTTTGCAAGTAAATGGAATATCAAGCTTTTTTGATTAGATAATAGATTATTGAAATAACGGAAATATGAGAAAGAAAATTAAATAAAGTTGATGTCTAATTCTTCAAGGTTTTGTGGTATCGAGTGTTCGTCATTTGATGATAGCATGGCTCTTGCAGGATTGTTTACTTATGTGCATATTGTCTCTGATGGTATAGTTGAAAACTTTGCAAAAAATGATTACTAGATTCATTGAGTTTTATAATGCCATAATGGCTTAGTGTCCTTAGGCAAGCACCGTACTTGGGAATTAAGTAATAAAAGAGTAATATTGTCTAATATTATTTTCTAAGTAGATTGCTAGACGTCGAATAGAACGGATGCAGAGACCGAAGCGGTACGAATATTCTTTTAGTTAAAGTTGGATGTAGTCGTTTAATTATAGGAAAATGGGTGATATATAAGTTGAATTGAGATTATAAATGTTGTATAGACCTAAGAAGTTAAAGATGTCACGTTAATTTGGGTTGTAAATTGAAAATAAAATTGAAATAGACTCAGTGTTAGAAGAAAACTTACGTTAGGATAGATGCGTAGACGGGGATGATATTTAAGTATTTGGGTTGAATATAGTCAGTCGAAAGATGTTTATCTAAAGCACAGCCAGAGAAAGTCGCGCTTGAGAAATAATTTATTCGCAGTTATTGCTTTCTATGAAACTTACAAAGAATTTATAATACTTCGGAAACATTTGCAAACCCATCTTAACATTAGGCACGATTACGATAGTATGGGCATCAATATGAACATCTGATGGACGTCATCAAGCCAGAAGGTTTAGAATTCATCCAAGAAATTATCTTTGCGCTGCGAGGATCACAGTAATCCCATGAATCTTAAATCGGAACCGTACGGAACTACAAGTGTTGAATACAGGAAAAGTCAGATCATATCATTGGTGAGCTCGTTATAAAGTGTAACAATGTCAGAATAAATGTTAAGTTATTAATTTATTATTTTGAAAAGAAAAGGCTGATAATTTGTAGTTACTTGGCCAATTGAAATAATTTGTTTGAATCAACAGAACGTCCAGGAATTCTAATTCTGTACAGAATTGCACGCCCACATACGACAGGTAACAAGGTAACGTATTGTGTGTCGAGGCCTGTGAACCAAAATAGAGTAGAATCAAGATATTAAAATTTTAATACTGAAAACAATTATGAGCATATAAGGGAAAATAAAATAAATATAACATCAATAAAAGTAGAGAGATTGATTCTTTCGTAATAGTTACAAAATTAGTAATAAATATTATCAAGATTTATTAGTATCAGTCAGGCAAAAGTATCAAAAATATTAAGAATATTACTCTATACAACAGTTTAAAAAAGACAATCTATGATTTTTATTAAAAAGAATGTGGACTATCAAATGTTTTATTAAAAAGAATGTGGACCAGCTCTAGGGTTCTAGAAACATATTGCTTAGAGAATAATGAAAAACATGCAGCACATCAACACGTTTGTAATCACGTTTTATTTTTCACTTTAAATATTTTTGTTGCGGAATTTATAATCATACCAGCACATATACAATATAGAAAATACTTCCCGAAAACACATTAATTTTTGTAATAAATTTCGAAACTCCTCATCTGAGCACACAGTATTTTTTTGAAATTTTAAATGTATTAAAAAACAAAAACCGAAAAACAAGGAATAATAAATATGGAGAGTTGAAGTATGAGAAGAAGACGTCTGAAATAGGGACATGTTTTGATGTCAAAAGTCTGCATTCGTGCACGAAGACTCTCAGCATTGGATTTCAACGGAGTAAATAAGTCGTGATGAAAGAACATCATGAATATTCTTTAAAAACACACCCTCTGTTCACGCTACACCTGCCATTGAAGAGAATTCATGAGTTTGACTTACAAAGAGAACAATTCTATTTTAGTTGTTTAGAGAATGTCAAACTTCCAACTCTAGCAAAATATTACGAGTATATTCTTTTAGTACCTTTTTTAAGTTAAAATATATAGCAACAGAAAAGTTACGTGCATGTTCTCCGATCGCGTGATACACAATGGTATCGATGAGCTGTTTAGAAGTGATACAACTTCGCAGTGTAGTAAACGACAGCTCAATAGAAATTGCTTTCGAGACGACACAAATAGCATGTCAAGGGGGAGTCTGCCACATTTTTTAATAGTATTAACAATATATAACTGAAAAGTCAACCATTTAGAAATAAAATTAAACATTTTTATAATATAAGATAAACGCATTACAGTGGATATATATTTTCATTCGGGAAAATTCAAGTTTTCGTCAAAACAGAAAGTCTCTTAGAAACTTTAATGTCTTATGTTAAATTTAATTACAATTTAGGAGATCATTCTTAATTCGTAGAAAGCAACTATAAAGTTGTATGGTAAGACTCAACATTGTATTTTACTGAAAGTAACTAACACCGTTACACATTAATATATTAATGTTCACATTAAGAGCAAGTCTGCTGACATGTGTTGGCCTAAAATAGTTCATAATGCAGTTATTTTATAAGCAGGATTACAATTGACACAATTACAAATACAATTGCTTCGAATTCGTTTTTTATGTAATATTTACGTAGACTTTAAATATTGTATTAGGGCGAATTGCCGATCGTATCTTAATTATCATTTGTAGTTCGAAACCATTCCGGAAGAGTAACATTCTTCCAGTCTATAGATTTCTGAAGAAAGTAAAAAAAAAAACAAAAACAAAAAAACAAACAACAAGACATTTACGCAATCAATATAATACATCAATTTTTGGACACATATTATTTTCTTTTAGCATGTTCAAACTAGTAAATATTTGCGTTCCCAAGCAACATTTTTAAATCAAAATAGAACGTACTACAAAGGAAATTCGAAAAAGAGCCATCTAAAGATATTTGTATTTTCATTGGTATCTATATCGCACGTAAATCCTGTAAAGTCTCGTCAGAAGTTTGAAGAGAAACCCTCAACGTGATTTAAGCCTCTCTCGTAGCAGGAAGCTCTAGTGACTGAAGAGACGGTTATCTTCAACACGTGAAGGTCGCGTTTTATCGTCGGCACAGGGCGAAATGACGGCGACGGCGCGCGGCGAGAGCAAGGGGTTGGAACGGCGTCGAGGGCGGAGGTAGGGGGCGAGAGAAGTGCGGGGATGTGGTAGGGAACGAAGCGGAGTCGGGGACAGAAGTGACGGCAGCGGAATAGCTGATGTTCGCGCGAGTCGAGGTAAATAAATTTCCAAAGAGCAAAGAGCGATGGAAGCACGAGAGAATAATAAAGGGGGTAAGAGGAAAATTTTCTTTGTCGAGTTACAACTGTTGATTCACCAAACGACTCTCCATTAATCTAGCAATTACAGTCTAGACTTACAGCCTTTATAATGACGGTAATAGGAAACTGAGCATCATTACTTCTGCGGATGGTGTTCTTCTAATGAGCTGTTATCTGCAATCCTGTAATGCTGGCGCTACATCCGGGGTGGGTTTGCGGGACGTGGGGAAGATGGAAGGGAGGGGGTGGAGTGGTGGAGGGGGTTGCGACGCGACGCACTGCGCCGGAACAATCAACTGCGTGGAAACGCACGCACACACTCCCACGTGTATTTCCCTGCCGCTGCGCCGCTGGCGTTCTTCATTTATTGAGCGCAGTCGGCGCAATTAACCTTTCGTTTGTAGAGCCGGCGTCTATTTATTTTTTGTTTATTCGGATCAAATGTAATGGGGATCGAATGACAATTTGAAAAATATTAGTTAACTAATTTAATAATCAAAACATTATATTTTCTTTATTTCTTGACCATATTTAGATGAGGTTTTATAGTTTTTTTTAGGTTATGTGTGTTTTTTGTTTATTGGTTCTAAGAAAAGGCGAATCAAGTGATGATTCGGGGCTTTGTATTTTTACTTGGAAAGTTTCTTTATTTATTGAGATTTCTGGATTTCCGTGTAATGATCTGGATTAGGATGCATCAACGTCTAGTGTACGGTGCGGTAAAGCACATTGATCGCCGCCGCGGTAGTGTATCTGAGTTCTCAATCTAATGAATGTAGATCAATCGAGTTTTATGTCTCAAGCGAATGAATATATTTTGTTCAAAGGTGTAAAGATATAACATGATTTTCGAGTAGATTTATAATGAGGGAGTCGCCGTATATTTCTGTTTTGTTTATTCGAACCAAATGTAAGGGGGATCAATTGACAATTTGAAAAATATTAGTAAACTATTTTAACAATCAAAATATTTTCTTTCTTTTTTTGTTGATCGTATTTCGAGGAGGTTATAATTTCCAGGTTATGTGTATGTCTTTTGTTTACACGGTTATAAGAAATCACGATCAAACGGTGATCTGGAGAAGTTTTGTTGACTATTTTGGCTTGGAAATTTGTTCATTTATTGAGATTTCACACATTTCTGATCGATGATCAGGATTAAATGTTGCATCGTGGTCGTACGTACGGAGCGCTGATGCACTTTGAACGATGCCGCGGTCATGTTTCTGCATTCTTAACCTAATTCAATATAAATCAACTGAATTTTAAGTCTCAAGAAATTGAATGTATTATATTCAAAGATATATAGAAATAAAATGGTTTTCACGGAGATTTATAACAGGAAAGTGAGAGGAGTGGGATATAATATTTCATAAGTAAGAAATACTTAAAAAAATGTAGTGTTTTCAGAAAATGACACGTTAATGTGGAATTGTACAATGCAAAACATTTATGTAATTTCCATATGTACAAATTGGTATGGAATACAATTATGTAATTATAAAAACCCTTGAAAGACTAAATAAGTCGAACAAGGATAAATAAATTTAAAAAAATAAAATGACAAATTTACTCAAGGATTAGGCCAAAAAAATGTTGAAATTGTTCAACAAGTAGAAAAATATTATAGCGAACATTAATAAGAAATGTCGCTAACAAAAGATGAGAAATTAAATATTAGAGAATAAAGAATGAGATGAATATTTATTTACCCACCATTCAGTAACAGGAAGCATTGAAATAAAACGTTGAGATACCTCAGAAAAAAAACGCATTAAGAGTATTGATATGCTACGCAAGTAAATGGACTTTTGAGTTTTCAAAAGAAATGCACCGCCACTAAATTACTTTTGGACTTAAAATTACTTTACACAAAATTACTTTTCTAAAGCCAAGAATTTTCAATTTGTCACTGTACATGATTTGAAAATCACTTACATGTTTTCATTTATTATTAATTTTAATATTGAGGTCTACGATGTTTTTAAGAAATTCACAATCCATTATACAAACGTTTAATCTTTATTTATCTCACCTTTAGTCACAAAAAATACCAACTTCGTGAGCCAATAAGTTATTCCCGCATCTCAGCCTTCCGCAGACCAATTCCACGCGAAGTGGGCGTCCGACTTCAAGTTAATTGGGGGCGACAACACGGCAGTTAAAGAACGCTCGCGACTGCGTGGGCACTGGAAACTGCAGCGGCGGCAGCAGCAGCAGCAACAAAAGTGCGGGCACTGAAGGAATTGCACGGGCGGGACGCGGCGGGGAAGCGCGAGGAAAGGCGGCTATGGAAGGTGTGAAGCGGGGTATTGCGGGGCAAGGTAGCGCAGGCGGCGAGGTGTGATGGCTCGGTGCGGAACTAGGCGAAGCAGAGCGGGCCACAAGATGGAACGAAGAAACTATGGGCTGGGCGGGGATGAGCACAGCGGGGGGATGAGCACAGCGGAGAAGAACGGGATGGAAAGGAATATTTTCCGGATGGACTCAGTTAGCAAGAGAAGGGCGGGAGTTCGCATGACGGGTAAGGCAGCGCGGAGATGAATTCGAGTAGATTAAACGGGTGAGCAGAACGGGGATTAGCTAGGTGAGGATAAGCGGGGCGGAGATTTGGATGGAGGAGCTTGCAGGAAGTGCAAGACGGGATTGAGGAGATAGATAAGCAGGACGGAAAGAGCCAAGGTGCGGAGGTGCAGGTTGAGGAGAATCATGGCGGGAAGGGGTAGGGCGAGGAAAATACGATGGGGGAGCAGGTTGGGGAGTAGAACGGGCGAGCAGGGTAGGGAGGAATAGGGAGGGGAGGAGAAAAGCAAAAGTAGAGTGGGGAGACGGAGGGAGATGAGAAGTAAGGCGGGGAGGAGTAAGGCAGGGAGACATAAAGCGAAGAGGAGCAGGGTGTGGAGAAGAAACGTGGGGAGGAGTACGTTGGGGAGGAATAAAGTGGGGAGCAGTAGGGCAGGGAAGAGTAAAGTAGGGAGGAGCAGGGCGGGAGGAGCAGGGCGGGAGGAGCAGGGCGGGAGGAGCAGGGCGGGAGGAGCAGGGCGGGAGGAGCAGGGCGGGAGGAGCAGAGTAGGAGGAGCAGGGCGGGGAGGAGCAGGGCGGGGAGGAGCAGGGCGGGGAGGAGCAGGGCGGGGAGGAGCAGGGCGGGGAGGAGCAGGGCGGGGAGGAGCAGGTCGAGGAGGAGCAGGTCGAGGAGAAGTAAGGCAGGAAGGATCAGGGCGAGAATCTGGGGGAGGAGCTGAGCGGGGAGGAGCAGGGCGGGTAGAAGAAGGGATGGAAGTAGCATCGAGAAGTTGGACGCAGTAAAGCTGGAGGGGAGGAGCAGGGCAGTGCGAAGTGGTGAGGCGTGGGGCGGGGGGCGGGGCGGAGCGCCTCAAAAGCAGAGCTCAGGTGGCGGCGCGCTCTAAGTGAAAAGAATGACCTCTTTCATTAGCGCGGCCAAGGGGCACAAGTTGCGCGTGGGGAGAGCCGCGTGGGCGTTTGCGCACCACGAGCACGAGTTCCGAGTTGCGCGACGGAAATGATGTATTATTCAAAGTGTTGGGAACAAAAGGCGCCTAAGGGACGTTTAACTCAAACGCGTGTTTACGCGCCGCATAAAGCAAAGAAGGGACAAGTGCATTTTCAGTTCCATTTCGTGAAAAGAAGTAATTGAAAATTTTCTCACTTTATTAATATACGTGTGAAGCATAATAGAAATGGATATTACATTTACGTCGTAAATAATTTCCTCAAATTCTACAATAAAAACAATATAAATAATTTTCCTCCACTTGAAGAAAATGACTTAATCTGAATGGTTATTTATTTATATTTTTCAGCCATGCGTTTAATAATTTTAACAAGAAATATAGTTAACAATAAATAACTACATTTTCTTAATACATAAAGTTACCGATGGCATCGAGCTGAGAAAAAATTGATTGTGCGTTTTACTTTTGGCTATGAATTTAAAGTTTACGAAACTTGGGAATATCGTCAAATAAGTGATTGTGTTGAGAGAATATTTTATTCCACTATAAAATTATAGAAATACATTATCCCTTCATGTAGCTGGAATAGTACTTTGAATTCATTGGGGCACCGATTTACTCTACAAAGAATTGCGCAAGCAATATGTAAATAAAGAGATTGGAAAATTTGTTATTTATTTTACGGAAATTATTAAACAAATTCGATTTATTTTACACGATTGTTTATTTACTTTAACGAATCGTATTAAAACACGTCGATATGAGTTCACGTCGCAATTTCGCTCAAACAATTCCGTTTACTTTGCAACCATAGGAAAGAAGAAAAATGCAATAAAATTAATAACACCCTATGTAACACGTGTCTGGAATCACGATTCAAAATTTTATTTTGAACGTAAATATGAACTGGGAAACGTAAGTCATTTAAAGATACCAAAACGCACGGCTGTCGCAGTTATTCCGTTTCTATATATTCGTCTTGGCTGGAGGCTCTACGATCTTTAAAAAATTCCCACAAAATCTTTCTTCGCTCCCCTCCTCGCTGCCGGGCGCGGCGGCCAGGGAGGGACATTTGGGCGTCGGCGGCGTCGGCGGGGGCCGCTAGCGCCCTGGGGAGGTCGTATATGTAACGATTCGGCGGAGCACTGCCGCGAGGAAGGTGGCGTGGGGCGCCGGCAAGGCGGGTGGAGCGGGCGGGATGGGCGTGGCGGGGAGGGTGGGGTGGGCGGAGAGAGACGGGCCAGGACGGGGTGGACGGGCCGGATAGGGAGGGTGAGGCGGGGCAGAGCGGAGCGGAGCTGGGAGGGGCGGGGCGGACCGTGGCGGAGCTGACCGTGGCGGGGCTGACCGTGGCGGGGCTGACCGTGGCGGGGCTGACCGTGGCGGGGCTGACCGTGGCGGGGCTGACCGTGGCGGGGCGGACCGTGGCGGGGCGGAACGGGGCGGGGCAGGGCGGAGCGGTGAGGGGCGGAGAGAAGCAGTGCGGTGCGGTGTGGGGCGGGGCGGGGCAGGGCGGAGCGGTGAGGGGCGGAGAGAAGCAGTGCGGTGCGGTGTGGGGCGGGGCGGTGCGGGGCGGTGCGGGGCGGTGCGGGGCGGTGCGGGGCGGTGCGGTGCGGGGCGGGGCGGGGCAGGGCCGACAGACAGTGCGGTGCGAGCTGTGTGCGGCAGGCAGCCGGATTGGCGGAGGCAACGGCGGCAGTGGCGAAGGGGACGGGTACTGACGTGGGAGTTTCGATAGAAGAAAAAGCCAAAAGGTGCGGTAATGGTGAGTGTGCTAGTTAAAGTGGCAGGGACGGGGGTGATGTTGGAAGTGAACGAGAGAGATTCTGGAAGTGGCGGTGAAAGTGCAGCTGGGTCAAAAAGTTGGTGAGTTTGTACACTGGCAATGATGTTGGGTGATAGAGGATGAAAGTGAGAAGAGGGAAAAGAAAGACGATGTTCGGAAGAAGAGACGATAAGAAAATTGGTGACGGGCAGAACAATGGAAAGTTGGTTGAAGGATCGGTAATTGCGAAGGCATGGGTGATGGAAGTGTTGAAAGAAGGACAATGGACACGGAGTGATTGAGGCAGAGCCTTTAAAGCGAAGTCATGGAAGTTGGTCGGATGGAGTGTGGCGCGATGGAGTAGATGATACTAGGACGGTAGCGATGTCGGGGCGCTGGAGGCGGGAGCGTTGGAGGCGGGGCGCTGGAGGGGGTGCGCTGGAGGGGAGGACGCTGGAGGCGGAGGCGCTGGAGGCGAGGCTGCTGTACGCGGGGGCGCTGAATGCGGGGACGCTGGAGGCGGGGGCGCTGGAGGCGGGTGCGCTGGAGGCGGGGACGCTGGAGGCGGGTGCGCTGGAGGCGGGTGCGCTGGAGGCGGGTGCGCTGGAGGCGGGAACGCTAGAGGCGGGGGCGCTGGAGGCGGGTGCGCTGGAGGCGGGTGCGCTGGAGGCGGGGGCGCTGAAGGCGGAGGAGATGGAGGCGGGGAGAATTAGGCGGGGACAATGATGCGACAGGGGTCATGTAGGAGGCGAGGACGTGGAGGTTGAAGGTGGAGTCTCCGGAGACGGGGTTGTGAGCGGATGGGCAAAGGCGAGAGTAGCGCCAAGAGCCAGAGCAAAGGCGAGGAAGCAAAGGCTGCAGGTCTGGAGGGGCGAAGGAAACGGCCTGCCTCTCCCCGCTGCCGCGCGGAAGGGGAGGGGCGACGAGCGGAGAGCCGGAGGCGGGGGTAGGCCGGCGCCCATATTGGCGGTCGACTCGCCAGACTTAGGGGCCAGATGGCGTCCCCGTGACAAATATGGCGCGAGTCCACACTTTATGCCCCTGACGCGGCGACGTTCAGCTCCGAACGCTTAGCACTACTGCCTGGGAGACACGCGCCGATCCAGGACGATCGTGCACATGATCAGCATCAAGGGGATTTGTGAGGATACGGAATCGTAACTTGATGTCTTTAAACCAATTATCAGAGCTTCTAGAAAATAAATGTATCAAGTTATTGCTCGAAAGTATTATTTTGTTTTATTAAGTAAGTTATATTAAAACTGATTCACCACTATTTGCTGTTAATTGTAGTTATTAATTGTAATATAAAACATTATTTGAAGAATTATTATATCAAAATGAATGGACAATTCAAATGACTTGGTAATCACTCTCCACTGCACATCCTAGCAAATTACTAAAACAAACCATTATCTAAATTTATTTAATTTTACAAAGGAAATTTGAATTTAATCAATTAACGTAATACCTGATACCTCGACTTACTGTCGACTTTACTGTCCTCTGTATTTCTAAATTCATGTAAATTTTTCTAAACGTCGTATTTTCCAACTCACTTCCTATCCACATTGCTTTACTGCACTTACAACAGTCACGGTCAATACTAATATTGTCCTGTAGTCCGTAATCTTGTACATTATACTAAAACACAATATTCCTTCAAGACAATACTTTCTGTGATCTTACACATCGACCAATAAGATTCGTCTGTGGATTTTTCTCTTATTAATACAAGTTCTTTTTTTCTAATCCACACCATAAATGTATACCACTTTTGCTCTGACCTCATTCAAAATCATTTAATTTCAATACCGTCAGTGCTATTGAGGTAATGAAGAACAGATCTTAAAAGAGCAACAGCGTATGTGCGTGCAATAGCATTTGTGAGAACCAATGAATGGTTGCGAGAGTGATTGCTTTACAGCGTGGCTTAATAACAAGGTCTTGGAAGCGCAACAGCATAGGTGAGCGCTATACCATACACTAAGATAAACGAGTAGTTGATAAATCGTTTATTTCAGAAGAATAAAATCTTGGAAGAACACAGCGTAAGTGAGCGTTGCGGCACATCAAGACCAAAGAGTTGTACAAGAGTTGTACAATATCATGCGATTACGTTAGAGCGTGGCTGAAGATTAAGGTTTTATGAGCGCAACAGGATCAATCTCATAGTCACGTGTCAAGAGCAAAGAGTAGTTGGACGAGCGATTACTTTAGATCAAAGCATAATAACAAAGTCTTTGGAAGCGCAACAGCGTAGGCGACTAGCCATAGCACATGCCAGGGCCATCGAGCGGCTAAGTGAGCGGCAGGTTGGTCCGGCGGACGTGCAAACGGACCCGGAGGGCGTGCAGCGCGGCGGGCGGCGCACAGTGGGCGAAATGCATTGCATTTCAGGTGTTATTCTGTTACAACAACGGATTTAAAATGTTTGCGGGCTACAGATAATTAGTGTAAGATCTAAAATAATTAGTGTTTGTAAAAAAATATATAAATAACAAATGGCGCCACTCTAATTTTTAATAATTTTTTTCGTTCTGTTTTGACGGAGATTCCAAAAGCATACAGGCATAATCGAAATTGGAAGGTCTACAAAATACGTTGTAGGAATGTATACCTATTGGGTTTTATAGGTATCTAATTTCAAATTGCTATTCAGCTGCAAAATTAAAATGACGAATTAAATACAGTGAATGTATTTCTGAAAATGTCATTCGATTTCAGTTTTTAAATCTGAGAAGTCATAACAACATTTAGGAAGCAGACGAAACGAATTATTTTAACTTGCTTTGAATATTTAACGAAGTAAAAGCAAAACTAGAAATTTCTTGAACACCCCTTCAAGGCCTTTATTACATTTTATGATGCAAATTTATTTAAGAAATTGTGTTCGGTGTTGGTACCATTTCTGAGAATTTTGTTTTTTCTTCCAATGCGCGCATTTCGGCCCGTGTCAGTCCACTGTGCGGCGCGGGCGGGGCAGCGGGCGCGGCCCGAAGGAAGCGGTGCGGAGGCATGCAGTATTCATGAAAGTGCTCATGGCTCATGCATGTGGCGCTAAGCCCGCGCACGAGCGGTGCGGGCCGCCCCGGCCACGCCCCCGGGGCCGACTTGGCGCGCGCCGCCCCGCACGCCGCCTCCGCCGCCGCGCGGAACAAGACTTTCGCGGCCACGGCCCACGGAAGAGTAAGCATTAGAGAATTAGAGATGGAGGCGACAATTGCGCTGGGGTTGCAGAGGCTGCAGTGATGTCGATATCGGTGGCGATGGCGGTGGCGGTGGCGTTGTCGTCGTTATCGTCGTCGGCGTGGGCGATGGCGATGGCAATGACGATTGATTGAGTCGTGATTTCGGGCGCGTCAACTACAGACGTCATTAGTCCCGTAAGTGTAGTGCGTGTTTTTTCCTCGGAGGTGGCGGTGATCTTTTCCCCGCCGGATGGCGAGAACCGGCGCCGACCTACCGTCGACTAGCGGGGCTTCCCCTCAACCAGGTATCTCCCATCAGCGGGACACCGCCCCAGCCGGGACAAGCTCTAAGCTCCCGACCGGTCTCCCGGCATGTGTGATAGTGTAGTGCTTGTTACTGTAAGTGTGTGTGTAAGGGATGAGGATAGGACAAGCAAGAGGAAGGAAAGATCGCGTGCGGTCCATGGCCCATTTGTTAGTGTACTGCTCCGGCAATGACGATGACGATGAGGGTGATGGTGTCGGTGGTGAAAGATGGCGGTAGTGGTGGCGGTGGCGATGACGATGGTGGTGTCGGTGGCGGTGGAAGTGGCAATGGTAGGGGCGGTGGAGGTGGTCATGGCGATGGCGTTGGCTTTGGCAATGGCGATGGTGGTGGTGGCGATAGAGCCGCTGGCAGTTGTAAAAGGGGCAGTAATGGCGTTGGTCATTGGGCTAGCGGAGCGTCGGTAACGCCGCCGACATCAGCGTCGGAGGGGATGGCAGTCACAGAAGTATCACAGTGAGTTGGGGGAGGGGGAGGTGGCTCCATGAGCTCCTAGGTCGTGTAGTGTTTCGTTGCATGAAAGAAGTCGCTAGGAATGAATGGAATATTTGGTGCGGAAATGACATGTTATTTTCCATTTTAAAGACGCTTGGTTGATTCAAACTCAAGATACCGCGCTGATGCACTGCGTAAATCAGAGACAAGTGCACTGAAGTATTTCTTACAAAGCGTTTTCTGTTACAACGCTAGTCATGATTTATCACTGTACGTATCACAACTTGAATAGTTCCACTGTGATATTCTGTGTCTTTTATTTATTCTGTGTCTATTATTTATCTCTGTGATTCTGTAAATTATTGAGATACTGTCATATCATTTGTACGTGACAAAAAACCAGAAATCTTAGAGTTCGGAATAATGTTAATGGAATAGGCCATACACGATAAATCAATTAATCGTTTTTGTGAACGTCGCTGTTGAAGTGATTTAGTGTTTTTAAATACCTAATTATTGATTACACTGTCTTGAGGATCTCGACCTAACAAATTACATCCATCTACATACTTTTTCACACTTGTGTATCATGATATGACTTTGAAAGTATTTTTATTATTTATATTTATGCATAGCTATTTCAAATATTGTTCCCGTCCTTTGCCCCTCACATGAGACCACTTCCGTATTTAATCTCAATCGAGCGTTTTGACATTCACGAATTGCTCACATTGCATCCCTTGCACTGAGTCGCTGGACACAGTTACTTCTAATGCACACTTTCGCACACATGTTCTTTCGGGCCTTGGCGTACCTTATTTATCAGTCTATCACAGCGTGTACATCATCTCGTCAATCTTTGACTTTTCACGTGATTGACAAATTTATTAGGTCGCTCTGTTTTTTGCCCTAAACGACTTTGTTGTTATTCTAATCTTGCTTCCTCATCGTAGCATTCCTTCCAAGAGGAAACCAGCTGATATGTTATATCACTTCTTGATATCTTTAACCTTTTGATACCACAATTTCCAACAGCCCCACTCTTTAGAATATAGTGCTCTCTTGCATTGTTTCTACCATATTTCGAAGTGTAATATGCAAATGCTTCTACCAGATTTTCTTTTTGCCCTGACACGTACAAAAGGCTTTCTTATTTATCACTAATTTCGTGTTAAACTACACTAATTCTCTCTGCCCATCCTCGTATTCTGCCTAGTTCTCAAAACATACACATTCTCACGCCCAGCGTTCTCGCACTTCAGTCGTGTTCTCGCCACCCAAATATTTACATATTCCGCCCTCTCGCGCCGCCGCAGCCCTGCTGCCGCAGCGTCGACGCCTGGCGCCCCCCGGGTGGCGGGTCGCATCCGTGCAGAGCACGAGATAATGCGGGATAAGAAGGGCGCTTACGTCGCCGCGAGACGTGCGGGGGCGGCTGGGGCGGTGGATGCGACGGAGTTGGCGATGGTGAGGGCGGTGATTGCGTTCGGGATGGTGGTAGCGTCAGAAATGGCGGCGGTGACGGTGACGGCGTCACAGTAAGGTCCCCCGCACACGAACGTTCCGTTGACGCGCGATACGTAACGCGCGTCATAGAATAATCGTATCTTATGCGAAACGGCACACTAGCGCTTTGGCAGTTCCGCTTAAGATACAGCGTTAATCTACGACGCGCGTTACTTATCGCGCGTCAAACGCGCGTCAACATAACGCTCGTGTGACAGGTCAGAGGTTAGTGGCGATGATGAGCCGGTAATTGTGACGGTGTTATCGGCAGCGATGATGGTGGCGGGACCGGTGTCGGTGATGGTGAAGGTGGTGGTGGTGGTGGTGTGGTTGTAGTGGTGATAGTGGCGGCGGAGATGGCGATCATGACGATCGTGAGGGTGGAGAAGGGGTGCTGGTGACGGTGGCGGCATGTGAAGCGGCAGCGGGAAGTGGCGGCGGCAACGGAGACAGTGACAATAGCATTAGCATTAGCTGCAGCAAAGCAACTGCTGTGACAGTTCTGCGACTGATGATTTCTTTTGATTGATTGATTAGTCAATCCGGGCTCGTCAACTGTCAACGTCACTCGTTCGTAAGTGTAGTGCTTGTTTTCGCTCGGGCGATGGCGGTAATCTTTCCTGGATGGTGAGATTCACGACCAACCTACGTGGCTTAGCGGGGTTTTCTCCAACCAAGTGTCTCCCACCAGCAGGGCACCGCCCCCAGCCGGGACAAGCTCTAAGTTCCTGACTGGTCTCCCGGAATGTGTGGTAGTGCAGTGCATGTAAGTGAAAGCAAGGGATAGGATAGAGCAAGGGAAGGGAATGGGGAGGAAAGATCGCAGCTCTAAGCTCCCGAGCTGTCTCCCGGCATGTATGATAGTGTAGTGCATGTAAGTGTGTATGTAAGTAACGAGTAGAATCAAACAAGAAATGGGAAGGAAAAATCGCGCGCGGTTAGTGGAACGTTTGTTAGGCTACTGCTCCGGCATTCGTCTAATTTCGATCGGCTGAAACCACGGAAAACCCTAATCAGAGCAGCCGGCTGCTAGAATTCTCCTCCAGACAGCAGCTCCAAAACTCGACCTACCTATCTAGCCAGTGTCGAAAATCCTCCCACCATCGGGACTCGAACCCGGGACGTGAGTTGCCGCCTGGCTCCACAAAGCTCCTCCTCGCCACGCGTCTCACGCCCTGCCGGCAGCACAGGCTGCGCGGCCACGCGTGGCGCGCTCCGCACTCGAACCCTCCCGCCTGGAAATATATTTATGCTCCGCGGACGAGGTTGTGTGCATCCATAATATCCGTCGACTCGGCGCGAAGTCTTTTAGCCGCTGCTGCCAGCTACATTTAGACGTGTCATTTCTACCCCTCTCATCCAGGCTGGCGGCGGCAGGGTAAGGGAAGTATTAGGGAGCATTCTGAATCTTCAGGAAAACGATATATCAGGCCTCACATTTCCTTTTTAATATCCTAGTTTATTTTATAGAGGCGGCGGTGGCGGCGGTGGCCGAGGCGGTGGTCGGCAGCGGAGGCGGCGGCGGCGGTGCGAAGCGGGGGTGGGGATCAATACCTCGGGGCGAAGGAGGGGGGCGGGGCGGGGTGGCGGAGGCTCGGCCAAGACGGGGGCTGGCGAGGAGATTTGTAGCCGGCGGCGGCGGAGGCGCCGCTGCCGCCGCCAACGGCCTCCGTCGGACGGATGGAATACCGAGATGGATACCCGGGAAATGGGAGCGGAGCGGTGCGGCACTGCGCGGGGCGGGGCACATAGGAGAGGGGCGGAGACGGGCGGGGGGGGGACGGGCGGGGCGAGGGAGGTGCGGCCGGGATCCCAGGGGGCGGCGGCAGCGTAGACGAGGACAGGAGTGAAAGAGGAATGTAGAAACGGCTAAAGCAGGCATTGTTATGGTGTTAAGGTTAGTATGAGAGAGTAAAATTATGTGGTCAGGGAGAAAAAGCAGGACTTAAGATCTGAGTCTTGCCACTTGATAAAGACGACAACAACAATCATAATAATAATAATAATAATAATAATAATAATAATAATAATAATAATAATAATAAACTTGGAATAACTTCCAGAGCATTCAAAAGACTGGGAAGTGTAGGAAATTGCTTTATTTGGAGAGCTCACATTTTGCGCAAAGTATTGTAGAGGCACCGGCGGTCCCTAGATCTGCTCCTTAGGTAGCTGGTTGCAACCTGGTGTAGATATTATATTCAACCGACACATAACATATTCAGTCGTGATATAGAGGAATAATAATATATTAAATGAAGGGTGAAGCGGGGAAGGGCGAAAGGGAAAAGGGGATATCGGAAAAGGTGGGGATGTCGGTAGGGATGGGCAAGATACGGAAGGCAGGCAACAGGGTGAGGCTGGGAAGGTTGCGGCAGGGGCAAGGCATGTCACGGCATGGGACAGAAGGTTATGGAAGGAATGACACGGTGGGAAGAGTGGCGGGGGAGGAAGGAATGGCGAACAGGGCGGTGGGGGAGGGGCTGACTGGTGTAGAGTGGAGTGTACGGAACGGTTTGGTGACGAGTGGGGCTCGGAGCGGCCAGGCGAGTGGCGGCTGGGGATTCCGAGGGCAGGGGCCCCAGCGCCCTCCCGCCCCTCCCTCCCCCCTCGCGACCCGCGCCCGCCGGCAGAGCTCGCCACCTGACGTTCCCACGCGCACGTCTCCGCGCGGCCCCTCCCGCGCCCGCCGCGCCCCCTGCCTAAATACAGCCGCCTGGCGCGCGACCTGCGCAGCGTAGCCAGAGCAACCCGTGGAGGCGGCGCCAGGTTCTGACTCGTTATTTATTTGAGTGTTTATTAGCGTTAATAATACGCTAACGAATGATAAAGACGAATAAACGAATGATAAACAAGAATTCATTTATGATTTTTTTGTTATTTAAGGTTGCATCAACTACTAGCTCATTAGCGACCACTATTGGATTTAACGTTATGGTATGAGGATGAAATGATATGATGATGACAGGGGGTGAAAGGACGAACACATACAACCATGCCCGAGGTGCGAATCGAACCCGCGACCCCACGGTCCAAGATCGCTACGGAAGCTACTGGCGTAGCGATCTCGGCCAGGGGGCCAACATTTATGCTTTTGTTAATCTGTCTGGAAAGATTTATCTGAAAACACTTGCTTCATTACGAACCTCCTGTCCAGCGACGTTTGTTGCGGGCTGCACGTTGGTTTAGATGCATTTAATTCATACATCCAATCCACAAGCAAAATCACTCCAGTTGTACCTCGTGACATGCTCTTTACCTGCTTCTTTCATTATTATCTTCTATACCGGCGCCTCCCCTGCTCATCGCAGCTGCTTTAGAGCGTCTAGATCCTAGAGCCCTTCGTTTCGCTTGGACCGCCGAGGTCGGTTGGGAGGACCGTCCTTCCTTCACGTCGCCAATGCCCGCGCCGCCCGCGTCGCCTTTGCCCCCTGCCCGCACCCCGTCCTCGCCCGCGCCCGCGCCGCCGCCCGCGCCCCCGCCTCCACCCGCGTCCCCGCCCGCGCCGCCTTTGCCTCCGCTCGCACCCCATCCTCGCCCCCGCCCCCGCCCGCGCCCCCGCCCTTCGCCCCCGCCCGCGCCTCCGCCCGCGTCCCCGCCCGCGCCGCTGTTTGGCGCCGCGACGTAGCGTGTAATCGCCGCCGTAACGGCGCCGCCTGAGCCTCGATCGCCGAACCGGCTCCCTCGCTGCCCCCGGCGCTCTCGTCTCAACTGCCCGCGCACCCGACCGCGCCCCGACGTCCCCCGCCCTTGTGGCGCCGTTGCGCCTGTCCGCGTCCCTACTTCCTTCGCCTTTCCCACCGGGAGGGGGCAGCAACTGATGTCACTACAATGCCTCTGCCCGGGAGGTTCTAGGTTCGAGTCCCGATGGCGGAAGGATTTTCGACACTAGCTAAATAGCTAGGTGGGATCCAGTCGCTCTACGGAGGAGAATTCTAGCGGCCGGCTGATCTAATCGGTAGTTTTTCGTGTTTTTTCCGATCACTGCTAGGAAATGCCAGAGCAGTACTCTAACAAAACGAGCCACTTACCGCGCGCAATCGTTTCTTCCTTGCTCTAACCTCACCCCTTACTTAAACATACACTCTTGACGAAAATGAATGCTCTACACTTACGGGACTAATGAAATTATAAGTTGACTCGCCTGGAATCACTAATAAATCAATAAATCAATCACCTTACTCCGTCTTCGTCAAGGTTGCCAGCTCGCACCCGTTACCATGAGGTTGGCTCTCGTCACCTTCCAAGTCTTCCAAAACCAGCATTGTCGCCCAGCACTTCACCTCGTGCACCGTTACGCACTCGCCGCCCTCACCGTAGGCCCTCGCCGCGGCAATCTTGCTGCCCTCACCACTTTTGCCGCTTCCACCTTACTCGGCGCTCTCGCTTGCTCTTTCCGCCACACACTGCATCTTTCTGCCGTCTTCACCTCCGTCGGCCCGTTTCCGTTCCCACTTTCACGTCCCCATCATTCTCGCTTGGCTCGACCACTCTCTCCGTCGATTCCTCGCCACCTTTTCAACCCCGCCTCTACACCAGCCAGTCTCTCGTCGCCACCGCTGGCTTCGCTGTTCCCGCTGTTCTCACTAATATCCGCTTTCCCTTGCTCCCTCCTCTCTATTCCCGAGCTCCCGCTATCTCTGCCGGTGCCTCAGCTTTCTTTGATTGTATCGTCCAGAGATCTCACTGACTCTCCTCCTCGCCCCACCTCACGGCTTTATCGGTTCCACATCTCTGCTGTCTCAGGTACAGTAACTCAGGTAGTTTGCATCACCCAGTCGTTTTCCGCCCCTCGGTCATTTCGCTACTCCCCTCGTTCCGTTCGCTGTCTCCGTTCCTCAACTTCATCCCGGCTCTTTCGCTATAGCCGCCCCTGCGACCTTCACCACCCACCCTGCACCGCGGCTGCTGTCATCGTCCTCGCCTCTTCTAATACTTTTGCCACCTTCTTGGGCTCCCCGCCAGCCGTTCCGCTACTCCTCTCCTTCCGTTCTCTATCTGCATTTCTCAAGTTCTCCCCGGCCGTTTTTCTCTAGCCGCCCCCACCGCTGCCTCCATTGCAGCTGCTGCCGCCGACCTCGCATCTCGGCCGTTCTCGATCTTTCTAATTCTTCTTCCACCTTCTTCGGCGCCCCGACATCCGTTCCGCTACTCCTCTCCTTCCGTTCGGTATCTCCGTTCCTTCACTTCACCTCGGCTCTTTCACACTACCCCAGCGGCCTCCACTGCCCTCTACAACGCATCGGCCGCCGCCGTCCTCGCCAACTGGGCCGTCCTCGACGTTTCGATCACTTGCGCCACCTCCTTCGGCCCCCCACCATTAATTCCGCTACTCCTCTCCTTCCGTTCTCTATCTGCATTTCTCAACTTCTCCTCAGTCCTTCCTCTCTAGCCGCCCCTGCGACCTCCACCACCGTCTCCACCGCGGCTGCTGCCGCCGACCTCGAATCTCGACCGTTCTCGCTCTTTCTAATTCTTCTTCCACATTCTTCGGCGCCCCGACATTCGTTTCCGCTACTCCTCTCCTTCCGTTCGGTATCTCCGTCCCTTCACTCTCTCTGTCTAGCCACCCCTTCGTCTTCCACCGCCGTCTCCATTGCGTCCGCCATCGCCGTCCTCGCTGCTTCGATCACTAGCGCCCCCTCCTTCGGCTGGCTCCCCGCCGCCCGCGCTGGGGCAGAGGCCATTCGTCTTATGCTACGCGGACAATGCGCCGCGTTCGCCGCCTGAGCTCCGAGTTATGTCGCTTCGTTTCTTTCCTCTTCCATTATGTATGCTGCTGATAGCATCGTGCTTTCGTTTTAACTTTCCGTTGATGCTAATGCCCAGTCTAGTTTTCTTTCTTTGCGTTCGTTGGTTTGAACATGCATTATTAGTACTTGTGACGAGCTACAAGCAAAACTTCCTATGTCTGAGCTGGACATTAATTGTTGAAGTAAGTAATTATCGTCGTTAACTGTTCGTAAATAATAAAGTAATAATGTGAAATAATCCAATCAGAAATAAAATAAAATGTTTTTATAGACTTATAAATGAATAAGCCCAATGCAAACTTTTGATTATACATTTTTTTTTCATTTTCAGTAATGTTTACAACTACCTAGTAGCATGGTTTGTAGCTTAAACCAAAGTATCTCTACGCAAGGAAGCTTTCTGACAACGCCAGGTGAATAGGATTTGATCATAGATATTAATACTGCAATACAAAACATTATTTTAACTCTTCCAAGACTGTATTATACTCGCTGTGTCTGTTCGGGCGCCAATTCATGTACTGTTATACGACTAGGACTTCTTTATGTACTTTCGTTAGTGAAATGAAAATGTTGAACGTAGAAATAAATAATTAATTAATTTATTCGTGTATGTGAACTGATGCATGTAATGAACATAATACAGTATATGCCAATAATAAATAGTGCAACCCAGAATTATTAATTATACTGCGGGGAAATGATTGTTTGGAAACTATTTTTCTTGAAAAAATCTTTTCACGAGTTTATTATTTTATATCAAATAAAAATACTCATTTCTAGACTCAAGCCTTCCGTTTCAGATCGGTACTAATGGAAATATATTTATATTCCATATATTCATTTGACCCGAAGCATTATCATCCGATCAACATCCGTTCACTCTGTGTTTCCGTCACTACCCCGGCATTTGCGAGCTGAATTAGTACTTATTTAGTATATTTACATATTTTAAGAGATTTAAGAAATAGTAGTTTCCCCGATTGTCAATTAGTCTGACCCGACAGCTTTACGATTTTCCTCCTCATTTCGAGCGTTACAGGATATTCATCCTAAATCAATTTTTTATTTAGTACTTATTTCTCAGTGGTTCTAGACGGTCACTAACATATACTTTCGTACTTCCACTATCTTTATGTTTTTATTTATTTCGTTGGTTAAACTACCTTTTAAAATATCTAATTCCTTCATTAAGAGTACGTTTTGTGTGAGAGAACATGGTCTTTATAGTTATTGTTAAATTTTGATTGAATTCTCCATAATAAATACCTTCGTGTGGTTTATCACAATAATAAATAACATCGTTCGTGTAGTTTATTTCAAAAAGGTATACAATTATTTGTAGTACAATACACTTCTTATTCACTAAATACAGAATATGTCTTTCACTGATCATTTTCAAAATTTTGAAGCACACATGTATACGAAATATTACCTATTTAAATTTAAATTTTTCGTTTGGTTGCCATTAGAGATTTATTTCTTGAATTTTAACTTCTTGATGATTTGACTCTAATTTTTAATTATTTTAAATAAAAGTATACATTTTTACAGATGGATTGACATTATTTCTGTTAGTTTTGTAACCTGGTAGCAAAACTGTAATTTATATTACTTTAATTACGTAAAAATATTTATACTTTATGTACAAACCTAAAATATGAAGTCAATAACAATAATTATATGTGTAAGATGTGCTTGGCTATTATAATTTGAACGATATTTGTATTTATATTCTATTTAAATTAATTACCATATTTAAAATTCATACGTTTTAAGTGATTATGATTGATGTCCTTGAAAACGAACTTGAGTTTCTATTTTGAGAGGAACAATATAAAGAGAAAAACTAAGATCAGAAATTAAACATTCTCCAAAGTAAGACCACTTTTTTATACTTAAATTTACATAAATATTCGATAAGTATATAAAATGTAAAAAAATAGTATGTTTTGCAACGATTTTAGAAGAATTTTCATGCCGTATTTCCGCTCATTTTGTTTCTAGTATTTTTGAAAGCGCCTATTCATACAATTTGAGAGTACACTAAGTTTACCCTTTTTCTAATTTTTTATATTAATTTCAAACCGTTTCTTAGTATATTTTAATTTATCTTACGTAGATAAAGGATATTTATTATTTTGTATGGGGTAAAACTCGCGTTATTCATTGAATTTTAAATAAAAAGTTGCTTAGAATTTAGATTTAGTTCTGATAAAACTAAGAACTGAGTCGGTCAACGTGAAGTCGGCACGACATGGATGCAATTATGATGCAATCGAGATGCAATTACCTACTTCTTATAAAAAGAATCAAACATCCAACAACTTTCTCTGTAGATCTTTCTTTAAAGCCTTCATAAAAACTAATGGAGCTTCGACAAGAGATAAACATTTACTTGCACACTGCTCCCCTGCAATAGAATATTCATCCTTTCGTTTGATCACTGAATCGTGTTATTCGCCGCAGCACGAACAATCGCGTTAGAAGACCGCGTAAGTCATGCCATTAGACCGCGCGAAACCACGCGAAATTTCGAGCAACTCTCTTGATCCTATTTCTCATTTGTCGGCGACGAGGTGAAAGTTGCGTGTAATCGTCCCTCTAACTACGAGACCTCAGCAACATTTCCCCTCATGCCACTTCCTTCGAAGCGAGCGCTCTAGCTTTGCTCGCTGCCGGTCCGGTCCACTCCCACCCATTTCCCCTTACCTTCTCCCGTCATCCCCACCACCACGTACAGCCATTCCCGCTTCCCCCGGTGCAGTATTCCACCTCCCCCAGTCATTCCCTCATCCACAACCTCAACCGCCCATCCTAGCGTTGCCGCTACGGCAATCGACATCACCAGCGACGTCCCATGACATTGACACGGCCACTTGTGTTCCTTCCGCATCCACCACCCGGGCCCTGCCCAAACGGCCTCGTCGACCGCGTGCAAGGCAGGGCACGGCACGGTAAGGCAAGGCAAAGTGGCCATCCGTCTTGCGCCCGCGTCGGACGTTGAGAAAGTGGCGCGAGCGTCGCCGGCGAGCAGATGGTCGTTGAGGGCGCCCTGCCCTCCCCGCCACCTCCACCAGCCACCCCGTCCCCGCCGCCGCTTCCCTCCGTCTCCACCGTTGTTCCCGTCTTCACCATCCTGCTCCCGTCACCCCTTCCCCATCTCCCGGTCCTCGCCACCTCCACCACCCCCGCCGCCGTCCCCGCTGCCGCTTCCCACCATCTACCCCAGTGGTGTCAAGGTCTGCTACTGGTGCCAGTGGCACGCGTTGTGGCATCGTGCCATGCCACGAGCTTCTCTGCGCAACTGGCGTCGGGAAAGGGAACTATTAGTAAGCTCGCCGTTTTAGAATAGGGATGGCGTTGTCTCTGGTGGCGGAGTGATCAACTACGTGGAGGGGCGATTTCGTCGTGGCACTCGTGCCACGGACTCCCGCTCATGACATCGACCTTGACAACTGATCAACGTCATGCCGCCACCTCTATTCCCGTCTTCACCACCCTGCTCCCGTCTCCCCTTCCCCAACTCCCGGTGCCCGTCATTCCTTCACCACGTACTTGCCACCACTTCCTCCCATCCCACTGCCGTTACTTCTTCATGCCCCCAACAGTCCCTATCATCCTGACATTGTCACTGGTCCACAACATCGTGTCCCCGGCACTACATCCCCGTCCCCGTCTCCCATCCTCATCACTACATCCTTACCAAGCCACTGTCCCTGTCACCACGTTCCGTTCACCCGCCTCTTTATTCTGATTCCTCTATTTGCGTCCTCACCATTCCCATCCGTCATTTTATCTTCACCATCCCCGCCCTCGGCATCCTTTCCCTCCCAATTTTCATCCCCTTGATCCTTTCCCCGTTATCCCGACTACACCACTTTGCCTCACCTCTGTCCCGCCTTCCATCCTTCCACCTCCTCCACCTCCTCCTCCTTCTCCACTACCTCCTGTCTCCGATATTTCCTTCCCCGCCACACTGTTCAGCCACCGTGTACTTTCCACCTCGACTCTGCCACCCCGTCTCCGCCATTTCCACTATCCCTCTCCCACCCACTACACGCATTTTATTCTATCGTCTGTTACGTGCTTTGTTACCCGCGGAACGAAAATGAAAGGCACGCATTTATTAGCGTCAGGCTTCACGTGCGCGCGTTTTGTTAGCTGGAACGTTTCGTGCTTTTTCTGGTAGTGCAGTTGCTGTCGTATCATCCAAGACTTTAAGAGAAAGTACATTGTCTTGGAACATTAAAAGACAACAGATCCACCAAATGGCTAGAAAAGCGCATTGGAAATATTTAATTTCAATCTGTTGAACAAAAATGTGTTTCCTGGTTAAGAAATTTGCAATGGGTTGCAAAGATCATAGGAATAAAGATAAATTTCTAAGCCCTACACATGAATATATTATAAACTCTCAAATGAAAAAGATTCTTTTTTGAACGTTTTCAATGTTCCGAATATTTAATAAAATTTACAAAACACAACGGGATGATTCGAAATTCCCTTTGGACGTTTGGAAATCTGATACTTCACGATGCAAGTCGTGTGCAAGTATTGTATGTCAATTGTTGCAAAATAGAAAACCGTGTATTTTGGCTCGCTAACAGAAAATAGTGACGCACTCCGTGATGATAAAACTTCGTACTGCCAGAGGCCGTATAATAGGCACTAGGAAGGGGAATACTTTCCTAGTAATATCAAAGTGATGATCAGCTGACGTGGCTCAGTGTATCAACTGATGTCACTGCAGTACCTCTCACCGGAAGGTACTAGGATGCGAGTCTCGATGGTTACAGGTTAGCTAGATAGCAAGGTCGAGTTCAGATGGCGCATGGAGAATTCTAGAGACCGGCTGCTTTGTAGTTTGATAGGTAGCTTTCCATGATTTCTCCGATGTACACCAGGTGAATGTCGGAGCAGTACCAAACGGGACACGGATCGCGAACCATCTTCCCTTCCTCTTACTTGTTCTATCCTCATCCCCTACCTAGACATACACGTGCATGCACTGCACTACCACACATGCCGGGAGACCAGTCGGGAGCTTAGAGCTTGTCCCGGCTGGGGCCGTGCCCCGCGCCCCGGAGATATCTGGATGTAAAAAACCCGCAAGCCGACGGGTAGGTCGGGGCTATTCACCATCCAATGGGGGACGGTCACCGCCACCTCCCGTGATAAAACATGCACTACACTTACGAGAGTAATGACCATAGCAGTTCACGCGTCCGGAAACACGAAATAATCAATCAGCCAAAGCATCCATCTTGGGAATTCGATGAGAGTGACGCGCTTAGCGCTGTATTGCACCTCACTGATTGTTTCATAAGTCAGTCCGCATTTCCGAGTCACGCAGTGACATTGTGTCTAAAGCATTTCCTAATGCTCGGCGTCAAACACAATGCAGTACCTAAGGCGTACACTATTGTGAGGCATTATATTCCGGCAAGATTGTGTGGGCAATTTATTATTCAGCAAGGTAGTGTTTTATAAGTCTTTGACTATTCGTGGTATGAAGTTTCAGTATAAAATTTCTTTGGTAATTTTAAAGAAAAGGTGATTTCGTCATTATGAGGATAATAAAGACTCCTCCCCACACGAATGCAATAGCAATTTTGATCACCGTGTTCAAAGATTTTCTCTTATTTATAATAACATAACCAATTTATCAAAGTTAAGGAGATATGTTTCATCACATGAAATTATTTACATGTCAAGTATTTAAGGTTTCACGGATTATTTTTAGTTTAAGAAGAGTACAACATCATGATCTGGAGAAATAAAAGTTTTAAAAACGACAGCCATAGCTTTAATATAATAAAACTGAATAGAAGGTAAAATCGTTTAAGAAGGAAATTATCTAAATATTATTTATTACTTCACGTATTATTATCAACAAACATTTAAAGTACCGCTGTTGCAACAGTAAAGAAATTCTTTATTCGGCCAAGTTATTGGATAAGCAGAGAATAAATTGTAAAGCATTACAATGAGAATTACCGTCATAATAGATGAAATAATAACAAATCGTATTACATTATTTTTAATGAATCAACATTTCAATTATTAAGTAGAAAATTGATCACTTAGCGAAGAAGAGATATGTTGACCCGAAAGATGAGGCATGATGAGAATTTCTTTCCCCACACGTCATATACAGTTTTTACTGTTTTTTGACTAAATAAATAAATAAATAAATAAATAAACCGTTCTAAACCTATTTAATGTCTACTTATTTAACTATAAAACTAACTAGCTGAGGCTTAATTTTTAGTGCAAAATAAAAATTAACTTTAGAGCGATAGTGAATCTCAATAAAATTACTTCATCTCAGAGATAGTGGCCGAAGCGTCTTTGATAGAAAGTAACCTATTCTACATCTTGTACTCGATCGTCGATGTACTACCTATTTTCATTCCGCAAAATTAATACAGGGAGACAAATTTTTTTATTGACGATGGAATGAATGAAAGTGGAGATGCGAAGGAATATGAGTCAGAAATAGTTTCCTCTGATAATTTGTTGACTCAGTTTTGTCTGGCACAATATCTACATGAAATTAACTGCACTCTAAACGATTAGCAACGCGTAGATACGAGTTACAACCAGCTAGAGATTTATTAACTATTTCCCATTATGCCACTTTTTCTTTTATTTTTGCACAGCGTCGTCCCAATGTTTAGGAGACTACGGAATCAAACACTGAAATGTACAATGTACACGTGCAAAACGAGAAGCAAAATAAACTGCCCTAAAAATGTCCACGTTATAAACCCGCCGTTCCAGAAATATTTTTCCTCGCACGCACACCCAGTCATACAAATACATTCAATCTACCCGACGCGTAATTCTTGTCAATTAGCTGAGATTGCCAACAAAAAACCAGGCGGACCAAGCACGGCGCAACGTTTCATTCACCGTTGTCGAAGTCCGCGCATGACGAGTATTGTAAGCGACGAGCAACAGAGCACCGCGCCGGCGCCAGGGCTCAGTTTCATTGATCCCGTTGTCTCGTTGTAGCCCCCCTGCGGAGGTGACGTCACGATTGCGTCATCGGCCGTCAGCACGCGCCGTAGTACGTCTTCGCAGCCGATTGGCGGAGCGGGGGCGGCGGCGGTCGCGTGGGCGGGTGATAGCCCACGTCGCGAGCGTGAGCGCTCTTTTGTCGGGCCAAGGGCCACTGGAGAGGAACAGGTCACTGCACAAGGTGCGTGCTGGGCAGGGTTGCCAATTACGGAATTTTGCCCCCTCAATGGGGATTTTGTTTCGTTGTGGGGAAAGAATGGGGAACACAAATGAATGGGGAAATGTTTGGGGAAATTGTTTTCATCTGAAGTAGAGAAATAATTATTATGAATAAAAAGAAACATTAGACGTTACTCTCTCTCATTTTAAAAAAGAGAAATAAACGAGGCGTAGAGAGAGGAAGAAAACATAAGAAAAACGAAGACAGTATATGGCTTCGAGGACGATTATTGGTTAATTTGAATTATTTGTATTTAAGGGGACAATCAATGTAATCATCAGGGGCAGCTCATGTCGTTTTACCATAATTTGGAGAATAGGGGCACTGGAGAGGAACACTGCACAAGGTGCTTGCTGGGCAGGGTTGCCAGATTGGGGGATTTTGTCCTCACAATGGGGATTTTTTTCGTTGTGGGGAAAGAATGGGCATCATAATTGAACGGGGTAATGTTTGATTATTTTTTGGGGAAATTATTTTCATCCGGGTTTGAGGTAAAAATATTATTATTTCAATTATTAAGAATAAAAAATAAACAAACGTTATTCTCTCTCATTTTCACATACCAAAAATAGAAAAATAAAGGACAGGCGTAGAGAAAAAAACTGAGAAAAACGAAGAAAGGGATCTGAGCAGTTCAAGGACGATGATTGGTTGATTTGAATTTAAGGGGAAGGTCAATGGAATCGTCAGGGACTACTCATGTCGTTGGTTCATAATTTGGAAAATATTTTTCTTTTCGAAGTAGGGGAATTATGTTACATAGAAGAGGTTATTTGGGGAAATTTTGTAACAGTGGTGGGGAAAGAGCTGTCAAGATATCTGGCAACCCTGGTGCTTGATTTAATTATGTAGGATATTGCAAGGAACGAGGCTGTTGTCTGGGATGTTGGGAAGTATTCCACCATAAGAGTAAGTGAAAACGATTGTTTCTTGTCTAATTAGAAAAGAAATATTCACGTTGAGACCGCGGACGTATGATTTAGTTGTAAATACAGTAGAACCCCTGTATTCCGAACTAATTGGAAGTGTGGCCTGTTCGGTTACGGAAATGATCTGATTGTCCGAAAAAATGGACCGTACATATTCAAATATATCCCCAGGATTACCAGACACAATGCAATGTAGCGTGCGATGTGAGAAAATGGTAACGTAGCATAGCAACATGAGGAAATGGCAATGTTGCGAGCAACGGAGTACAGTACTATGTTCTTAACCGATCGCCAGGGGCAGTGATTGCTACATTGTTTAGAAGAGTTGAAGCAAAGGACTTGAACAGTTTGTGTCGCTGCTGTTAACATGCATTATAAGTACAGTATTCAGAATAAATTGGGTTGACTTACACTGTGTGCATTCATTTTCGTTCATAAATTAAGTTAATACAAATCAGGCGTTACACCGAACAGTACAATGTCAAGCAAACGAAAATATAGTTCCTGTACATTAAAAGAAAAAACTGGAAGTGATTAAACGGCTTGACAATGGGGAAAGTACTACAAAACTGGCAATTGAAATTGGTCCCGGGAAAGCCACTGTCAGTGTTTGGAAGAAAAATCGGAGGAAAATTGAAAGGTTCTGCATCACAACTAGTGAAGCAACCATGGAACAACGCCACAACTCAACCGTGTCGTCATATGATAAAATTGACGACACGACTTTCTTGTGGTTTACTCAGGAAAGACAAAGAGGTGTTCCTATTAACGGTACATTGATTCATGAAAAGCCATTGCAACTGAACAAACTTATGGTGATCCAACTTTTTCTGCCACCAATTGCTGGTCAGATCGTTGGAAGAAGACACGGGATAAGGACAATTAACGATAACGTGGGAAAAATATCAGCTGATTTTGCGGCCGCAGATGCGTTCTTAGATGAGCTTGCAGACTTGATATCAAAAACAATTTCTCGCTTCAGCTAGGTTATAATCCTGACGAAAGTGTCAAGACACTCCTTACAAAAAGTCTTGTTTCAAGAAGTGTCGTCTACACCAGGTTTTAAAATGAACAAGAACGCTTTACTGTTTTATCCTGTAGCAATTCCGCGGCAAAAAAGTTACCGCTCATGGTAAATAGGAAGTCTGCGAAACCATGGGCCCTAAATGACATGAACATAAACTTGTTTGTTACCAAAAACCTGTTTATTACAAAAAACAAAGAGAGACAACAGAGGAAATGAACCGCCTCCTCTAGACCTTCTTTTGATTGACAATGCTCCATCTCATTCTTCAGAAATGCAGCTAGTCAATGGAGATATCAAAACATTGTTTGCTACCAAATATAATCTCTATTTTTTAACCAATGGATCAAGGTTGTTACGAAACCTAAACTTAAATTACAGAAAGAAGCTTCTACGATTTCTAATTCAAAGAGAGTACTGTTCTATCTTAGAAAAAAACGAAAATCATAACAATAAAGGACGTCATCTACTAGCTAGCTGATGTTAGTACGTGATGAACCATAGCGACTTTCTTGTGATGTACTCAGGAAAGACGAAAAGGCGTTATATTAATGGTGCTGACTGTGGAATGAGTGACTTATGTTTCAATAATTAGTTGTTCAGTTCTACAGCAATTATAAAATCCGCTCTTTACGACCAAAATTACAGGCTGATACTATTAATGTAATGTAGTTACCTGGGGCAACTCGAACAAACATTTAATACAAACAGCGTGGAAGAAATTGTGACCAAGTCTCGTGCTTGAAGAAATCCCATCCATTCCGGCATCAAACAATAATGGCATCTTTCAACAAATCACGGGGTGCAGGTAAAAATTGCCTTCAACAATGAAGATGCAGGTAAAAATTGCCTTCAACAATGGATATTACTCGATGATAACGGTAATCAAGAAATCAGTGATGAATCCATTGTCTCTATAGTCCAGAATCAACCTGATGACAACTCTAAAGTCAAAGATAGTGAAGAGTGACACCCTCCAAGATATTGTGTCACATTCTGACCCAGGAGTTGCCTTTGGATAGGCATTACGCTACATAGAACAGCACACTGTTGATACATCTACCGATCATGCGACCATTCATGCGACGCTGGCCCAACATTGCGTCATCAAAGAGGTTCAGTTCTTTACGGCAAAAGAAGATTACCGATTTTGCAGTTTTCTGTAAATGAAATTACTGCTACATAGCCTACGTCGTAAACATGTGACATGTGTCGTAGTTGCCAGTGCAATAACGTTTCATTTCGACTTGTGTTTCAATAATTAATTGTTTAGTTCTACAGTAATTATAAAATACTTTCTTATACTACAGAAATTTATTTTATATTGTTTATTTTTCCTGCATCCCGAATTTTGTTGGGATTAAATTTCGGATTTGCGGGCTTCGGATTAGCGGGTATCTACTGTACCACACATACACCAATTTTACCAATTACCAAAACCAATTTTGTAACAAACTACAATTACCTTGTGCCGCGTACTGTCAAATTGTGACATCACAAAACCCTCTCAAATGCTTGCAATTTGCAGAAATGACAGATGCATATTTAACCAATGAATCAAATATATGAATACATAGGTTTAGTTTGTTCGTAGTATTTGTATCTTTCTGATCGTCATTTGGGGATTTTTGTTCATGACCAGAATTTTTGGAATGAAATGCGAGAGTACTATTGAGGCACGGAGAAGAAAGAATCAGAACTGCAGACGCAAAAGAAGAATCATTCCCCGATTTCCGGCGCACTATTACATAACTTTCTCTTCTTACGAAATATTCGTAAGGCGAGAAAGTAAAAAGGAAGAGTAATAGGAGAAATTAGTGAATAAGTAGTTGGTAAATACCGAGGTATAATTTTCGTACGAGAAGCATGTAAAATGAAGTTTCTGATAACACATCATCAAGTAGTCTGTTTTCTCCACAGGATTTTGAATACGAAGTGATTAGGATTAGAACTTAGATGCACAGATAAGGGAATCGAATTTAGAATCAATGTTTTAGTATATCGAATGATTCTGAGTTTCGAACAAGATTGACAAATACATAAGGTTTCCTGTTTTTGTTTTACAAAAGTACATTGTTGCGAAGTATTTTATCGAAATATTACCATTACCGTAAGCTTTGATATGACCTTCATTTAGAACATTACCAGAATATGCAGTTTGAGGTAGCACACATATGTTAATGTATTATTCTTCAGCTACAAACACGATGACATGATACGAATATTAGAAAATTGCACAGCAAACAAGCCGCTGCCTCTGCCTTTCTTCACATGATTCGTGATATGCTCTTTGATGGAGAGTTATTTACCTACTTGTCTTGAAGGGGCAGGAAATTGAATTTGAAGGTTTAATAATGGAAAGTAAGTTTCAAAGTATGTTTACGTTATTAATGTTATTAACAATGGTTTAACAGCTAAAAACAAAAAAAGTTCTCCAATATCAGTGAAATGACTTAAAATAACCACGAATTTTCGATTTAGCACACGCAACACATTAATTCAACAGGTAACTTCATTTTTTAAGCTCCTACCATTCCAGTTGAGAAGGCACAGAAGTAAAGTTTGAAATCCAAAATCCCATAGCGAACTGAACGTAATCCGTTCCCCAAAATCCTGTACAACGCGCCTCGGAAATCCCTGGATCCAGCGCAGGCAGCGAGGAAAGGAAATTACATTAGGGCCAAGATTTGTGTTTACCTCGGCGCGTTGGCCGTCCACCGACGTGTTCCTTCAGCACGTTCAGGCGAAAGCGGAAATCGCCGCCCAGAGCGCTTCGAGGATTTCCGTGGACGTGCGCGGAAATTATGAGGCACCCGAGGGGCCGCTCCGGCCAGTGGCGATGGAGGGCGGGCGGGCGCCGGAGAGGCGGCGGCGACTGGGGCGAAAGGATGAGGGGAAGTGAGTGGGAAATGAGAGCAGGAGGAAGAGGTAAAAAGGGCGAGAAAGAGTAGGTGGAGGAGGAGGAGGAGAAGGAGAGAACGAGGAGGATGGTCGAGGATAATGGTGAGGTGGAAGAGACACAGGATGAGGAGAAGTGAGTAAAAATAAGAAGAGAAGGTTACAAGAAGAGGAAGAGCTAAAAAGGGGGAGAGAAAGAGGAGATGGAGGAGAAGCCGAAGAAGAAGAGAAGAAGAGGAAGGAGAGAAGTATGAGGAGGATGGCGAGAATAATGGTTGAGATCGAAGAGCAGGAAGAAGAAAATCGTATGGAGGGCGGCGAGGAGAAGAAAGAGTAGAACGAGGTGGACAAAAAAGATGCAAAAATGTCGAGGAAGAGGTTATGGACAAGGTGAAAGAGAAAGAGATCGAAGACGGGGAAGTCGATGATGGGAATGCATTAGGGGATGAGATCGAGAAGGAGGTAGAGGACGATGAGGGGATAAAGAACGACGAGAAGGACGAAGGAAAGGAGGAGAACGGGGATATTAAGAAAGGATGGGAACGAGGAAGGGAAGGAAGTCATGAATGTAGAGGAAAGAGTCAAAGAAGGTCGAAGAAGATAAAATATAAATAAAAAGATGTGAGAGAACTTATATTTTGTACTTACTACTTACATTTTTTCACTTACAGTTAAAAAATATTCATCTCTGATTTTTGTGTAAATTTTATTTTTAATAATTTTATTTTAATCAAGATCTTTGAAATTTGTTTGTCATTTTTTGATGTTCAGACATAAACATTCACCTGCAGAGCGTTACACAACACGTAAAACGTTGTGTGTGGACAATAAATTCTTTTTTGAAAAAGTTCAGTAATTGTCAAAAGGGAATGGATACTTATGTCTAATTATTAATATTTTTTAAAAGTTTGGATTGCGGGAAGACGGCTTCATGTTACGAATCTTCAACATTTAAAAAGATCGTTCTCGTTTACGGTGAATCTTCAATTCTCCAAATACACATTTTTTAATGTAATGACATAAATGACGATAGTGATTTGGCATGTAACGCAGAGAATAATGACTTTAGATATAAAAATTATCCCTTAAAAATAAATACATGCCTCGTTACCTAAATTCCCAGGCATAAGTCTAGATTGGTCTTGTCGCTTTCTAAATGAGCAATATTGATTCCAAAGAAAGATGCATTTATTTGCTCATTAAACTCTGCCAATGACGAAATAGTTAACTTCTATTATTCAACTTTTATTCGGTGAAAAAATGTTAGTGTACAGACGAAGAGTTTTTTGACTCGTATATCATCCGTGTGCAAAGAAAACTGCCCAAAAAGATGTACCTTTGTTTCTGCCCAATTCTAGAGAACATATATCTTTGATGAATGGCAGGTTATGAGGACAATTTTGATTACAAAAAAAAATTCACATAAGAATAGGAAAGTATGAAGAAACTCAGTAGTGTTAACGCGTGGTACTTACAAGTTTCGTATAATACTGGTTATAGATACGTGTACTGATTACATCTTTTGGAGAAAAGTTCGATTAGTTTGATGATGACAGGTGCTGAACATCATTTAAGTTTGTTATAAAATAGACTACGAGTAACTGCCAAGCAGACAGTCCAAATAGAGGCAATTAAATGCACTGTTAGGTTGGAGGAAACAGGAGTTGGGGAAGACAGAGTGGATGAAAGACCATGTTGACCCGCGGTGTGATGGGGCGTGTGTTGCTGGGAGAATGTGGCGGGAAGTATTGGCGGAAAAATATGTAGCGGGTAGGGTCGTGGAGTTAAGACACGTGACAAGAAAGGTCGTGGCAGCGACAGTCGTGGTGGGCAAGGTCGTGTTGGGAGGTTTGTGGTGGGGGAGGGTAAACGAACAGAGTCGCAGGGCAGCTCCGCTCCAGGGATAGTCTTGGCTGGCTTGATCTTAAAAGAGTTGGTCTTTGAGAAGGAAGAGATCTTGGCTGCGAGGGTCCTGGAAGAGCAAGTCTTGGCAGATCGGGCCCGAGCAGGCTAAGAGAAGTGGAGCTGGAGGTACAGGGCGTGTCGGAACAAGCAGGGGGCGTGGCAAGGCGTGGCGGGACGCGGCGGGTCGGGGCGGGGGAGGGGGCGGGGCGGGGCGGCTGGGCCGGCGCAGGGCAGCGTGCGTGCCCCGGGCAGCACAAATCTCTTCCGCTACACGGCGCTCAGTCAAAAAGAAACAGAGCGCCTTGGGTCGACGGAATCAATATGTCGCTCTCGGGCCGAGGGCGAGGGGCGGGGGGGCGGAGGCGGGGCCGGGAGGGTCGGGCGGGACTGGGCGGGGAAGGCGAGGCGACGGACGCGAGGCGCGGAGGGCACGAGGTAAGTAGCGGCTGCAGGGCGCCGACTTGGAGGCGGGCTGCGTGAATAGGGTCACCGTGGAGGTGTGCCGAGGAAGAGAGCGGAAAGAAAAAACGAGTGTTTTTGAAGGAAATAAAGAGGAAAATCCAAAGAAGCTGTGCTGAAGAGTACGAGAGGCAGGAGAGAACGTTGAGAGTGAATGCCACAAATACACAACAGATGCATTCAATAAAGAAACGAATATTTAAAAATAATATAGAAGAAATGAATGAAATAAAATAAGAGAAACAAAAACATTTTCTAAACATTACGCGTTAAGCACTTTAAAATTACAATCCATGGAACTTTCTAACGTCGAGAATGTGCAATTTAAATTCTCTATACAAATAAAGAGAACGGGAGGCAACAGGATTGTAGTGTGGAAATAATCACGTTTATGTTTAATCTACGAATTTTATAGTAGTAGGTAATTAATGGGCACAAAATGATAAAATAGTACATTATGAAACGATGATGTAATGATGGGTATTAATACACGAGTGTGATATTACGATGCGAGCGAGGTACGAGCGAGTATCGTAAACTTCACACGAGTGTATTAATACCCATTACATCGAGTTTCATACGGTACTTTTTCTACGACTTATGGTAACTTTTATAAGTTAAACTTCCCCACTGAATCGTTTCCTGGCAGTCGACATGCAAGATTCAGCCAAGGCCACCTAGCGGACACATCACTACCCTACACCCGCAGGTGGCTGTGCTTTACCAGGGCGCCGGCGAAGGACTACAAAAGTTGGGGCAATAATATTCCGACTTCCGTATTTTCGCATTTCCTCTCACTTCTGGAAACATCAACACCATCAGAAAGAACCACCATTCACTAAATATTTTAAACTAAAGAATTGGCTGTTTTTTTTAAGGACAGCCACACAGAAGCAGCAAATAACACAAAATGACTTGCGTTCAGATCTTAAGCTCACTGAAAGTTCTCTTCAATGACTACTACTGCGCTAGTCAAATAGGATAAAAGTGAAATGACGATCCAATTTATTTTTAATAATATTTGACGTAAATATTACTACTAATAAAATAAAATTAAAACTGAGAAGCTTAATATAATATTAAATGCAATTTTAATATACACTCGAACGAAACATTTACTGCAACAATTCTCAACGATTAATGAAGTGACAATACTTGATTTGTAAGCGTCTCTGTGATTGGCCAAGAACCTGTATCGTAATGAAATCTGTATCGAAATGACCATCATTATGCAACTGGTTGCAGCCATCCAAAGACAGCGTTATACAATGGGAGTAGAAAAATGAATATTATGTACGTGACTTGATACTCCTCAGCCAATCCAAATGGTTCTAGATATTTACTTTATTTGATTATCAATTACGAAACTCCCCTTCCTATATGGATGTCTTCTTTTACCATTTCACAAGAAAGAAAAAAAAATAATCGTTGGATCTCAGTGCGATCTTGAGAAGGGCTCAGGGCACGACAAAATTCGAACAAAGTGATTTGGGAACAATAAGTGCCTGCAGGAGATCTCTCGTGCAATCTAGGATAAGGACTCAGACTGTTTACTTACGTCCATGCAAACAGCTCTGAGAGCGTAGTCTCTCCTCCAGGGAGACATCTGCCGGGATGCGGCGCAGAGGTCACCGCCCCTTGGGGCTCATTAGTGGCGGCGCGCAGGCACCACAGAGGGAGACGGCACACGAGCACAATGCGCTCTAGAGAAGACTGGAAGCAATTCTCCGGACTAAAAAATCGTGACGTTACGTCCTCTCGTACATCGTGATGGTGAACGACTACGCTGTCTTTGCGAACTGAACAAATTAATTTTTTTTCACTACACAATAGGGGAAATTGATTACAATTTTAAAAAATGTATTATTTATAGATACAAAAAAATTAGAAAGTAACCAAGATTTAAAATGGTGAAGTTACAATTATTTACCTACAATACTTTTACTAAATAGTCTTTAATTCTTGGAAACTTGTTTCAATTGGGTATAAATGAAGCGTAGTTTTTGAGGTAATTTTATGTTACATCAAGACTCATTAGTTTGTTATTTATTAGAGTTAGAAGTTTATCGCGGCCCACCTAACAAAATATGATCGTCACGATTTTCAGCACTCCAAAGAATTGCTGTTGTGCGTCCAGATAATTATAATGTTTTAACCGAACGCGGTTGGCAGGGGCTCGTCGCTGAAGGAGATGGCATCACTGCATTAGTGAAGAACAGGGGGTGGAATCGAAGCAGTTTTGCGCAGAACGTCTGCGGCTGCGCATATGGCTCACTAGAGCTTTGCCTTCTCTTAATTCTAATATTTATTCACATGACGTGAAGAGAGTTGTGAAGCGCTTTGCAGTCCTTTGAAGCTTGGGGCAGTATAGTGTAGAACAGTGCTGTGTAGAGCTGTGAAGATTAGTACAGTGAAATGCAGTATAATGCAGTTTAGTGCGGAGTAGTGCTGTTGTGTGTAATATTAATTTGCTATTTTATTATTATATACGTATTATTTTATAATTATTAAAACTTTATTGACATTTTATTAACACTTTATTAAATACAAGTGGAAACCGGCAGACGTTGCTCTGCCCTTCATTTCTTTATTTCTCCTTCCCTCTTCCTTATCTCCCCGTCTCTCCCGTCTCTTTCTCTCTCCGACTATTTCTCTCTTTCCGCCTCTCTCTGTCCCTGTCTCAGTCTCAGTCCCCGTCACAGTCTGTCTGACTATTTTCTCTCTGCCTATCTCTTCCCTCTCATTCACATCTAGTTACAGACTCTGCACGTCTCTGAGCAGGTGAGGTAATATCCAGAAGCGCCGGACCAGCAAAAATGTAATGTAATGTTCAAGAAGATCTAATCCTATAGATTACGACGTGAGAAACGTTTATTTGAGGCATTTGGTCTCAAAACTGTAGCTTTTAACGCCTAACACAATTCATTTAGGAATTATTTGACGATATAGATTCAAAAATCCTACTGAACGTAGCGGGTTGCATTTGGCATGAATAGTTCGTTTCTATTCTACAGCGTCATCTAGAGTAATTTTCCTGATATTTTAATAGTGATTCTGCTACTCGGAGCGGAGATGAATCCAACAAAATAGAGTTAATTAAAATTGACGCAGCCGTTCTTGAGTTATAAATGGCGTAACTAACCCGACCTTGTATGAGTATTTATATAAAGATGTAAATGACTGACTTGTGCAAAATTGCAGTCAAAACATCTTATTTATTATTTATTTCTTTTTCTCTATGTTCTCCTTACCATTTAATATTTCTTTAAACTTATTTTTTCGTCTTCTTCTATCGTATCGTGCAACAGTCTTAGGTACGAGGTATTGTGTTTTTACAATTTTTAGTCATTACTTTCTATTGTTGGCATGTTTTCTCCTGTGTATCCTATTGGAATGAAACTTTTATTAAATTCTAAAATGCTTTTGTTCTTTATTTAGTTTATGTGCAAATGTTTGCCGTGCAATCCATACGTTCTGCCTTTTGAATGTTAAGATTAAGAATTAAGACAAGTTGTTGTTTGGAAGAATTAATTTGGACCCAGAAGCGAACAAACTCCCAAGACCACTGACGCCAACGTCTCTTGAAAGAAAGACCTGCCACTCCCCCAACCAGCTATCAAAGGAAGTTCCCGAAGCCCCAGCTGGCAGCTGGGCCGTTGGGTGGCGCGCCTAGGCAAGCAAGCACAATGGAGAGACGTCACTGGGCATAGCTTCTCGCCAGCTCGCCGGGTGTTGGTCGGGGCAACTTTCTCCTCTCCCCTTCCTCCTCCTTTACTCACAATCATTAGGTACACTGTCAGGATTGATTCACTGATTAGTGATTCCGGGAGCGTCAACTGCTCAGGTCATTAGTTCAATAAGTGTAGTTCGTGATTTTTTAGGAGGTGGCGGCGATCTTCCCCAGCTGGATGACAAGATTCGACGGCGATGTAAGTCGGCTGGCGGGGATTTTCCAAACCAGGTATCTTCAGCCAGCCTGGCTACGCCTCAGCCGAGACAAGTCCTGCGGTCCAGACTGGTCTTCCGGCATATGTGATAATGTGGTACATGTAATTGTAAGTGCATGTAAGAAAAGGGTGAAAATACGACAAGGAAGAGGAAGGAAAAATTGCGCAAGGTCCATGGCCCGTCACTGCCCGGTACTGCTCCGGCATTCGTCTGGTGTGATAGGTAAAATCACGGAAAACTACCGATCAGAGCCGACCGCTCGAATACTCCACCAGACATCGGCTGATTTCGACGTAGCTGTCTAGCTAGCATAAAAAATCCTGCCACCGTCGGAATTCAAACCCTTGGACCTCCCGGTCAGAGGCACTGCGGTGTCATCAGTTGATTCCCAGAGCAAGCAAGCACAATGGAGAGACGCCACCGCGCATAGCTTCTCGCTGGGTGGTCGGGGCAACCCCCTCCCTCTCCTCCCCCACTCTCCGGTCGTTAGGTCGCACGGTGAGGAGATTGCGGTGATTCGTTTCAGCGGCGCAAATAAAACAAAGCACTCGCAAGTCGCCGGCGGAACGTGCGGATAGAAACGTAGGGCCGAGAACTGGGTCGCAACCTATCTGAAACTCAAAACCGACGCTCTCCCGCATCGGAAAAGCAATTTCCGGTAAATTATGTCCATCCCCTGGTCGCGATCTTTGGTTCGATGTTTTGGGGAAGAATGTGTGTCGCAGCTGACAACTTCGGTTGGCCAAACGCTGATTCAGGAGGCGCGTGTGCGTGAAAGGGGCTGCGGAATATATGCATGCGGCGATAGGTTTCTCTCGCCCAAGGAAATTCTGTTCGAATTCAATTGGTGACATATTTCTCACGGTGGAATCACGATTTTTACCAAATAAATATATTTTTTGGTTTCCGTGCTTTTAATAGGTTGTGTTTTTAGGAAATAAATTTGCATGGCATTCCTTACAGGATTAACTGTATTTAAATTCGGCGATAGAAATTCAGTTGGTCACTAACTCATTTCACAGATTCATTTACATGACGTTATTTCTTGCGTTATTTCCTTCTTCTTAAATTTAAGAGTAGTATTTATTGATTGATGTTAACGAGTGTTTTTGCGTGTTAGAAATGTAGTCATTATTATAAGTATTGTATATTATTGTATTGGAGTGTTAGGTAAAATGTTTATCTATATTTGTCCGAATATGATAAGTGAATAGGTGCAGACTGGTGTGTATGAGAGGGTTCCTAGGTCTTTGCATGATATGTGTGCGCGTGTATATTTATACGTATGAAAGTTTATGTAATATGTAAGTATATATTGTTGTTATTTGCAATTGTGAATGTACTTTCATGTTTCTGCATTATGCCACCGGACAACATCAGCCCAATTGTAGAATAAAGCTTATATCTATAAGCAAAAACCAACGAGCGCATAAAATACCAATGAAAATGAACACTGAATTTTCAATTCTTTTTAAACAAGTCATTGAATATTTTCTAAAAGATGTTTTCAAAACATGCTTTTATCTCAAACGACGTATCTCTGTTAAATAAATCTAACAAGAGTGATTCAGCTGCACTTTGTTTGCAATCGGAAGTGTCTTATGTCAAATAAATTGCGCGCTACGTTAAGTAATTTCGAACCAATATTACTCTGATATTGTTAAGCAATTTTCTTGGGTGGCTTTTTATTGGATTTTCAACATTGATTTGTCGTTTAATTACAAATATTGACTGCACATGAGAGGAAGAGACATCTCCGTAAGTAAATCTTCATGGTCTTGTTTGGACGCAAATAATCGGAAATGAATCGCTTGCTTTCAATAGAATTTTATGCAACATGTAACCAGCAACTATCAGATTGGTATTAATCTTAACATAAATCTCATCATTTTTTAATACCATTATCACTAAAAACATAACAATATAATACGCAATCAATATAACTTCATGTTTATTGACCGTAGAAACTCACATGATTTCACTTCAGTTCCAACAGCATTTCGTTGTTTGATTACAATTTCATTAATTAATTAATTAAAACATTGAAGAAATCACGACCAATGATGAAATACGGGATATAGATCACGGAAATGGTCAGTATAAACTCAATGAAACAATTAGTTTGCCAACGTTTCTGAATTTTATAATTCCTCCATCAGGGCTTACTAATATATTTTAAGGTCAAGTCTCATATCCAGCCTCGACAAGGCCGACCTTAAAATACACTAGTAACCCCTGAGGAAGGAATTATAAAATTCCAAAACGTTGGCATACTCATTGTTTAATTGAGTTTATACTGACCAATTCAGTGAACTATATCCCGTTTGTTTATTTATTGAATAATAATAAGCAGAAATGTAGATCAGTATTGCAATAAATATATTTAAAAAAATCATTTCGTGCATGAGCCCCTGAATGGCGAGTGGCCGGTAGGTGGCGCGAGCGGGCGCGGGCGCGGCCGCGCGTCGTGCGCCGCGGGGCGGCGAGCGGCCATCGGGGCGCCACGAAGACGGCCGCCCCATAAACAAGCGGTGATCTCAGCGCCGAGGAATGTCTAATTTCACGTGCGGTTGCCCCGAGCCGGCCCGCCAGCTCAGCCATCGCCGCCGCCGCCGCCGCCGCCGAGTTCTTGTGTCTTAATTACCTTCTTCCTCCACCCGCCGCGCTGCGGCCTGACACCCACTGTCCCTCCCCTTATCCCACTCCAATTCTCTTCTTCCCACTCCCTTCGTCTTCTGCTTTTCCTCTTTTCTTTCTATCTCTATCTCTATCCATGCTCAATTTTGTCTCCTTGTTTTCTCCCCTGCAATTCCATGTCACTCCTCGACCATTCCTTTCTTCTCCATTTGCCATACCGTAATCTTCCCAATACTTTCACTCTTTTCCTCACACCTACTCTCTCCTAGTTTATTCGTAATGAAACCATTGCTTTCTCATCAATTTCTCTTCATTTCCTCTTCCATTTCTACTCACCACCCAATTTTCCTCCTCTCCTAAAATTGTTGCTTATACCTGTTTTTCTCCTTCATTATCACTCCCCCTCACTTCTATTTTCCCTTGATTCCCATTTTACTTCCATTTTCACTTCCTTTTCTTAATTCCGACACACGAACTAGTCACCATCGGCGGTTGGGGCAGGCGTGACACTCAACTATGAATTCCTCTCCACTCAGAATTTCCTTTTTTTCTAAGCTTCCTCCTTTCTCAATCAACCTACTCTCTTAATCTCCCTCAGCGCTCAATAACCAACCACTCTCATTGCTCTAAAGTCTGATTTACCCTCACTCCCATTTCACTTCCGCTAGCCTTTCCACTCATTACCAAATTCGCCATTCATTCATCTGTCCTTCCTTCGACGTATTGCCTCCATTCTGCTTCCCTGAACATCGCTCCCTCCATTTCGCTTTCTCTCCCTTTCCTCCGTTGCGTTGGAACGAAAAGGCACCGTGGGGTGAGGTGGGGGAGTCCCCCACCTCGCCCCACGGTGCCTTTTCACCCCATTCTGCTCATGCTCGCTTCGCTTTGACTAGTCTTCCCACGCTTTTATCCACTCCCCGAACATCAGTCGTTGGAATTCGAAAGAATCTTGCAGACGGGGCCTTTCAAGCATTTGCGAGACCTATGAACAAGGCAGGGTACGTAAAATAAAAGGGAGAACTTTCGCCCCTTTTATTACACAAGGATGACTGACAATCTGGAAACTGAGAGAAAAAAAACAAGCGAGACAAAGCAGCCACTCGATATTTGATTGGTTTCGTTTTCAAGTCATACAAGCGAAGAAACACAAAAGTTTTCGGTCTTCTGTTCTCGCTATCAGGCCAAGATGTACTTTTTATGTTCAACAACTTTATATTTCTTTGTTCCAATGTTTTCAAGCCCCTCAAAAACTACGTGGCAAAATATTATAATTCACAGAAGAAAAAAATAAAAAAATAAGAGAACTCGGTGGCTTTTATAGCGTTCAGAGAAGTTGTAAAGCTGTTCTTTATTGCCACAATATTTGGATACAATCCCGAGGACCGGCACCTCCTTCGCAGTCCCTGTAGACTCGGCCGCCACCTTCGCCGCTGCCGGCGCCGCCGAGCACAGAAGTGTGAAGACCTTCATTTGTCTCGAGTTTTTGCGGCTGGCGCGGCGGTGGATTTAGAAGGGGCAGACGAGGAGAAGAAGGGGAAAGAAGAGTCGCAGTTTTGGGTGGACAGAGGAGACACACGATGGCCAGGAACGAAAAGAAACTGCAGGAGGGACATACACACACACACACACACACAAAGCGAAGAAGATGAATGAAGGGAAGTTACGGACAACAGAGTGAAAGTCACGGGCGAGGAGGGAGTAAAACGATGGAAATGAGAAGACGAAAAATCGATGGACTAGACTTAGATTTGCTGGAAAGCGGCAATACCTGTTTAGAAAGGCAACGTACCAAGTTATAGCTTTTTAAACCAGCACTTAGACGCATTTAGCTGGCTGTTCAATGAGTAACGGGTCACTCCCGGAGATTAACTCAGTCGGATGGAGATGCTTGATCCATCGCAACAGATTCGGTCTGCTGCGAGACTAGTTTCTGTTGGTGGTAAGTTGTTGATAATAGCAGCAGCTTGTTGAAGATAAATGGTTTCAATCATTTATCGTGCAAGTGACAAAACATGCGAATGAGAGACATAATAATTTATGAACGTAGGAAAGGCCGTAGGAAAGGGCGGACACAATTCTTTGGTAGGTAACTACAATAGAGACATCCGCATGTTTTTCCAGTGTAAAAATGGTAGAATGATCATGAGATATGAACGATGATGTTAGATGAATGGCTAAGGATGAGGTGATGTTTAGAGAAATTCGTGATAACATGAGATGCCATCACACAACAAGCCATACGATAACACAATAGAGGAAACACCTAGTCTCAAAGGGACTCGATTACGAGCCTTCGACTTCTCTTAATTGGAATTTTATTCAAGTTCCTGGGACACCGAGGTCAGCATTTAGGAAAGAATTTCAGCAAAAACAGTGCTTTAAAATAACTCTTTCAAAGTAGAGAAAGGATAACCAATGAAAATTGTATAAGGTGATAGCATTTCCTATTATATTTATGGACGTGAGTCGTGAATACAAACAAATAAACAACATTGACACCTACAAGTAACTAAACAAAAATCTAAGAGCTGGTTGTATGTTGTAATCTTAGGGACCAACGTAGAAAGGTGGATATTAGAAAATAACGTAATGTGTTTTTAATTTTAGAAAAAAAGTAAAGCATTCCTCGTGGTCACACAATAAGCACGACAATCCACAAAGAACAATTAGATCAATCAGAACAATTAGAAAGTACAAATCACGCGGCAGGAGAGATCCACAAAGACCAGCAACTAGGAACTTCGCTCCAAGTCGAAATAGACCAGCAGCCCTAAACCACTAAAGCAAGAAGAAGAGAGGCAGGCAGGATTGGCCGCAGGGTGAATTGGGCCAGAGGCCATCTCGGTTGGTAGACACGAAGAGCCGAACAGGCGACGCGGTGGTTCGAGGGTAGCTGTCAGGACGAAGCAGCGGAGGACGAGCCGGGAACGAGGAGCGGAGTATTGCAAAGTGGTGAGAGACAGTGCGAGGCAGAAGAGACCGGTTCCGCGTTTTAATCAGAGAACTTAACCGCATTTAAAGCTGCTGCTGCGGAGCCGGCGCCGCCGCCACCGTCGCCGCTGCGGGTGGCTGCAGCACGTGCGCGCCAACCAACGGCTCAAACTTCCCGTCCGCGGTCGTCGCTTGCGGCGCGAACCGATTATAATGCTACAAGGGCGCTGGCGATTCAGAAATGGTTTCGTTTCGAAAGAAGAATACGGGACTGGATTTAATATATTTCTTTCTCTTATAGGAGTAGTAGAGAGAATATATTGTGGCTAGCGTACCAGTGCGAGAACTCTCGCGTGTTAAACCCAAACCTCTCCCCAATCCTTCCATTTAGATTTTAAGGATGAAAGCTATTAACGAAACGTGTTTATTTTTTAATTTCCTATAGATTGCGATGGGGAGAACGATTATTTGAGACCATTGGGTAAAATATCCTAGTTTTAAGGCTCTAAAATGTTTCATTTGGGAGTTTTGTAACTAAACAGATTTTAACCAATGCTAAGTATTGCAGGTTGCATCTGTCATGTTTTTTTAGATGCGTTTATTCAACAAATCCTTCATATGTTTAACGTTAAAGTGTAATTAATCTCTTCTACGAGAATTTTTCCTATTTAAGAGACCTCATTTATAAAGGCTGGTTGCGTGTGAGGTACGCAAAACTCATCTCTATTAGTGAACTAATGTAATAAAAGTTGCTGCAAAAAATCGATGTAGAGGTTTTGACAGAAATACGAGTATAGTTTTTGGGTCCCCGACACCGAAAATGTTTCTGACATTTTTATTCATATCGACGATATTAATTAAACAAAAATTGTTGGATATAGAATAGTTTATCATGGCGGTGGATATTACAGTATTAAAACAAATATTGAATACACATTCACCGAGCATGCCATCACGCGTATTAGATCTAATAAATAATCTTCAGATGACAAACTCCATTCGGTACGAACTAGCCAAAAAACAAAAACAACACGAAATCTAATTAAGCATCCGCCGCCTAATCTCGCGTCGTCGATACTCCGCGGATAGAAACGCACATGATATCGCCGTTCGAATAATTAACGCTCCGCTTCCCTAACGCGTGCATTATCGACGCAATTCAGGAGCGCGTCGCCTGCGCACGAAACAGAGTCCAAGCGTGAAGCGGCGCGGAACGGGGCGGCGGGGCGGTCCGCGAAGGCAAAGGATGAAACGGAGCGGCGACGAACGGAACGCATTTGATGAACGTAATGGATACTGTTTACCTGTCGATGCTATAGCGGTCAGAATATGGGGCTCTTGTACCCATGTTCGCAGGTTCAAACCCGATCAAAGCCGTGGATTTTTAAGGGTGAAAAAATCCTTCACACGCCTTCCTTCGGAGGGGAAGTAAAACCGGCTGTCCCATGTAATAGATTTACTGCATGTTAAAACTCTCAAGCCTAAAAGAAGGTCTCTGAGGTAAATTAATCCCTGTTTCTTCACCCGAGATAAAACCTTCTTTCTCATCTAGATGGTGAAAAGAGCGTAGCAAATTTTGCGTGGTCAGACGGAAGAGCGGGCCTGATGGTTCGAGGCTTGCCACGTTAACTAAGACATTAACTAAATTCCACCCCCAGCTGGAACGGGAGATCTGGCGCCCACCTACACTGATTTGTGGATTTCTTTCTCGAGGTCCAGTAGAAAACCGCATCCGCCACGATAAGCTCTATGTTACCGACTGGGCGTCGCATGCGCACAAAACCGAGTCCGAGTGTGAAACGGGGCGGAGTGGCGCGGAACGGGGCGGGGCGGGGGGGGGCGAGGCGAGGCAGCGGTGGTGCGGTCCGTGAAGGTAAAGGATGAAACGGAGCGGCGACGAACGGAACGCATTGAAAGAGTGTTATTTAGTGATTCCCAGAATGTCATTGATTCTGGACGAATAAAGCATGCTATTTACCTGGAGGTGGCAGGATTCCACCTCCCGATAGAACGGGAGATCTGATATCAACCTACGCTGACTTGAAAATTTATTCCTTGAGATATCTCCCCAGACAGGATAAACTCTAAGTTCTTGACTGGTCTCCCTGCACATGTAGTGAAAGTATGTGTGTGTTTGTGTGCGTGTGTGTGTGTGTCTGACTAAGGGGAGAGGAGGAAGTAATGACGAAGAACGAAATATTGCGGGCGATCCATAGCCAGTTTATTCAGGTACTGCTCCGGCTTTCGTTTATTATTGATCGAAGAACCTAAATATCGTTCAGAGCAGCCGGACGCTAGAATTTTAGAGAAAATGGTTGAATTCGATTGATTTGATTGATTAGTGATTCCGAGCGTGACAATTACTAAGGTCAAAAGTACGCTAAGTGTAGTGCATGTCTTTCTCGGGAGGTGGTACTCCCATTGAATAGTAAGAATCGGCATCGACCTGCCTGTCGGCTAGCGGGATTTTCCCCAACCAGGAACCTCTCACCACTGGGGCACTGCCCCAGCCGGAACAAGCTCTAACCTCCAGGAATGTGTGGCTGAGTAGTTTATGTAAGTGTAAGGGGTGACGATAGGACAAGGAAGGGTTAAAAATATCGCTGGCCCGCCGTACGCTTGGTGTTGGTCAGAGAAACTACGGAAAACTACTGATCAGAGCAGTTGGCCGCCAGAATTCTTCTCCAGACAGCGACTCAATTCGATCTAGCTATCTAACTAGTGTCGAAAATCATTCCACCGTTGGGACTCGAACCAGGACCTCCGTGTCAGAGGCACTGACATCAGTTGATGTCGTTAACCACTTCTCCCGGTGGTTCGAACTAGTTGCCAAAAATTCGTTATCGTCGAACTCGGATCGCCAAACCTCCGGGTCTGCCATGCTCCGGCAGCAGTGACAAGGCTGCTACTGAGTCATCGCAGCCTGTTGGAATCTAACGGTACGTGATGAGATGCGCAGGGTGACATGGGATGGTATGGAGCGGAAACGGTCGATCAGGATCGTGACAAAAAGGGACGGCGCAGGCGGGAATGGAAGGGTGCAGGCCGGAATGGGACGGCGCAGATCGGAATGAGACGACACGATACAAAAATCAGCATGTTGGATGGAATGGTGTGGGGCGGGGCGACAAGAGACGCCTCGTGACGGACAGGAATGGACCCGCCAGACGGCATGAGGCTGAGTTGGTTAGCTTCGGACGGACCGAACGGTTTGGCGAGAAACGGATCGGGTAGGAATGTGACGAGTCGGCGCGACACGGAACGAGACGGGCAGGATGGAATGAGAAGTCTTGAAGGCGACGCCAATGACCGCAGAGTGACGGCGTGGCACGACCTGCCCGGACGACGATGTTCACGGTGGCGGTGGAACGGTAACGGACACCACGTGCATGGAGAGGCACCGAACGGCATGGAGTGGCTTATAGGCAAGACGGCGTTTGGTGGTGCAGGACGACGCGAGACGACGCAGGGTGGCGCTGGTCCGCGTGGTGAGTAGTGCGGTACGGAGTGGAACGGTGCGGGACGAGAGATAGGACGAAGCGGTCGAAGCGAAGGGGTCGGGCCGGGGCATGGCGATTGGAGCAGAGCAAGGGGGCACGGGACCAGACCCGGGCGGGGAAGGGAGGGGAGAGGAAGAGTGGGGAGGGAAGAGCGGGGGAGGAGCGGGGAGAGGAAGAGCGGGGAGGGGCAGAGCGGCGAGGAGCAGAGCGGGGTGGAGAGAGCGGGGCAGGGAGAGCGGGGCAGGGAGAGCGGGGCAGGGAGAGCGGGGCGGGGAGAGCGGGGCGGGGAGAGCGGGGTGGGGAGAGTGGGATGGGGAGAGGGGGGGTGGGGAGAGAGGGGCGGGGCAGAGCGGGCGGAGAGGGGCGGGATATAGTGGGGCGGGGTGGTGTGAAGCAACGTGGGCCCGAGTGAGACGGGGCAGAGAGGGGCGGAACAGAATGTTGTGGGAATGAGAGGGGAGGGGCAGAGCGGTGTGGGGAAGAGCGGAGAGATGTGAGGTAGAGCGGGGAGGAGCAGACCGGAGTGGGGCAGATCGGGGTGGAGCAGAGCGCAGGGAGGGCGGAGACAGCTGGGACAGGGTGAGGCGTGGCAGTGCGGGCGGTACGGGGCGGGAGTGAAGCGGTACGAAGCGAAATGAAACGGGGCGGAGCAATGTGGAGCGGGGTGGAGCGCTGTGCGCGGAAGGCGGGGGGACGGTGCGGGAGAGTTTGGGCAGCGCGGAATGAGGCGGGATGGGGCGGGAGTGGGGAGATCGCGAGCGCTTTTCACCCCTTAGACGGCCGTGAGCGCGAGGGGCGTGCGCCCACAGTAGCCTCGTTGCCTCGCTCGGTTAGCGCGAACCGACATTATGCGCCGTATTGACGCGAAACAGCAGCACAATTCCATTCGCATGAACGAGACTCCCTCGCAACAATCTGGGGGTGCGTCGACGGGGCTTCCCGGTGGAAGCGGAGTCGGCAGCTGTGGAGATGGGGATGGCCGCAAATAGAGCGGAGGTGCAGTTACTGAAGGGGTGAAGGTGGTTGTGGTGTTCGTGTGTGGAGATGACGAACTGGTGGTGAGGTAGGGAAAGAGCTAGTAACAGAAACGAAAAGAAGCGCAGCCATTGTACTAATGGAGATGGTGAAGTGAGATAACTTGGCGCGAGTAAAGTTGACAGGTGTTCGTGATTATTGTTGATGGGGAAACAGAGAACGCAGCCTGAATGGAACATGCGGCAACATCAAAGAACGCTGTCACTGTAGACAATGCGGTGAGTATGACGTAGTTGAACGAGAGAGTAGAAAATGAAGACAGAGGACGCTTCCTATAGGACAAAGAAGGGGGAAGGACGCTGAACGAAGTGGAAGGTGCTCGGGGAGTTTTTAGTACAATGCTCAGACGGCGACAAAGACAGTGATGAAGAATCTGACGAAGCTGATTACAGAGTGGCGGTAAAGAAATGGACAATTTCGTCTCTGGCGACGATAATAGTGCTGGTGTTGGTGACTTATCTGGCAACGAACGACGATAATGGCCATGCACGTAGCAATGGTTGAGAAGATCGAAGCGGAGTATACTTAGGTGTCTCAAGGTATCGACTGATGTTGAAGTGCCTCTGTACGGGAGGTCCTCGAGATTGAGTCCCGACGATAGCAGGATTTTCGATACCAGCTACATAGCTGGGTCGATTTCAGACGCTGACTGGAGAAGAATTCTAGCGGCCGCCTGCTCTGATCCGATCAACACCAGGCGAATGCCGGAGCAGTACCGTAACAAACGGGTCACGGACCGCCCCGCGCTCATTCCTTCCTCTTCCTTATACTATTCTCATCTTTACTTACGCACATTTACACTTACATGCACTACACCACCACACATACCGGGAATCCAGACGGAAGTTTAAGGCTACATCCGGCTGGTGGGAGATATCTGGCTGGAGAAAATCCAGCAAGCCGACCGTTAGGTCGGCGCCGGATCTCGCTATCCAGCGGAGAATATCACAACCTCCCGCAATACAGATATACACTACACTTTCGGGACTAATGAGCTTGGTATTTGACACGCCCGGAACCACTAATCAATCAATCAATTGAAGTGGAGACGGCGCAAGGGGCAGACGAAAGCCTAGCCTTCGCCGACGGAGGCTGGAGGTAAGTGTGGCGATGGCTGTAGAGGCAGAGGGAGCGGCGAGGGCGGCGTCGGCGGTGGCGCAGGGCTTTCAGAGGGATTGAGCGCGGCGCGTGCATTATCTGGCGCCCTCCAGCGCGCGGTGAGCGCATTCATTAGCCGAGCCCTCGCCGATCCGCCGCCGCTCCCCGCCCCGCGCCCTCTACCCCCGCCACCGCCGACGCCTCAGCCTCCGGCGCTCGAGACGAGCCAATCGCACACAAGACGGATGCGAATTGAAACACTTGTGAGCATTTTTAAGGCACATCCTGAAAGAGGACGATTTGTCCATGCCTTTGTCAATAGTAAACGCTAACGTCGTTTAGGCGTGTAGAATTATATGTGGTGTAGCGATCAGATATCTCGCCTTTCACCAATGAGAAAAGGTGGAAGATAGTCGTTGCCTTTCATTCTACCTATCTTGTTGTTGTCGTCTATCATCTTCATTAACTCCTCTCTATTAAATTACTCACAAAATCACGCACGTTCAGTGTCATTGTAGCCAAATGGCTACATCACTTTATGGTCTGATTTTACAGCATTATTACCGGCTTTCCCCATTACAGCGATTTCTATGCAATTTTAATTATTTTGAATCATTTAACAATAGATCACGGCATATTCATTTGCAGTGTGGATTTTTTGGGTTGTTTTCTCGTGTCCTTGCAAGATTTATTCACGGTGTTGAAGGATCTAACATTTGGTTGGATTTCTCAACGTCGTTGAGACGGTGAATTTTTGTGGTAGTAAATGTTTCTTCCGTTTTGAAGAATGGTGTTTGTTTACAGTTGAGACTATCACAATAGTGGATTGATATAAATCTTTTTTTGCTTAAGAAGTGCATTTATATGCTTGAGAAGCGCATTTTTAAATTTTAGCTACAACGGGCACTTGTAACTTACTTGACTTATAAATGGATGTAACTGAGATTAGGTAATGATATAAACTTAATTTAAAGACATGTTCTGTTATTGTAATACAGACTGGTATAAATGTTAAATTGGAAACAAATTAAGTAACTTTTGTTTCTTCTTTAAGATAGCAATGAATCTGTCATCAGTGATCTGGTTTGTGATGATTATTGATGAAGAATATTCCGATGAAGAATATTGTTGAATACCAAACGAACGTTGAATGCAAATAATGACATTATCAAATTACACAATAAACCACAACATATTCATAAATGAGCGGAATATTAGTGTTAATAAGAATTAGGTAAGGTTGCCATTACTGTCATTTAAGAATGTACATTTTCGGTCAACTCAAACTTGTCTCTTTTGCACTATTTGGCAAATTTTATTTCAATAGACGGAGATATCCTTAATGGATCGTAAGAACAAGTTTTGAAATAGCTGTTTGCTAGATGTCGGTTTAGGTGAGATCTCTAAAACAAGAGAAAATCTAAAGCCGACATTTTAATGATACGCTGTCTTAAATGTGACTTGCGGCATTGAATCTAAGTATCTTATTGAGTTTGATTCGTTTCCAGTGGAAAAAATGCAAACAGTTTTTTAAACTAAATCCCTCAACATCGCACATAGTAATGCATTTTTTCCAAAACTAACTAATTCTGCAGTAAATGTTATAGAATACAATATTCAAAGCAGAAAGCGAAATTTAATTAAACATCCCAAGTAAGTGATCACAGATTCTTGGGAGAAGGAAGTGACAGGAAACGACGACGTTGAAAGGCTCATTATTAATTTTGGGAGTTCAAGTTGCTCGAGTGGTAGTCCAATGACATAGCATGTGACAGTGACTCAAGCATGAGCTGTGTATTTCCCATCGCCGTATAAATTAGTGTAATTACGAATTAGTGTAATTATATGTAATTAGTGTAATTACTCGTAAGTGTAAATAAGTGTTTTAATTACGTGTATGTTGTAACATTTATTAAAGTCAGTGAAAAACGTAATGTGTAGCCGTTCCAGAACAAGCCTGATGTTAATACGATGTGATTATATTATTTGGTTAATTTCATAAGTATTTATTTCAATTGTTTATTTTCGTGTCCCGGGAACACGTGCTCAGTGATCCGCAACATGGCAAAGACGCCCCCCTTCACTCGCAAATGTCAATCACCTACGTTTAACCGGACTCTTTAATTTATCTGTTTTTTTTTTGGCGAACTAATTTAAAGATAGGCAACCCGCACTACTGAAATGTTTGGAGAACGGTTGGTTGCCGCTTCGTTTACTCCAGGCGCATTTATTTTAGAGGCGAACAAGTAGTTATCGTTCGGCAACTGAAAGAGCGCTGGTGAAATAATGTAAGTAGGGTGGAAAGCATAATCTTCATTAAAATTCAATTGTAAAGCTCGGAAAGAATACAAAATATTCTCCATATCTCACAAAGGAGACCAAACAATTGAGCTGCTTACATCTGTGGAGTTGGAGTTCAGCTTTATTAAAGTTGATCCGTGGTAATCGGATTTTGCGTCAATAAATTCACTAGCGGCGTTCTGCAAACCATTTGACTATAATAACTTTGAACGCACAAAATATTTATCGTTTGTAAGCATAGTTACCAAACACTGAACACTCGGATCAGTATTTACGGAATGGGTGGGACACGGATCTTCTGCCTTACACACAATTAGACGGTAATGTGTCTATTAGGAATTTATTTTTGAAATTCTGACTGTATGAACTTTGAGAAAAAAATTGAGCCAATTTGGTAAGTAAACAGTAATAGGCAAACTAACAAACTTTAGTTGAGTAGAAGTACGTTAATAGAAATATTTCGAAATGCATGCTGAAGAACGGCAAATGTAGCTCAGGGCATCAACTGATGCCACTGGAATGCCTCCGACCGGAAGGTCCAAGGTTCGAGTCCCGACCTTACCCTAACAATAGGGCCACGGATTTCTCTTCTTCGTTCTATCACCACGATAAAATCATGCACTATACTTACGGAACTAACGACCTTAGCGGTTGAAGCTCTGGAAATCACTTACCAATCAACTATTTAAAAAATTCCTGATTTTTGTTTAAACAATACGACAAGCACCAGTTTCTAACATTTTGGGGACTGCGGTTGTTTTCGGTTACATACAACGTCTTTAGATTTGCGATATTACAACTTCTGAGCACATTTTAAAGTATCTATGCTATCGTACTGCAACTCAAGTAAATCATTAATTCCAATTATTTAGTTGTTTATTAATTCTACGTTGTACTTATGGTCTGGGAGGTGTTGCACTTTCCTCCGAGTCATTTCTTCAGCCTCTGCAAACAATCGAATTTCGCCCGCTTCCAGTTCGTTAACCGTGCGCGCGCGGGGCGTGTGTCTTTTGGCGGGCGGGCGCGGTACAGCGGGTAGACGTAGAGGGGAGGAAGGGGGAGAAAAGGCGACGCCCAATTTGGCAGCGGCGCCGGGCGGCGCTAGTGCCGACGCCAGCCTCAAGGCGTCGCGCGCGTCGGTCGACCGGAGCCTGTGGCGCGGAGCGGAGAGGAGCGGCTCGTTGCAGACGCGCGAACGCGCGGCGGATGCGAAAACAAAACGTTTTCATTAGGCGGAGAGCGCTCCCGCGCGGGCCTGCGCCGCGGGAGAGGGTGCAGTGGAGAGGGAGAGGACGTGTGAGCACGGCATGGAGAGGGATGGAATGGTATGAGAGGGAGCGAGGAGGAGGGTAGAGAGGAGGAAAGTTAATTAAGAGAAGAGGACGAAAGAGTGGAGAGGGAGAGGAGCGTGTGAGCACTGTATGGAGAGGGATGGAATGGTATGGGAGGGGTAAGAGGGAGCGAGGAGGAGGGTAGAGAGGAGGAAAGTTAATTAAGAGAAGAGGACGAAGGAATGGAAAGGGAGAAGGGGAGGACAGGTCTGAAGAGGAGTGGAAGACAGGGAAATGTTGGTAGGGGAAATAGAAGGGAAAGATGGGTAAGTATAGAGAACAATGGAACAGTATGGGGAGGGGCGATAAAGAGCCAAGAGGAGGAAAGTTAATAAAGGGAAGAAGATGAGTGGATGGAAAGAGCCAGGCGGTGATGAGAAGTATGAAGAGGCAGAGAAAGGACGAGAAGAGAGGTGTAGATATGGGAAGTAGAAGGAAGAAGAAAGGAACGGGGAGGGAATAAGCGATGAGGAGTGATGATGGGAGGCCATATGGAATAAGAACGAAAGGAAACATAAGGAACAGGAGAAACGAAAACTAGAAAGCTGTGGAAAAGAACGAGAAGCAGGGATACAACGAGCGTGAGGGTGGTTAGGGAGAGTAGAGGGAATGAGGTACATCGAGTAGAAGGAGTAGAGTGTTCACGTTAGAAGTTGGTAGCGAATTTCGGACGAAATGCTGTTGTAATAGAGGTGGAATATCAGCGTGTAGTCGAAGCATGCAGACAGTTTTAAATAGAATTCGGTAAGCATTTTAAGGGGTATATTTATGGAGAATAAATGGGGAGCAATGCTAGATGATAATTGGACTTCGCTGGTGAAAACACGTTGAGATCGGAAATGAAGGGAGGGTGGAAGAAAGAAGAAAAATTCATGTAAACTGATGAAGGGAACGGGTTAGGAAGATAGGAGAGACACGGGGGCGTGGTCGAGCGTGAGGTCGGACGGATGAGTGTTTAGGTGTGCAGCCTGTTGAACTAGTGCACGGGATGTCGATCGGGTTGCTGGTCGAGAAGCTGGTGGTTGTGTTGCTCGTGTTGACTAGTGCGATCACGGTCGGGATTGCTATCGCAATAGAATTGGTCAGAACGCGAGTTGAAATGGTAAAATTGTTTATATTAATGAAAGCAAATTTGAGGGTTGGGGTGAAAGTTGGCATTTATATTGCAAATCGAGATATTGGAGGCTAGGACGCAAGAACAAATTGCGGGTGGCATGAAGTGCGGGATGGAGAGGTAATGGAGGATGGGACGGAGGGCGATATGGGGTGCGAGGCGGAGTGCGAGATGAAGGGCGCGGTGTCGGTGAGAAGGTGGATGAGATGGAAGACAAGTTGGTAGGGATGGAGATCGGAATAGAGGGATGAAATTGTGGGAAGGACGGAGGGAGGGTCGGAGGGCGGGATAAAGGACGAGATAGAGGGCAGAATAGAGGGTAGGATAGAGTGCGAGATTGTGGGTGAGATGGAGGGCGAGATGGAGGGCGAGATGGAGGGCGAGATTGGAGGGCGAGATGGAGGGCGAGATGGAGGGCGAGATGGAGGGCGAGATGGAGGGCGAGATGGAAGGCGAGATGCTGGGCGAGTCGGAAGGCGGGATGGAGGGTACGCTGGGAGTCGAGTTGCGGGTTGCCAAGGCGAGTGTAATGGCGGGCAGAATCGACGGTAGCAACTGCGAGCATGACTTTGTTTTGGCTGCGGGCGGCGGGCCGTCGGGCGGCACGGCAGACGGAGCTGACGCCGAGGGCGAGCGGAGAGAGGTAGGCGGACGACGGGGCGGGCGAGAGCGCGGGCGGGGGAGAGCGAGGTTCCGGGCGCCGCCGCACAGATGGCGCGCAGGAGCCGCGCCCATCGATTGTGCCCGGAGGGGCAGAGGGGAAGGGGCAGGGAGGAGAGGGGCAGCGCTGCCTTCGAGGGAGAGAGGATGCTGCGCCTCGGCTGCTGCGTGCGCGCTGCCACACCGCCGCCCTGTTCGCCTCCTTCGCTCTGAAGCCGGGCCCCCCAAGCCAACAATGATTACCCACACGAAATTTCAATCATTTCTCATTCGCGCTAACAATGTAGGTAAATGTTAGTAGTATCTACTTAATCCATCGATAGGCAGATGTAGCGGTTTCGGTTCCTCTTCTCTAGAAATTAAAACATCAAAAACGTCTTTGTCTTCAATATTGTTTATGAACGTGGATTTCAACAGATACGTTTGCAAAGTAAACAGTCTCCCTCAATCAATCTGCTCATAAATCAACATTTTAACATCTTGAAATATTTTTCTTCCGTCGGAAAGCGCAGGCAATTTTGGAACTAAACACGCCATTCTAACATCTATCGGTAGCAGTTCTTGTTCTCTAGAAATTAAAACATCAAATTCTTATTTGCTTTCAATATTGTTCATGAACGTGCAATCCAACAGAATTTTTCGAAGTCACCAATTTACCTCAATCAATCTAATCATAAATACACAATTCATTATCGTAAAGTTTTTAACATTTAACAAACCTTGCGACAACTATTAGCGCCAGCAATATTAACTGTTAACTGCGTTACTTGACTCACCTTTTGAACTGTGGTTACAAATTGTGCAAATGCCAAGTAATATGTTTTCAAGGATTTCGCAATTAATAACATTGAAAAAATTTAAGAAAGAATTGACATTAATTCTATATGCTAAACGTGTATGAATTAACGTGACACGAAGAAACTCATTACTTGCGGTATAAACATTTTTACTTCACGATTTATCTCTCTCAGTATCTCTTTTTTAGATACTTATTTCCCGGCAAACATTAGTAGTTTTGCTTTTTTTAAGGTATCTCCAGTAGGCAAGTTTGAAAAGAGTCTTTCAAGTCATAATCATCTGATCAACATTGCAAATAACACAAGTATTTTAAATTCTAGCTCCAACACGCAGATATCCTTACTCGCCCGGTCATTCACACTCCAGTCCATTCCACCCTTGGCTTTGATGTACAGAGTCACATCCTGTTTTCCCGGCGGCCTCTAGAGACCTCTCGCTTCGGTTGTGCGTCTCCCCATCTCCCCATTCGCTTCCCATCGTCCATCCTGCTCGCCGCGTGGACTTTAGCATCCTCGGGGGCAGTCACCGTGCTTCCCCCGCCGCAGTTGTATCCACTTCCCATTGCTCCACCGCCGCCGCTGACCCTGCCCCAACGCACCCCCTCCGTCCTCTATGTGCTTGGCGCCTCAGCCGTCCTCGTCAGCCTTGCAGCCCTCAATGTTCCCGCCGCCCCCGCCGACTCTACCATCCCCGCCGCCTCCACCGTCCCTGCTGCCCCCGCCGCCCCCACCGCACCTTTCCGTCCTCACAATCCTCACCGACCTCGCCGCCCTCGGCGCCCTTGCTCACGTCGCTAACTTCGCCGTTCCTGCCAACCTCACTGACCCCGCCGGTCCGCAGTCCCCACCGTCTCCACCATCCTACTGCCCCCGAAGCCATCAACACACCCCTCCGTCCTCACCATCCTCTCCGTCCTCCTCGTCCTTGTGGTCCTCGTCACCCCCACCAACCTCACCGACCTTGCCGTCCACCCCGACACCGGTTACCCAGCCGTCCCCGCCATTGCCACTCAAACCGTTCCTGCCATACCTGCCGTCTCCGCTGGCCCCGCCATCTTCACCAGCCCTGCTGTGCCCGCCGTCCAATCCGTCCCCGCCGCCTCGGCTGAACTCGCCACCCTAGCCACCCCTTCTCTCCATGTCGCTCCCCGCCGCCTCCGCGCGCCTCTCTCCGCCCCGCCCAACCCCGCCACATCCGTCGGTCACGCGCTCCTTCCCTGCGTCAGCCTCCGCCACATCCACCGCGGAGGCGACCAAAGGACGGAGCGGCGCGACGCGATGCGACGCGGCCGCCCGGGCCAATCCCGGGCCCCAAGGCGGCGCGCGGTGCGGCGGCGGCCGCGCCGCGGGCCGGCCGCCCTCCGTTTTGTGCGCCGTGGGCCGGGTGAGGGGTTAAATCTTCCTCCGTGGAGCGGACGCAGAATTGCTTCGTCTGGGGGCTCCCGCGGCGGCGCTGAGGGGCCTGAGAAATTGCCCGCGCTCAAATTCACTCTCCGGGCGACGCCACCGCCGCCGCTCGCGCCGTCCCCCTCCCGCCGCGGGGGGCCTTCGGCGACGCCTCCGCGTCGTTTGGCCCCCGCCGCACGCGCGCCGCCCCTCCCCACGGGCCCCCGCCTCCTCTGACGCCCTCACTGCTTTGAACGTCCCCGCCTCCTACGTCGCTGCTGCGCCGTTCCCCCCTCGCCGACCTTACTTCTCTGGTCTCTCTATTCGTAATACTGACTCCCCGCTCCCGACGTACCTGCCTCACCCATAGCTTCTGCGTCCACTCCCTCTCCGACTTCATCTCTTCTCTCACTATTCTCTGCTCTCACTATTTGTAGTATTGTCCCTGACTCCATGCTCCCGCTTCACCCATTGTTTTCGTTTCGCTGTCCCCACTCGGGTCTTACCACTTCTTTGGATCACCATTCGTAATCATTATCGCATCATCAGCCTCGAATCCCCGTTTCTGCCGTTTCTACCTCCCCATTGACATTGAAACCCCATTATTCTCCACCGTGTTCACTTCTCTGACCTCAACCTTTACAATACTCGTATTTATGACTGTAAGGTCGGTGAAAATGATCATAATGTTGGGAACTGAGTGACGCTGAGGTCACTACATCTTGTAATCCCGCTAACGTCAGACTCCACCACTGTGGCCTTCTCTACCATATACGCCATTGTTGCAAACTACTTAATTTGAGATCACTTCGGCCACTCTCAGAAATAACCGCTACTGTTAAATTCAGCCAATCCCCAAAACATTTTCGAGTTTCGTATCTTTGTTTTTCTTCCACGATGTCGCTCTCGTGGATTCAACTGGATCGTTTTCACCGCATCCGACTCTCCCATTCTTCATGCTGCAACCACCATTCTCACCGACTCCAGTGATATTGACAATTCTGACCATTTATTCATTCACGCCTGCTTCATTCTTTAGGTCACCCATGAGTACACCCCCGTCTGCATTCTCTATGTACCGAACTACTCGTACTTACGTCACTCATACCAGTACCCTTGCTCGCTATCTAGGATCTTGACTCTCCAAGCATCAATTCCTATTTCTTCACCCTTTTCCACCTCTTCGTTATTCGTTACTGCATCATCCCAATTATTTACAAACAGTGTCTTCCTGCCTCCTGTGTCCTCGCCATATATGCCATTCAGTCTCCTCTGTACTATACCTCTCCTTTGTACTATATCCATTTCCCTGCCGCCATCAACTTCTTTGCCTTCCCTGCACATCTGCTGGCGTTCTTGCAGACACCTGAAGACCAGAATTTATTGGATTTCTTAGAAACCACCACATCATCCTTCGCCACTATCGTCGCTTCTTAGTTATTCTTTCCCGTTAGCTATCCGCTATTGTTGGGTCTTGGATGCTTGCTCCTCTTGTATTTTCCTTTAATCCATCATCGTTTCACTTCTGGTCAATTGTTTCTTACCATATCCGTCCTGCAGCTTTCTAGCTCTGTGCCTCGCTTTTCCTCGCGGCATTTCGTAATTTCGGATGCTCTCCTCACACTATACGTTTTACGTCTTCTCTGACTTCAGTTTTTGAAAACCATGACGTGTTCTCACTATACTTCTACTATCACTTGAACAGTCACTCGCAAGGAACATATTCTCCGACACCTTTTTCTGTATTGTGGCAACCGCGCAATCTCACTTCATCGCCCATACATGCTGCCCGAATTCCGATTTAGTTGCCGTTTGGAATTACTTCTTATCATCTACCAATTTACATTTAATGCATATCTTCTAACAATTTACATTCAATGACATTCTTACCAAGAATTGACATTCAAGGCATCCTTCACAACAAGTCACATTCAGTGCATTCCTCACAACAATTGACAGTCAATGCGTTCTCCAGTTTCATATTGCTGCAATTTCCGTCTCCAAAATTGACAGATACTATATGCGGTTTAATGTACGAGTCTACGATTCTTTTCTTCTCTCATTCATAGCTGCTGATTTCGGAACCTTGCCTTTCTATTTCACGATACCTGTTGCACTTATCTTTCCCGTAACCTCCATTGATTTGCTACGGTTCATGAGTTCCACACCCGGAGCACCCTCCTTTTTCCTGGGTTAATTCAACAGGGTACTCGAGAACATTGTATTTTAGAAGAACTCTTCTCGTTTCAGCGTTAAAATATCCCCTCCTTTCGTACAGCACTTTCAAAACATCTTTCTCCTTTTACATTTTTATAATTAATTCCCTAGTGTCCAATGACAATTCTGAGCTCCTATTTATCGTTGTCTATAATTTCTTTTCAATGATATTTGTCTACTATTATTTCTTCATTAGCCAAGGATATCCATGATAATCCTCCCCCGCCACGATCGTGTCGTCGTGTATTTTGCACTATACCCCATTCCTATCGTTCCATTGCTCCTTTTCATTTTCTACTTACACAAGGGTCTCTCTGATGCTTTTATACCGCCTAGACCAGTGGTGTCAAGGTCTTCTACTGGGGACTGTGGCACGCGTTGTGGCACCGTAGCATGCCACGAGCTTCTATGCGCAACTAGCATAGAGAAAGGGGACCATTTCGGTAGGTACAGATACCGTTTTACAGTAGGGATGGCGTCTCTGGGGGCGGGGTGATGAACTGCATGGAGGGGCGATTTCGTCGTGGCACTCGTGCCACGGACTTCCACTTGTGGCATTGACCTTGACAACACTGGCCTAGAAGCCGTCTCCATCGTTCTCATTGCCTTGAATCGCCCGCTAACTAACCCCTTCTCACTCTCCCTTCCTCCGCTAGTCCCCAGTTTCTCGTGCCTCCCGGAGCTGCTACTGCCGGACCCTTCAGCGCAACCTACGCGCAGCACTCCCAACCCCTGTCACCCTCGGACCCCTTTCTCCGTCCCCTCTCAGTCTCCCCGTCCGCGCCGCGGCTGGAGGAGGGTCGAGGACGCCGACGGTACGATGGACGTGTCGGCGGAATGCATTAGCGCCAATTAACTCCAGGCCAACGTCCACGCACACGGGCGAAGAAAGCTTATTTCCATACAGATTATAGACAAGGTCGGTGAATGAAAGTTGCGCCCAACAAGAAAGAGCCATTAGAGGGGCGAAGAAGAACGAGTAGCTAATATAAAGGTACGTATAAAACGATGAAAGGAAAGTTCCGAGTTCTGGGTGCGTTAGCGTACATAAATGCAACCGTCTGCGATAGCTTAGCGGCAACACTGTTGCCTCTGCAGCATCGTGTGCCGAAAGGTCGTGTTGAGTTCGAGTCTCGACTATTTGGGGGTGATTCTGTTTTGTGGGGTCGACAGTTCTGATTGGTAGTTTTTCGTGATTTCTACCATCAATACCAGGCGAACACGTTAAGTGTTTCTTAACAAGCGGGACGTACCGCGCATGATCTTTCGTACGTCATTCGTGTCCACCTCTCCACTTACACTAAAAATTGTATGCACTACACTTTCGCGTTACCAAACGCACGCTTAGAGCTTGTCGCGGCTGAGGCGGAGCCTCGCTGGGAGAGATATTTTGAAGGGGAAACCCACACATCGCCAATCGGTTCTGGATTTCACGTTGCAGCGAGGGGAACATCACCATCTCCAGAGATACACCATTGACTACACTTTCGTGACTTATGAACTCAAGTTGCCGCACTCGCACACACTAATGTACTAACTCACATACTAGCCGCAAATCTGTGACTGGCTGAGCTTTGTAGATCGAGAGGTGCGATATTCGAATGCCCACGATGGGGAATTTTCGACCCCAGGAAAATAGCTGGTTCAAAACTGACCTCTGTCTCGTTGAGAATTCCATTTGTAGAAGCCAGTTGCTCTCTTCGATCGTTTTCAAGGTTTAATCCGATCACTTTGAGATAGTTTTAGTCGGAACTGTACCTTATATAATGAATCAAGCGCATTCTTCCTTGTTCATTTAGTCTCCTTGCAACGATAGTCAAAGCAAACGGCTGATATTTCATTCCATATTTGGCTTGACTCCTAAGGCCTATTAAGTCTTCAACAGACATGGAACATAGAAAAAGTAATAGCTGAGAGACCTTCACATGAAAAATAAAATGATAGAAGGATAGTTTTGTATAAGTCCAAGAGTATTCATATTGGCTGGCATGGATAAATTCACCAAGGTAATGACATGTTGGATTTTTTTAATCCGTATCACACGTATTAAAAACAATCAATGTATCATTTAGGTATTAAAATATGTAATTCTGAGAAATTGAGCGGCGAGTAATGAAACTCTTCTCTATTTACTGTTTTGGGTCGAGTGGAAGTTTAGAACGATTCATTTGAACAACTGTTTCCCATCTAAAAAAATGAGTTTCCTAACAAAAGTGACCCGAAACGAAATTTCACTCATGAGGGTAACTCGCCATGACAGCATATAAAACATCGGTCGAAACAAAGTAAATAAAATCTCCATTAAGGGGTGGTGAGAAATGAAAGAGCACCTCGCTATAAACTGACTGGTCACGTGAAAACATTATGCGATATGGACATATTGACTAACAAGAACCTCGTCCATAAACATGCCCGCAAATAAAAGGTCCTATAAAATTGTTATGTCTGTACTGGTCAAATCAAAATACACGTTGCGTTGCAGAAATTAATAATTTTCTGATGTCAGTTATAGAAAACAAATCTGGCAGCTTTCAATGACAATTAATGGTGGTTAATTTATCAAACAAATGTTTTCTTCGTAGGTTTATGAATGCGGTACTCACTATTAACGGAAAATGTGGAAAAGTTACATAGGATCAGGAGTCGGATCAGTATTCAAAGTATTCTCTAAACGCCTTCATTAAGACAAGTGTAGTCTGAAACAGCTGCTTGTCTGCGGTCGAAAATGTCGCCGAATCGAAGTATTTTTATCTTATCCTATGCGGAAGTAGAGACGAAGTGAACAGCACCGACTACAATATGCCGCAGTGTCCGTATCTTTAGTAGTTCTCTTTGCCTTCCTCGCCCTTGTACTCGTCTCTGTCCTCGGCTCCTCCATCATCCTCACTCTATCCTCGTATTTTTCCTCGTCATTTCCGTCTTCGTCTCTGACATCGTTTCCGTCCTCGTCCTCTTCTCCGACCCCATCCTCGTCCCCGTCCTCGTCCCTGTCTTCGTCTCCGTCCTCGTCTTCGTCCTTATGGTACGACCTTCGTCCTCGTGGTATGACCTTCACTCGTCTCTTCTTCTTCCTCCTCCTCCTAAAGCTCTGTAGTCTAATTCGAGCCATGGCCTGACAACCGCGTACTTGTAGTTACAATCTTTCCAGATAATAATGGTTATGGTTTTATGAGGATGGAAGATGAGGCCATTACCAGGCTCTAAGAGTGAATGCAGGAAAGGATAGGGATCGCACCCAACCGCTCTGGTTCCATTGCTGTGTGTTGTAGTTATTGCTCATCTTCCCTCTAGAGTGGAAAGCACAGAAACGACTGTTTAGACAGCCCAGCCTCGTGGTCATTGCCTTATTGTTAGCTGCTTCGAAAATTCGCAACCGTAGATATTCCAGGCTGGGTCTTCGCGATCATCAAAGTATCAGACCCTTGGCGTAAGTTCTGCCATTAAGAAAGGCCGGCGGATTTCGCAATATTTGCTTTGCTAAGACGCCCCAATATTTGCGAGCTGTTCGTAGCGTTTATTCTCATTTCCCGCGGGACGGGAGTGAAGGACGAGCGAGGCGGTGCTGACTGCGAATCGAGCGGGAGGGCCGCGACAGATCGTCCTCGCCCTCGTCCTCATCCCCGTCCTCGGCCCTTCGTCCTCGTGGCGTCGGGAAAGTTTCCTGGAGATACGGCCCGCACTCGCTCTTCACTTCGCAGTTTGTGGGGTGAGGGGCGCGCGGTGCAGAACAAACGCCTGCAAATGGATCACGCAGCTCTCGACTACGCGGCCACCGCTGCGCAACCTGCCTGGATGGCAGAGATATTTTACGTGCGTTTTCTAACTGAGATGGACTGACTGAAGTAAAAAGTAATCATGTAAATCACTGAGGAAACGAAGCTGATGACTGGCAGACATGAAGCAAGAAGTGTTTATGGTGATGCTTGAGCTGTATTTCTACCTGAAATCCAGCCTTCACAAAATAATAATGTGATCAAACTATGAAAATTCACTGACTTGTCCATTTCTTTAGTTTACTAAGGTTACAATAAAACCATTCCGTTAACGTTTGTTATTAGTTATTTACTCAGGATGAATGGAAAAATGTATAAAATGGAGGAAATGAAGATGAGGGAGTGGCAAAAATATACATAGGAAGATAAGGAAACAAATGAGTATTATAAAACTTGTATTTCGATTCTACTAAAATGGGACATAAAATTGATAAAAAGTGAAAAAAATGCCCTTTAGTCGCCGATAAACATCAGCTGGAAAGAGGGTGGGGCCATACCAATAACTCACTCTAGAGAGATTAAGAAACTAACAAGCGCAAGAAAGTCTGTGTCTTTCTCTTGCATCACTAATTTCTTGTTCACACGTTCCTTTCAGACATTCGGAAAAATATATTTCTTTTTTTGGAAAATGTTCCAAAATGACAATAACTGGCAATGTGCACTTGATGACTTCTTTACAGAATATTGGTAGCAGAAAATTGGGCAGAATCTTCAAACTCATTAGAAAATCTACAGGAATGTTTTTGTGGCTGATCTACAGCAATAGTAAAACCAGCTCAGTGACAGAAATATTACCCTTATTCACGCCTACCTGTTCTGAAATACATTTCTTCCTTTACCGGTGCCAGAAGTTCCATGTGATTACAGGTCTCTGCTAACAGACACAATTCCAGGACAACGGAAAAGTAAACTACTTTGTTGCTACGTTAATAACAAACACTTGACCAGCTGACAAAAGGGCCCACAGTACTGTTGGAAGCCAGCCAAGCGTTACAATACGGACCTGTAAGTACATATAGTAAAGAAACGTAGGTCACAATATTAAGATGTTATCGAGGCGAGTCTTCATTTCCTTTTTGTTTCGTGTCTCATTGTGCATAACATGAGGGTCATGAATAAAGAATGGACTTATACATCACTTTTTCTCGTTTGCTAATCTTAAATTCAATTTGTAATTGATAATATGCATCAATTATTTTCTAGCTGTTAATATTTTTCACACTTCGTAGCATCCAGTTTTTAACGAACTTTTACTGGAAATTTTCAGAAATCTCATTTTGCCTCACGCCTCTGTGCTATTTTTTTAAATTTTATAAATACATAACCATGTACTGTTAGTAAGATAGAACATTATAGAACAGAACAGAAATAAGAGATAACATTATAGTTAGTAAGATAGAAGGCATAGCTAATTTTGATTTTGTAGATGTGGTTACATCACGCCCCGAAAGGTCGGGCTATATTTTCGCACATAGAAAATGAATCTCTCATCTGCATCAGAATCTTAATATGTTTTATTGATCGCCTATAAGTAATTTGGAAACTTTTATTACTTTTAAAATTATTTTAAAAATCTGTATATATAAAAGGCCAAGAATAAGAATTTAATGTCTCTTTAGCTAATGAAACTACATAAAATGTTAAGACACAGTGTCTCAAATTCAGTATTATAAACATTATTTTTTCAACCATAAAATAGATCTGATAGAATTTTCATATCAACGAAGTATTCCATTACGTATTAATCAATAGAGTAATTTAAAACAACAATGCTCGAACATATTCTATTTTAAAGCAACACCACCGAAAAAAAAACCCTCGTACATTCCCAATCCGGCAAAACACGTGCTTCACAAGTCGCAACTCCAGAATAATTTCATCAGGAGAGAAATAAATAAAGCTTCGTCCAGACACCAAATGATATACTACAGGCATTCCGTCTTTTTCACTGCTCAATCATTACCGCGGACATTATTGACCCTATCAAAACGTTTTTAACAACAGTGTGGAGCAATTCTCATGCAAATTTTGTAGGTTAATACCGGCGCGGCGCGGCGTCGCGTCGCGATACATTGGCGACAATCGCCGAGAGCGCCCGACGCCCCGTCCCCCTGGGGTGGGCGTTGTATTTATTTGTAAATTAGAGCTGATAATGTGTATCGGAGCAGCGGGGGAGGGAACGGTGCTTGTGGGGCTGGAGGGGAAGCGAGGGCGGTGGGAGTGGGGAGGAAAGGGACAAAAATGTCCTTTTGATGCCGAGGGTCGATACAAGGCGTGTGCTCTCTCGCGGGCGGTCGGGCGGTCGGGCGGTCGGGCGGTCGGGCGGTCGGGCGGTCGGGCGGTCGGGCGGTTCGGGCGGTCGGGCGGTCGGGCGGTCGGGCGGTCGGGCGGTCGGGCGGTCGGGCGGTCGGGCGGTCGGGCGGTCGGGCGGTCGGGCGGTCGGGCGGTCGGGCGGTCGGGCGGTCGGGCGGTCGGGCGGTCGGGCGGTCGGGCGGTCGGGCGGTCGGGCGGTCGGGCGGTCGGGCGGTCGGGCGGTCGGGCGGTCGGGCGGTCGGGCGGTCGGGCGGTCGGGCGGTCGGGCGGTCGGCGGTCGGGCGGTCGGGCGGTCGGGCGGTCGGGCGGTCGGGCGGTCGGGCGGTCGGGCGGTCGGGCGGTCGGGCGGTCGGGCGGTCGGGCGGTCGGGCGGTCGGGCGGTCGGGCGGTCGGGCGGTCGGGCGGTCGGCGGTTCGGGCGGTCGGGCGGTCGGGCGGTCGGGCGGTTCGGGCGGTCGGGCGGTCGGGCGGTCGGGCGGTCGGGCGGTCGGGCGGTCGGGCGGTCGGGCGGTCGGGCGGTCGGGCGGTCGGGCCGGTCGGGCGGTCGGGCGGTCGGGCGGTCGGGCGGTCGGCGGTCGGGCGGTCGGGCGGTCGGGCGGTCGGGCGGTCGGGCGGTCGGGCGGTCGGGCGGTCGGGCGGTCGGGCGGTCGGGCGGTCGGGCGGTCGGGCGGTCGGGCGGTCGGGCGGTCGGGGCGGTTCGGGCGGTCGGGCGGTCGGGCGGTCGGGCGGTCGGGCGGTCGGGCGGTCGGGCGGTCGGGCGGTCGGGCGGTCGGGCGGTCGGGCGGTCGGGCGGTCGGGCGGTCGGGCGGTCGGGCGGTCGGGCGGTCGGGCGGTCGGGCGGTCGGGCGGTCGGGCGGTCGTGCGGTCGGGCGGTCGGGCGGTCGGGCGGTCGGGCGGTCGGGCGGTCGGGCGGTCGGGCGGTCGGGCGGTCGGGCGGTCGGGCGGTCGGGCGGTCGGGCGGTCGGGCGGTCGGGCGGTCGGGCGGTCGGGCGGTCGGGCGGTCGGGCGGTCGGGCGGTCGGGCGGTCGGGCGGTCGGGCGGTCGGGCGGTCGGGCGGTCGGGCGGTCGGGCGGTCGGGCGGTCGGGCGGTCGGGCGGTCGGGCGGTCGGGCGGTCGGGCGGTCGGGCGGTCGGGCGGTCGGGCGGTCGGGCGGTCGGGCGGTCCGGGCGGTCGGGCGGTCGGGCGGTCGGGCGGTCGGGCGGTCGGGCGGTCGGGCGGTCGGGCGGTCGGGCGGTCGGGCGGTCGGGCGGTCGGGCGGTCGGGCGGTCGGGCGGTCGGGCGGTCGGGCGGTCGGGCGGTCGGGCGGTCGGGCGGTCGGGCGGGTCGGGCGGTCGGGCGGTCGGGCGGTCGGGCGGTCGGGCGGTCGGGCGGTCGGGCGGTCGGGCGGTCGGTTGCTCTCTCCTCCCGGCGATGCCACGCCGCGCGCTACGTCACCCCTGGCGCTCGGCCAGGGCCAGGGCGGGTCGAGGCCCTGCGCCCCGCCCCTCTCCGGCTCACACCCCGCCCTCGACCCACCGCGGCGGCGGTGGGGGTGAGACATGCTTCTTAGTCGAAACAGGTCTCGCAGCTATCGCCACCTTTCGACGAGATGAGAACGGTGATCATTCTATTCGGCTGAGAGAAGCGAGCGTTATCCGATTCAGGAGTCCACCTGGTGGTATTTGAAAATATGTATATCTGTTGAAAAATACCGTATTTAATGTCTAATATTTTATCAAGTAATAAATTATCAAATACCTCTGAGTATATTTCACCTGATCAGAGCACTGATCGTTCTTTTTGGCAAAAAAGTAAAATATTATCTAGGGTTTAGTGAATCTCACTCCTCATCCAAGTAGCTCTACTTCCTCTATAGCTTTATTTGCATGAACAGATTTTGTAATGCGTTTGAATGTTGTAACTGCTATATGGTAATCTAGTGACCTGCGACCATCCCTTCGTTCGTTCGTCCGTCTGAAGGTTCAACCACTTCTGGTCCACCAATCGGGGCAAATGAAGTGTCATTTGACGCGTCTCGGTTCTTGGTAGGGAGAAGATCATTGTTTTGTGGACACATCTAGATAATTTTGTGAATTGTCTTTAAACACATAGTTTTGTTTTTTAAGCAAATAAAACACGTTTTGGGTACCTTACGGCATCTAGAGAGACGATCCATAGCTTATTCGATTTCTCTCGCCAAGAGAAATAATTGTCACAATTCTTAGCCTTCCCTCCAGGATATTCTGGAAGTTAGTTGTTTTCAATGCAAAACATATTACATTTTTATGACCAAAAGATGTACCTTCAAAACATATTGATGTATTAAAGTATATAATACGAAGACTTAATATACTACAAAAGTTTTAAAAATGTATTATAAATGTTCAGTTTTCCACTGAAGATGTCGAAATTTTTTATTCACAGCTCAAGACGCTCTAATAACTCAAGTTATAACAAACTCTTGTAAGAAATTGAATAATAGTTTAAACAAATAATAACAGACGTGAGAGGCTGAGCATTACCTTGATTACTCCTACAAAGACATTCTACCACGGAACCAATTCACGAGATGGCGTTCAGATTCATTAATAAACAAAGAAAACTGATTTTGAGAAAGGTGGTATTAAAACTTCTGGTGTTTAGTATGGAAGATATTTAGGTCTGATACAGTTACAGTTCACTGTTGCATTCATGGTTACAAATGAACTGATAATCGATTCGTGTTCGATTATATTTTTTGTTATCAAATGCCATTAGTAGCATTATCAGGCGACGATCCAAATATAAATCGTGATAAATAGTGAACTAGGATGATTAATGAAACCGGGAATTTCTGTGGGAAAAAAGATGAATGAAATATGAAACGATAATGTATCATAAAACGACCGTGGCCACTACCACACATTGCAAGGGAGCCGACGTTTTAACTCCACTCTTAAATGTAATGTCCTAAAGACCCGAGTGGTAGCCTGCTATTTTATTGAAATTTATAATGAAATATATGTATTACAAACATAGATAAAAACATAGAAAATGCATATATAAAATATTAACCTAACAACACTTTATTAGCAAAGAAATAATTAAAAAGTAAATTTGTTGTCTTGAAAACACTTGAATTATATAATTTTCTTTATCGGAACTGCGTGCTACCATAATAGAATAACTTAAATTTTCAGGTTAGAACGGTTAGAACCAGAATGAACAGAACTATTAGTTCTGTTCATTCCAGATTTCATAGAATACGAATTACTTACGTACTTATTTCAGAATATTCAGGCGCATGATTATGTTAAACAATTATTGTTTACATTCATCGGCAGCAATGAAATTTAAAACGCTACTTCCAATTCATTAAATATGAACGTATGCTACCGACTTATTGTTTGATTCCCAAAATTTGTACTTCTAATAGTTAATTTCTAATATTCTAAACTACTAATTGTTTAGAAAAAATGTAGATTAGAATGCATACTTCTGACGGCTGGTTTTCCCCTCTTCAGGTTTTTTCCCATTAGCTCTACCTTATGCCGTCTTTCTCGCGGCTTTGATTCAATGGAGGTTAATTGGGGGTTAATGCCAGAATTTGGAAGATTACAACGCGTTATGATGTAGGTATTGTAGTAGGTTAAAGGCGTTCGGCCAAGCAACGTAGTATGAAGTTATGCAACCATAAGTGTAATAATTACCAATTAAACAAAACAAATTTTTACTTTCGAGAATAAATTGACGTAGATAAGTACGAAATCATTTTACTCAGTGATTCAATTCCATTTAATGATGATTAATCATTGTGTCAATGAATTTGTGGAATTTCTTGTTTGCATATGATTATACAAAACAATCTAAGCACAATATTTTTGTTTGACCATATTGTACCTTTAAATCTATGATAAAACGTTTATGATCTACGATTATCAATTTTTAAAGGACATATCTATGAAAGTGTTCAAACACTACAGTGATTTCCAACACTATAGAACAACATCCGGCCTAGCAGATTGAACTAAGCGGCTCTGTCAGACCCCTGTCACCACTGAGGGACAATGGGGCCCATTCGTCGGCACTGAAGCCTTTGAGGCTAACGCCGCAACAGATGCGGTCGAGGCATCTGCGGGGGGTGGGGTGGGGTGGGGGAGGGAATGGAACAGCCACCACTTTGCAGTCTCCCAGAGGAGACGACGGATCTACACGAGGGGAGAACTGTCTGCATGGGCAACATTCGAAGGAAAATGAGCAGAGGGATTAGGATGTTCTCAAAAGGAGAAGTGAGAAGGTAAAGTAGTAAAAATGATATTTGAATAGGTATATGAGCCGGGAAGAAATAAAAAAGGAAAAAGGAACAAAATGGAATTATTAGAAGTTTAAAAGATTGTCGAAAGAGTGAGGAAAATAGCCAATTACAACCAATTACAGCCAATTACAGCCAATTCAGAGGGAAGAACACGAAAGACAACGAAATGAAAGCTGAAGAGAGAAGTTTGAAGTTGAGGAGGTGGAAGAGTATATCGCGATGGGGAAGGAAATGCGGAGGAAGAGAAGGTAGATTGGGAGGTGCATGAGTTTGTGAACAGGGAGAAGGTGATTGTGCAAAATAACGAGGCGAAGGAGGAAGATGCGAAGGAAGAGTATACAATGGAGGAGGAAAATGCGAAGGAGAGAGAGGAGACGAAGGAAGGGGAGGCCAAAGAGGACGAAAATGAGGGAAGTTGAAGGAGAAGGAAGAGAAAGAAAACAGAAACGGAGGACAAATGAGAAACGGAAGATAATGCAGACAAATGGTGAGGCGGAATTAACAAATCAGAAGTGAGAATTGGAGAAGATAATGGAAAAAATTACCGAGAAAAGAGTGGGAAAGGCGGATGGCGAGGGAGGCTGTAGATTAAATACGTGACAGAGTCGGTAAAGGCGATAACTGAGCTAGGGTGGGGCGTTGGTAGGGGAACGATAGAAGCAGCCAGGAATGGGAGATGGCAGCGGGGAAATGATATGATTGACGGTGGTTAGGAGAGGAAATCGGGAGATGGCACTTGAAATGAAACAGTGGTGCCGGCTGGAGCGTCGCGGTTGTGGCGTTGATGAGAACATGAAGTTGGCGAGGTTGTGCTGGTGGCATTACGCTGCCGGAGTTGTGCTGGTGGAATGCCAGTGGTTATGCTGGAGGGTGTGCTAGAGGTGTGCTGGAGGGTGTACCTGCGGGGTATCGATGGGATGGTGTTGGGTTTGGTGATGGTGATGGTGATAGTGTTGGTTACGATGTTTTTGATGTCGTTGGTAGTGGTGCCAGTAGTGATGGTGCTGTCGGTAATGGTAATGGTGTCGGTAGTGGTCGTGATGACGGTGGTGGTAGTGATAATGGTATTAGTAGAGGTAGTGGTGATTATGGTGTGGTCAGAGACGAAGACCGGGTCGAAGGCGAGTTGATGGTTCCCGCAACAGTGACGTAGAAGTGGGTGATGTCGACGGAGGCGTGGTGGTAGGAGCGAAGGTGGCGAGGTGGTGGCGGAGGTCGCGGCGGAGGTGTGGTCGACGGAGACGGCGACGGCGGCGGTGAACGCGAGGTGGCGGCGATGGCGGGGAAGGAGCAGGAGATGGCTATGTGGGTGTCGTGGCAGCGACTGCAGCGGCAGAGTCAGTTCTGGCGGTTGGAGGCGGGGCCGTCCGCCGCCCGTTTATTTCCGCTTGATTCCTCGCCGAAAGCGTCACAAGCGCCGTGACATAATTAGGCCATTAAGGGATGGAATTGTTTACGCGTGCTCGGAACGGAGAGATAACTTATCTAGGACAAATGGGTCACGTGCAACATGCGGACCCCCATTCAAGACTCGGGGCGTACTAAATGTCTGGAAATATTTGTGTTTGACTCCCCCGTGAGGAGTATACTGATAAACAGAAATTATGCTTCTTGAAAAAATTAAACCTTTCTGCACTTCTGCGGCAATATCTACACTTCTGAGACACTGCTATGTCATGTTGGGAGAAACAACTATCAATTAAACTGTCACTAAATGAAACGTTTTGAAAATACTTAAAAATATGCTATATTGACGAACTCGTACTCTAGACGTAAATAACGCTTTGCCTAATTACATAATTCAAAAACATTATCTCTTCTTATTATTGAAAATATTATCGTTCCATTTCTCTGTACAAGTATTTAACTCAAACGCTCAATAGTGTATCCAAATCAATGGAAAGAAACAGACGATAAAAGTTTAGTAATTTTCAAATCGACTTCAGACAAAAGTTACACACCGCGAAACATGTCTAAATAAACAAATATGTATACCAAACGTCCAATTGGTTAATACATTCAAAGGGAAATAGAAGGATACCAGACAATCGACGACTTTTAACCTAGTCCGAACCGGAGCTTTAAATCAGGAAACTTGTAAATAAAGAGAGATATTTACAAAATGTTATCTTCATTTCTCTTTCTGTCGCTCCCTACCTCCCACCTCTCTCCCTCTCTCTTCGATAACGCTGCATACCAAGTCGGACTCTGAAATCCGCGTCCTCGCATTACTAATCGGGTAATTGCATTGAAGAGAAATAGGGAATCAGCACAGGAAAGGAAGGGGGAAATGAATCACCTATGGTTTGGAAGTCATAGTTAAAGACATTTCTCCTAAATCCGTATAATCGACGAAAAAATATTTCCAGTCTAAAATAAATCCTGTCGCCAGATTTGTTTTCCATGCAAAAGGCCGACCTCGAAAAAAACTTATCCTCAATCTACGTGGTAAATTAGAGTAACTGAACATTGAAAATAAGTTAGGTAATTATTATTATTAGGTAATTATAAATTAATTATACATAGGATTTGTAATCATCATGAAGTTATCTCTTAAGTCTTTTTTAAATTCTCTGTGGTTAGGAATGTGAGAACGATAAAGAAATATTTCTGTGGTTAACGAATCTATCGTTGTGGACCTGCTACTTAAAGACAAACACATATTTTGCAAAATGCATTTTGTGAAGATTAGGAACAATATTAAGTACACGTTTCGCACAACGCTTCCTGTGTTCGGTTGATTGATTCATTAGTAATTTCGGGCGCGTGAACTGCTATGGTCATAAGTACCGTTAATGTAGTGTATGTTTTTTTATCGTGGTGATCACCCCCCGCTGGATGGCGAGATCCACTGCCGATGCATAATTACAAGGTAATATTACTTCTAGTCAGTACACTTAACGCATAACAGTGCCTGCTTTTCTCCCGGTAACTATTATGAAGCTGGGCTACCATGTAGCGTCCCACATGAGCTGAAGTGCCACAGTGGTGCTGCTAGCTTGAGTGGTCAATGCTCCCTCTCGATAATCCGGCCTGTGCACGTTCGTCCCACGGAGTTTGCGTAGCGCCGATTAGGTAAATACAACGATTATTGTGGGCCTGAGGGCTACATCATGTTACGTGTGGGAGATATGGCAGGTGTCACGTGTCCACGCGTGCAGTGCTTCCGCCTCAGCCGAGAGAGGAGGAATACGACAAGTGGACGAGGAATGAGAGAGTAGGAGATAAAGAGGCACAATTGACTGATTGATTAGTGATTCCGGGCCTGTCAAATGCTATGGTTATTAGTTCCTTAAGTGTAGTGCGTGCTTTTATCGCGGAAGACGATGGAGGATGGAGAGATCCGGCGCCGTTCTACCCGTCGGCTGGCGGGGTTTTCCCCAACCAGGTACTTCCTATCAGCGGGGTACCTCCCTAGCTGGGACAAGCTATAAGCTGGTCTCTCGACACATGTGATAATGTGTTCATGCAAGTGTAAATGTGTGTAAGTAAGGGGAGAGGAAAGGACAAGGAAGGGGAAGAAAAGATCTGTGGCCCTTTGGTTAGAGTACTACTCCGGCATTCACCTGGTGTTGATCACATAAACCACAGGAAACCACCGATCAAAGCATCCGGTTGCACAGAATTCTTCTCCAGACAGCGGCTGAATTCGACCTAGCTATTTAGCTAGTGTCGAAATCCTGGCATCGTCGGGACTCGTACCTTAGGACCTCCCGGTCAGAGGCACTGCAGTGACATCAATTGAAAACGAGGCAACCTTAGGATACCTAAGAGATTATTATAACCTAAGACTAAATCAAATACATATGCGTTTTTCTGATGGTTGATCATACAAGGAATACCGCAAATCCGAATAATCTTCGGGGAAGTGAACGAAGCAATGGTTTCTGTTAATACATAAAAGCTAGTATTATGCATTAGCTAGTAGTGTGGTTACAGGAAAATGTATATGAATACATTGTAAACCTGTTGAATAAATAAATAAAAGCTAGTATTTAATAGCAAAGTTATTGCACACAACAAAGTGCTTATTGGCACACTCGACCTCCCAGACGGCGGCGTGCTCCGGGCCTGGCAGCGGCCGGACCAGACTGCGGCGTCCCGCACACGGGAGCCGCCGACGGGTGGGAGGGGGCGGCGGCGGCGGCGGCGGAGGGGAATCGATGGCCCGGCCAATCAGCTTCATTATAAAGCGAGCGCTCGCCCGCGGGGATGTTGCCGCGTCTGGTCGCGCTCTCCCAGGCGCGCTTCACATCGCCGCCGCGCGCTGGCCAGCCACGGCTGTCCTCGCGGAGCTGCGTTAGACGATTGGAGCGGACCCAGTGGTGAAGATTTCGATCGAGATTCAGGTCGCCGGTTTTTGACAGACATTCCCGATTCGTTCAACAAGTGATGGTAAATACTATGTTCAGAACGAATAAACAAAGGAATAAACAATTAACTACAATTTAACTGCAACAACAATTTATTGCACACTTGAAATAGTTCAGAGTTCCAGCTCGTACCGATAACAATGCTTCGTCCTTTATAACCAGAAGATGCACCATATCCAACACACTGTTGTTGTCGCCAGGAGAATTACCAGTTCTTTGACAAGGTCACCAAAGTTCAAATACAATATCCAGTTACAGAAGGCGTAAGCAGAATTACAACAACAATAAACACTTTCGGTCGCTAGTGACCTAGTAGTTGATGGTCGTAGTGAAACCGAATAACTTCTTCCTACGGCGTCCGAAAATATCAGCTAACGGTCGAAGATCTGTTTCTTTTAGGTTTGTCCGTCCGACGTCGGGTGACCAAAATTTCGGCCAAAATCGGATCCACTGTCACCGCTGCCATAGACCCGATTTACGCCTTCCTTTTGAAGAATGATTTAGGTAGTTTTAGCAAACGCGGGCATATGCAGAGGATCATCTGGGTTGGTAGAGTAGCTGTGCGCATGCGCGCGTTCGCTAAAATTCTCGAATACGGTCGTCAAAAGGAAGCGTGTAAATTGGGTCTTACTCTTTCTTTGCGATCAATTATCCCTAGATTAAAAAGGCGTCCTCCACCAAGCGTTTTTAGAAAGGAGTAGACTGACAGACTTCTTTGGGTAAAAATAAGGAAAAGCTCATTTTTACAATGAAACACTTCTAATTAAATGAATATACAGGGTGTCCGGGGAGGAAACGTCGAAACTTCGAAAATAAGCTCCTAAGACAATTCTAAGCAAATTTTGTATAATAAACTACGTGGATATTCCAAATGGTTAAGCCGCAATAAGCACTCAAAAGTTGTTTTGAAAAATTGATTTCTAGGAAAAAATTTGCATTGTAGAAGCGTAGAAACACTCCAAAACATAGATTGTTTATTTACAAAAGAAATGAACCTATTTGTTCAGAAAAAAATTAAGCGAGAAATACAAAAGCACCCAATTTATACAATTCGACTCCTTTTTATTTCTTGCTTGAGTTTTCTGAGCAAATATATTCATTTCTTTTGTAAATAATAAACAATTTACATGTTTCTGGAGTGTTTCTATGATTCCATAATGCATATTTTTGCCTAAAATCATTTTTTCGAACCAACGTTTGAGTGCTAATAGCGGCTCAACCATTCGGAATATCCACATAGCTTATTAGACAAAATATGCTTAGAATTGTCTTAAGAGTTTATTTTCGAAGTTTCGACGTTTCCTCCCCGGACACTCTGTATATGATATGGAGTTACAAAATACATTTTAAAGTGTTTTATAGATACACCTAAATGATTTTACACTCTCAGCAGACCCTTGCTTGGTGTTGACCACACGTGGCCTTTTAGAAGCGCCCGCAGAAGAACCTCATCACGCGATCTTCATAATGATCGTCCCATTATAATTGCTAAATGTTCAGAACAACACTTAAATGCTACAAGGCTAAAGACAAACAATGAAGGTACGGAGAGTTTGAGAATCGGGGAGTGAATGGAAGGGGGTGGGAGAAGCATTCGGCACTAGTTGCGTCGTCTGAAAAAAGTTCAGAAAATAAATAGTTCCGAAAGAATTTGGTAAATTATCATGAACTCGTCTTCGGACTTTAGGTTTTTCTCCTCAAGAATTTTTTCCTTACCCCTACCATATGGTATCTTTTCTGCGGATTTGATGCAATAGTGACCCTATGGATTGATACCAGAATGCGAAAAGTTAGAATACTTTAGGATGTACGTATTGTAATGGCTTAAAGGCCATTGGGCTATCCACATAGTAGCAGGTTATGCAATTTATATGTGTAATAATTACCTATTAAATAAACATAAAAACACGTTTAGCAAAAGCGCACAAACGCATTGTGCCTTCTGAAGCCCTGATGGCGGATTCTGGATCCTAGAAGCGATATCCCACATGAGCGATAAATCTCCCAAGATCGTGCGTTAAAAGAAGCGTGTGAATAAAGTTGTAATTCTTTAAGGAGGGGGCTACGCTAAGTACATAAAAAGTGTGAGAAAAATGTAATTGTGCAAAACATTGGAGATCACGTTTGATTTCATAACCCAAAGTTTTTTCGGGTATTGACCGTTCTAATTGCCTTTCAAATGCCTGATCTTTGTACTACATTTTTTACTCCAGCGTTAGTCGCAAATGGATTAAAACAGTTTAATATTTTGAAAAGAAACAGAAACTGCAATATTTTATTCTCCATTCACAAAAAATTAAATTATATCTCAAATATTTAAGAAGATATGAATATTTCATTTTTCACGTAATTTTCAATTGCCTCCCATGAGAGTGAATCTTTACTGGCAAAAATGGTACTATAACAGATAGTTCTTTTTCCTTTCCGGAGCACTTCATAGGATTTGGCTGATTTCCTCGTATTTCGGTAGTCGCTTCTAAAACAGAAGTTTCATCAAATGGGGAGAGGTTCAACCCATAGCTACGTCATAAAATTTAGGGAGAGAAATAGCATATAAAAGCAAGGTTCGTGTGCGGTTCATGACCTGTTGCTTAGGGCAGTGGTGTCAAACTGGAGATTCCATTTCCATATAGAATATGGCTCTGACTAGGAACTAAATAAGTCGAAACATTTGATAGATCAATTTTTTATCTTCGATTCGAAATATCGATTATTGTAATTTATCGTAAATATACTGTCAGGACACTGCAATTACAGCTGTACTATTGTAGAGACTATTGTTCTTTGCCTTTTCTCTTTTCTCCGCAGCTCAATAACACATCTATTGCTATTCCTCCTAATGCTCTCGCAGCCACGACCAAAAAAGTCTCCGCTGAGTCGCGGGCGCGCATTTTCGGCCACTGCTGCATCCGCCGGCGAACGTTGGCCCGCTCTGTCGATCGAGGCGATGATCGATGGCGCTGGTAGAGGCGGGGACCGCCTCACTCTTCCCATCATCCGCCCCTGTGCGTCTCCAGCGCGCGCCGCCGCGTCCTCCGCACCCACAACCGCCCCTCTCCGCCGCCCCCACCGCCCCCGCCGCCCCCACCGCCCCCGCCGCCTCCACCGCCCCCGCCGCCCCACCACCCTGCCACCCCGCCTCCCCGCTGCCCTGCCGCCCCCGCCCAGCGGCTACGGTCGCCCCCGCCGCCAGCGCCGTCTCGCCGCCTTCTCCGCCCCGCTGCCTCCGCCCCCCCGTCGCCCCGCCTTCACCCCGCCCTGCTATCCTGCCGCTCTGTAGTCACCTTCTGTAGCCCCCACCCTCCGGATACGGTCGCCCGTGCCCCGTCCGTCCCCGCCGCGCCCACAGTCCACGCCGGCTCCTTTCTCCAGCCTCCAGCCGCCATCACCCGGCCGCCCCCGCAGCTCCCGTCGCCCCGCCAATCCTATCGTTCCCGCAGCCTCCCAGACTCCACCGCCCCAGCCGCCCCCACCGCCCCAGCCGCCCCCACCGCTCCACCGTCCCCAGCCGTCCCGTCCTCTGTCCACCTCTGAACCTCGCCTCGCCATCTCCACCGCCGCGCCTCGCGCCGCCCCCACACGCGTTGCTTAACTCCGTAATTACGGGGCGTGGCGGGCTGGGAGCGGGAGGCGGGATGCGCGCTCCTCGCTCGTCAGATGTTTTATGTATCAGGCGGCGGCGCGCCGGCGGCGGCAGGTGGGTTATTTACCGAGGCGGCGGGCGGCGGCGGCGGCGGCGCGCGGGATGTTTTATTTATCAACTCCGCGCGGAGTCGCCCCGCCCCGCCCCGCCTCTGTCCCCACCCCTGTCCCCGTCTCGTCCCCACCCGTGCGCGAAACCGAGCGCTGGCGCGTCTGACGGGGGCGGGATGATCCGCACAGCGGGGATGGCAGAAGCGACGGGGAAGAAGGATTCGTTGGAACCACGAAGCGACCGGGGAACCGACTGATGTAGAGGTGTAACGGGCGAAGCGTTGCCTCATGGAGACGATAGGATCAGCAACGGAGAATTGGGAAGCTTGAAATGAAGAGGTTCGAAGCATGGAGAGAAGAGCGTGCGGGTCCGGGTGGCGGGTTGGAGCGGGTGGGAAGGAGGTGGTCCTGTATTTGAAGGCGACAGAAAAGCGGAGATGATACATTGATCCATAGTGTTGCTGGGCGCGTGAGCTGCTAAGGTCATTAGTTCCGTGTAGGTAGAGCATTGTCTTTATCGCCTGAAGTGGCGGTGATCTTCTCCCACTGGGCGGGAACCTCGACATCGGCATTCGGGCTTTTCCCCAACTAGGTATTGCCCACCAGCTAGGCATTGCCCCCGCCGGGACAGGGGTCTAAGTTCCTGATTAATCGTAGGGCATGTATCTGTGTGTAAGGTGTGAGGATAGTGACAAGAAAGAGAAAGAAATGGTTGCGCTCGGGCCATAGTCCCGTTGTTAGGGTGCTGCTCCGGTGTTTGCCTCTTGGTGATCGGAAAACCTCAGAAAACTACCGCTCAGAGCAGCCGCTCGCTGGTATTCCCCTTCAGAGAGTGACTGAATTTGATCCAGCTACGTAGCTAGTGTCGAAAATGCACCGTCGGAACTCTAATCCTAGAATCTCCAGGTCAGAGAAACTGCGGTGTCATCTATTATGAGCCATCTAAGCCTTAGGACAATAATATCAATGAGTCAGTAAACATTGTTACATTGGGTCAGTAAAATCAGAAGGTTGGGCAAGTACGAAGGAAAGAAGACGAAGAGATCTCGTAGGCATATTTGAAGCAATGTGACGAACGGATGACATTAATGAGTATTTGCAAATGAATAAATTGATAAAAGTCGATGTTGAGAGTGAACTTTCCAGAGTCATGGGAGTTCGATGAAAGATGCCACCTAATTCGACGGGAGAGAGCAGGAGAGATCGAGTAGACAGACAGGGCACAGCAGACAGAGAGAGAATGTTAGAAGAGTGCGTGATCATCGGAATCAGGGGCGTGGGTGTGGGAGCGGCGAAGCAAAGGGAGAGACAGAAGGGGGCGGGATACGGACACCCCCTGTCCGTGCAAGCTCTTCTCCACAGAGGCAACGCGGGGCCTCGTTTGTGATCCCCGATGCCCTCAACTCTCCCTGCTGCTCCATTCGCGCGCGCTTGCCGCCAGCGCCCCTTCCCCAGGCGAATCCTCTGAGCTCACAGTGAGCCGGCGCCCCACTAAACGCGTGCAAAAACAACTTTGGATTTTTTATTATTTTTGTCTTGTAATTATTTTTGAAATATATATATATATATATATATATATATATATTATTTTAAGCCTATATCTAATGACAGTTATTTTTGTCTTCTTATTTATTGTCTTAACAATATTCCAACTTGGTAAAACGTATAATTCACCAAACAGAATAAGATCACGATTCCCTAAGGACTCCCTTCGAGCACCCTAAATCATTTACCTATTTCTCCTAAGCTACTTATTTAAAATCCCATCCACTAACACCCTTTAAAAATTAATCACAAATAACTCCCAAAAAACTGACATCTGCAGTTTCAATTCTCTGTCTAATAAAATGAATTATCAAACCTCTCAGAAAGAAAGGTAACGCATGCGGATGTCCATGGTAAAAGTTAATTTGTAAGATTTATGTATTATGAACACACCTGATAGGCAGAAATGCCGAGCAGGCAAAAAATAATGTAAAAAAATCTTATCTCTTTTATTCTTTTTATTACAAAACGTGTTTATTTTTTGTTACAATACAGAAGCTGAAGATGGAATGGAAAAACATACAGAAACGTTAATATCCTTATAAAAACGTTTTTTTATTTGGATAAGAAGAAAAGGAAAAAAAAATGTCTTCAGATATTGGCCAAAGATAATACATATGAACTTTATATTTTGTTAGGGCATGAGGGTAGGCCATGTTACAAATTGAAATTAAAAATTGAGATACAGAATGACCACCATCCAGTCATTTATAAAGCCTCCTTCAGGGTGGAAAATACGTGTATGTTAATATAACAACGACCTAAATTATAAACTATCGATAAAATTTTTGATAATTTTGATTTTTGATGGGAAAATTTAACGAATATGCACATTTCAGGGGTCAATGATTCTAAAAAACTGATTTGTGTACCAAAACCGTCGGGATTGAACAATTTGTCTCTAGTTCTGTCATTGTATCTTGACGTCTACCTGTCAATACATCGGTACTCGATGTGCGTACTCTTTCTTACCCCAAGTGTATACTGAACTAAATATACTCACTATACTATACTCTCGACGCTCTGTCGGATATTTATTTGAGAAGGAGGTCTTTTTTAAAATAAACTTCTAAATTTGAGAATGTTCTCAGAAATATTCTCCCATTAACTTCTCTGCTAGTTATGCGCCTCTTCGCCTCAGTTTGAATCTCCGGAACGGGCGTCACTTCACTCTGCCCCTTATGGATCCGTTCGCGCTATTACACCCAAGAGGGAAGGTAGAGAAAGCAGTGTAATTGTGAAAAACAACAAAAACAATGTCCTCTGGCTCAAACATGCCTCCTGTGCAATCGATTTCCTTTAAATTAAGGCACTACAAAACTGAGTAAAAGTCTTTTAATTTTGGTAAGCGTATATTTCGTGCTCCGGTAGATACTATTTTGCGACAACGTGGCATTATAGAGCATTATTCACTAGAATATCACACGTTTGAATACTTGTTGGGGCCACAAATTTGCTACGAATGTTGAACGTAAGCGAGAGCCGTAACTAGATGAACTACGAAGACTTTCAACCGGTGGTTTTTATTTTCCCTGCGCCCCGCTTTCCAGAGGAATACTAGAGCACTCCTACGTACAAAGGATTACGGTCTGGGCGTGAAACGTCCTTCTTTATCCTGTCCTCACTCTCATTCTTAAGAGTCAATCCAGAGGCTGATCCCAAATCACCTATGGTCCATTGGAAAAGGATATCTCCAGAATGTGTCGAAAATCTGGATACACCAAAAATATGTTTAATTCCCGTGACCGTTTACGAGTCTGGAGATTGGCCACGCCTAATTAGACAAAGAGAGTAAGCCAAAGAAAGAGGGAGACAGAGGAGGAGTGCGTAAGAGGTAGACGGTACGAGAGAAGGAGTTGGTGGAGAGTCAGAAGACGCGTAGGAGAAGGAACGGGAGAGGAAGGCGGAGAGAGGGGTTGAGAGGGAGGGAGAGGGGTTGAGAGAGTGGGAGAGGGTTTGAGAGGGAGGGAGAGAGGGAGGGAGAGAGATGGAGAGAGGGAGGGAAGGGGTGAGAGGGAGGGAGGGGGGAGAGAGGGAGGGAGAGAGATAGAGGGGAAAAACGGAGAGGGAGAAAGGAAGAGAGAGGGAGATGGAGAAAGAAAGAGAGAAGGGGAGAGGAAGAGAGGAGTGAGGGAAAGTGTGGAAGAGGGTGAGAGACCGTGTTGTGAGCTCCCACCGCACCTCCGGTCGGCGCGTATTTGGACCGCGCTTCGCGCCAGTGTGCAGGGCGGTGGCCCGCCGCCTGTGATGTCGGCTGCGAATGCTTTCCTCTCAGAGGCTCGGGCGCTGCCCTCTTCCGGCGGCGCTGACCGCACTCCCTCTGCGGTTTCCGAACCCATCCGCTCCCAACTTCCGCCGCTGTCCGTCCGCCCGCCACCCGCCCACCTTCGCCACGTGATGGCCGCGCTCTCGAGCACAACGAGCGCCGAGCCCGCTTCCAGGAAGCCTGCGTGGACATCGCCCTTCAATATCAAGCACGTACGGAAGCTTAATGCACTTGTTTTTAACGGATATTGCCGTTTTACAAAAGTTTATGACTGGCGTCAACTGGCGTTTACTTTCCTGATAGAATAAGTGATCGCTGCTCAGTTCGTAAGAAATGTGTCTTGAATTGTAAAAAAGTTTTCTACAAGTCGTGTTGGATAAAGTGAACGATGATAAATAAGGTGTGAAGCAGAAGTGAGTCTCGATTATTAATACAACTGAAATTAATATACCCAAAACGTTTATCACCTAAATAGAATTGGTAAAAAACAATTAAATCAAAAGCGCTGTGTTGGCAACCAACTTTACACAGAAGAGGAGCAAGATTTAGACGAGAAAACCCATCCTAGAAATGCGGGAAAGTAGTAGAAAATGCTGTGTGAGAAAAAATCACTGCAGAAGACTGGAAACTGGATTGCGAGAGAAAACTAACAATGTAAAAAACAAAATACTACAATATATAAGACCAAAAGTATTCTAAAAGTCAAGAGGGTACACTGAATATATATAGTTACCTTACAAAAAATTAATATAATTATTTTAATACTCAAAATTGTGTGTTTAAAGTTTTCAAACTAGGTTATCTGTGATTAAATATAATAATTATGTTATTAATGGATTACCTTATGTACAACTTGGGTGTTAACTTTGAATAGTTTTTAACAACTTTAATCATATAATTTTGACTATTAAAATAATTGTTATTTTTTGTAACACAACAAATTATTTTCAGAAATGTTTCATTATGAAGAGGTTCTCACACACAGAGATCGAAACTTCTGTTAATAAAATTAAAACCACATACAGAGATCGAATCATCGTTTATTTCATAATTATTAATCAAAAAGTATACTATTCGAGTTCCTAAGAAACCTAAATTCGAATATTCATTGTTCCAAAAATTCTACTTATACTGAAAAAAATTTGTCTTGTTTACATATGTGGCAAGAAAATAAAGAACATCCAGAGTGTAAAACTTTATTAAAAATACGCACTCTAGTACTGAAGTCATAACATTGTTTTGTTCCTTCTGCTCTCGACGTTTATATAATCTTACCTGTTTAAATTATTGTTGGTCATATAAATACCAGAAAATTCACCTATATTGCTATTTCACAGGTTCACCTAACTACAATTGCAGCAACACTTTCTCTTTCCGTAGCTTTTACTCATAATTTCTAACAAAACCTCTCTGATACTTCAAATCAAAACACCCAGTGTTCCCAGAGAAACTTGCAAATTCCAGAAACCATGATTTCCTTTCGATCGCTCAATATCTCGTTTTCCTGCTCCACAGAGAACTTTGGTGTCCTTTCATCGACGTAGAAGAAGTCTTCCTTCTACTACGATACATTTTCTTTCTATCGTTTCACAAGTTTGTCTGCCTGTTAGACAGTTCACCTTTAGTTTCGAACTTTTCCTTTTATCAGTCATCGTTTATTTCTTCTACCACAGTTCCTTGATGCTCCTTTGTACGTTTTCCTGATTTAAAGATTGGCAAAACGGCAATATACAGAAGATTTAATGGCAATTATCATTATTTTAGTTTCATGTTGTAATACGTTTTAATTGTAAAATAAGCATACAAGACCGAAAAAAATTATTACTCAAAATTTTACTTTGAACTTATCAGTACAGTTGTTGGAAGGAGGTGTATTGATACGTTTACTGCCACGGGAAAATATTCCAATTTGAAAAACAAACATTTCTATTCTTTTACAGACTGGTTCACATCATGACATCTTAACCTGAATACGTGATCCCGGAAACCCTGAGTTTATTTCATTTTATGTTTTTAACTTTTCTCTTTTCATTTTTAATTGCAAAAAAATATGGGTTTCTTTGAACGAAAAGGCTGCTTTTGTTTTTGTTATTTTTCTATTTTTTCAAGAGAGAACTTCATTCTTTTTAAATTTCATCCTCTCAAAGGTCACGTTTCTTCACTTCATTTAAAAAGCCAACCCTTGCTCTTTATTTTACTTTTTGATGAGTTTGAATATTAATAATTTCTTAAGTGGCTGATGACGGTAAGGGAGACGGTACACATTAAATTAAAAACAGGATTTTAAATGTGAAACAATATTCACATTAAAACCCAAAGAATGCATCAACATGAATTGAAAATAGCGAGAATGTAGAAAAAGTTTTCTAAATAAATATTACTTAACCCATTTTTCGATTTTTAACTTGTCTAATTCTGCCAGATTCTTACTTTCATTCAGTTCCCTAGCCTCACGTTTTCCTTCTCAACCACACTTTCCATTCCCTTCCATTTCCGGCTTTCCTTCTCCACAATGAAAACGCGCTTCATTTCACTGGGGAAGTCTTGCTTTCACTCCAATAAATTTTCTTCCCATCGCCTCCCAAGATTCGCGTCTGGTCGTTAGACAGCTCTCCACCACTTTCAAACTTTATCCCTTTGGCAGTCATCTTTTACCTCCAGCGCATGCCTGCCTGCCTGCAGAATCCCTTGACGCGCCTCTCCTTTCTCTTTCTCTCTTTTGCTCTCTTTGCCGTCTCTTTTGAGGACTCCTGGGCCGAGAAGATAGAAGAGGACACCGTGACGCCGTGGAGCGAGTGCACTCCCAAAGGAGCCGTTGTGTCTCCGCTCTCCTACATTACTCTTCAATTACCCGGAACATTCATAAATAATTTGGCGTCTACGAAACGCCGCGCCGCCACCGCCGCCGCGCTCCGAGGGCGCATTAGTGCTACCGAGCACCATTCAAGTACAGAGTTAGGGTAGCTAAGTTGAAGAGACGCTACAAGTTCAACACGAAATTGTATAATTAATATTCTCCGAGCGTGTTGACAAGACACACACCAAATTAAGGAATCCTTGTGATTCTCATTAAATGAGAGTCTCCCAAAGCTGTGAGCGAAGCGTCGCTCCCAAATCCCCGCCACACTCTTGAGGCAGGGAAAGGCTGCGAAAATGAAATGCAGCTTCGACCAAATACTCGAAATATCTCTTGCAGCGACCAAGTAGATGGTTACTGATTTACAACATACTTTTTGTACTTATAAAATGCGAGATATTAGTTACTGTTAAAATATTTTTTGCACATTCACTTACAATTTGACACTTAAAAAGATATTTATGCGCCGTTAATCGTCCGTAATCGTTTTTTTGGACTAATTCGGTAATATTAATTTACGTTTAGAAAAACTGAAAGTGTAACATTACGAGTGGAGATATTTACAGACGAGGCGACGGGGGACTAAGCCTAGAATTTTCGAAACAAGTAACACAAACGTTCGAGTGTTATAACAAGTTTTAATTCATACAATACGTTTATTTTTTTAATGCAATATTTCATCACAACTTACGATGTTAGACTGTCATAAATACATTTCTACGTTTACCAGAACTCTCGAGATTTACTATTTAGAAAACAAATACGCTCTCCATATATCAGCCTTTCAAGGCAGTCAGCGCCCTTATAAACAACGAGACAAAAATTTTTTCAATCAAAATCAACTAGGTTGATTAGTTTAGATATTTATATTTACTGTTAAATTGTTCCTTGATAGAATTGCTTGATGGTTTCCAGGCATAATAAATTTCATTTATTACTTTTTCAAACATAATAAGTAAAATCCTTTATTATAGAAATCTTTACTTATAAATAGGCGAAAAGACATAATAAAAGCGTATATAAAAAAGACGAAGTGAACGTCAACGATTCTTTAACGTTGCGATTGTAAAAAGCATTTAAAATAAAGTCACTGTTGAGGAAAACGTAACTATATGGAAGGCAACGTTAGTTGACCATATAATAATTGCCATGCATTCATTTTTCTGTTCGATAATGGAGCAGAAATCGCCGTTGCTGGAAGCAGCGGGAAAAGTAATAAAAAGATGCCGGAGGCCCGCAGTGTCGGCTGACTGGTGCTTTCAACTATTGTGAACGCAACAAGTGAACATTGGGAGAGGGAACGATGGCAGTTGAGCAGGACAGGCGGCTGAAGAGACCAGAACGCGCTCAGGCTTGTTGTGCATGCGTGTGTGGCGTGCGTATGTGCAAAAGAAAGAAGTGAACTGTGTTGGTGATTGGGGTTGGCGCGGTCTTTTGGAAGACCGGTTATTTGGGAAAAAGAGGACGATTGATGGTCATAGAGGACAAAGGAGGAGGAAAAGAAAATAGAAGAGATGATCAAAGAGAACTGATTGTGAAGGGTGATTTCACGCAAGTTGAACGTGTTAGTTGCACATGCATTGTTGTGGGCGGTGTTTGTACGGAGTGGTTAGAGTTCGGTAGTTAGATCTTGGTAGTTGCGGCGCGGTGTGCGGGTTGCATGATTTGGGGTGAATTGTTGCACGGTTTGGATGCGATGCATGTGGCATTACACAGTTATTAAAATGTGGTAGAAGATTCTCGATGATCACGACACGGCGGTAACGGTGATGTATCGCACGAGGTGGAAGTAAGAGTGATCTAGCGCACGGGATTGTAAAGGCAAGTGCCAAGTAGTGTTTGGATTTCAGTTGTTGGGTTGCATATACTTTTGCAATTGCTCACGGTGGTTTCAAATAAGCAAAATGCCCGCACACAGAAATGTGGTTTCAATGCGATGATTACGTCCGATGATTACATATTGTAGTGACACGTGATTACAGGCGATGGTTGCATAAAAAACGATTGCATGAGGTCGTTGTCAGAAGTCGTACAAACTATTATTTTTTTATCTTACGCCCTGCTTCTGGCCTCTAGAGAATCTCGTGTTAGGTACAATTCTGCGGCATCGCTAGGGGCTCTTTCACATATTATTTAAATTATTTATTTTCCTCACTTGTGTTATTAATATTTACCAACCTTTGCAAGAACCACAGCGTCAATCTTGAAGAAACCTGTAAAATTTCGTATCTAGTCATCACTACATTTGTGTATCGATGGCAGTTACACGCCGTTGATATTTTTAAGACAATATTGAAGTGAGGAATTGCCAAATAATTTTATAGACAGGCAATTGCAATAAAAATATTTTGGGATTCTTCACCTTCAAGATAGCCTAAAAACATTTGGCTTCACTATGCGCACGTTTTGTTGAGCACTCCTTTTGCTTGCAGTGTAGGAGTAGAGGTAATACTAACTCACCCCTGAGGGATAGTTATTATTTCGTTAGGAATCCAGAAAAATCAAATCAGCAGTTCGTTTACCGTGGTGCAATTATGTTTTCTATTAACTCGGGGAACGAAAATATCTAGATTTTCAAATGTTGCAAATCTCGCGCTTTTTTTTCCATTCTAGGTCTCAAAAAATGTGCGTAAGAAATCTCCTCCCCCATACGTTCATGTTACAGTTTTTTGGACCAAATAAATAAATATTAAAAAAGACAGGCTGATTTCCATTTTCAAGAACATGCCGTTGAATTCATCTTTATTAGCATAGATGCGCATGTGGTAGCACGGTTTGGTTGGGGTGATTGCGAGGCAGAGGCTGGGGCGCAGCGGTTGCCGCTGGCGCCGCCCGCGAGAGGCGGCTGGGGAGAGAGAGCGAGCGCCGAGCGCCGCTCGCTCCGTTAGCCACGCCAGCCACTCGGAACTAAAGGCAGGAGGCGACGCCCCCTCCCTTCTCCCCCTCCTTCCCCCCGCCCCCTCCCGCCCCTTCCCCGCAACTCGGTGGCGCTCACACCCCCGCGTGTAGTCGCGCACGGAATTACCGCCCCGCGGAACAAACTGACCTCCCAGCCCCGAGCGACTGTTTGTTAGCAACCTCGCGCGAATGCTGATGGCCACCCTCTTACGACTGGCAATTCCCATTGGATGGCGAGTAAGGAATAGAGGACCGTCTTCTCTTCTGGGGATAAGAGATGGTCGTTAGAGGGAGTTCCAGAAGACGCGAACTGGGGGCTGAAGGGTTATAATTATTCGGTTTGTGATTCTTCATAAGTCGTGTTCAATGTTCCAGAAATGGAGTAAATGTCGTCAGATAAACTAGAACGTACCAATACTAATTTTATTTATTAAGGAAGTTAGCTTAGTAGAACTCGATCGTCATAAAAATATTATGAATTTAAAAGGAGAAGAGCATTAAGTGTAGTTAATATAAATTACTATTCATCAATTACTTGTCCGTGAAACGATGGCAGATGATTAACTAGTATATTTTGAATCATTATATAAATCACTATTTACTTGTAGCAGCATAATTATCGTGCACAAAAGCCATTGACTTTTAAAAAGGTCTAAGTAGAAAGAGCATACGTTTTTAAATCAGAATTTAAATTCATGCATTGGAACGAATACTTGGTAAAATTACTAAAATTATTTTACACAGATTTCAAAGCGATTTCAACAGCTTGCGAACGTTATTTATTTAAATTACCACTGACTACATCAATCTAATTTTTTGCTTCGTAAAGGTAATCAACAACATTGCGCATTTTAAATAATGATTTTACCATTTTGAGAGTAGGCTCACTCGAATGTGTCATTTATATAAGGATAATTAATTTATATTGTGGTTTTCCTTACTAACCTACTCTCACTGAACTAATTGTACTAGAGATGGTTAAAATAATTTTTATTTTAATTAAATAGCAAAAATGTTTGGCAAAGATACTTCATTTCATATCACAAGAAACAGATACATAACAAAAACTTTTGTGAAAGTGAAAATTACATTTCATTAAATTAAAACATTTTGATTTCTGTAAAAATTAAAAACAAACTCTTTACACCTAAAATACTTTTGGTTTCACTAGTTCCGATTCATTCTACACAAAAATCGAAACGTAATAATGGAAAATATCTATGGAGGTCCTGAACATTTGAATCAATCGCCTTATACCGAGGATTATGAATTACTCGTATCAATTAACGAATCGTGGGCCGAAGGTGACAATATTGGAGAATAATGAAATGAAAAATATGAGGATACTGCGTGTATATTCATGAAGCCAGGTGAACAAATTAATTTAAAACTGCGGTGGCTGAACGTATACTCTGCCCGCTGGTGTTGCTATGAGCGAGTAATCCAGCGGAATGTTGAGTCGATTTCTCGGTAATTAAAAACAAGCGTAACATGAAAGAGAAAAAACATATTATTTTACATCAGTAGTTATCTTCAATATTTGTTAAACGTTTCGCAATCACGTTATTGAAGGTTTTGCACCTATTTATGACCTCTTATATGTAGTTTTTAATGTGCTGAATGATTCCAAATAGAACACACTTGCGTCATGGAAATATTTTATTATTTTCTTTAACACTGATTTTTCTAATTTAAACATATCAAATTTACTAACTGGAAAATATTAAAGAAACAATGATACAATAATGGAAAATTTTAGCAACATCATAATAATAGCATTTCATTAAATTTTTTAGTTCGTTAAAATTTTATTGGAACTATTATTTTAAATTATTATTAACTGTTATCACATGTATTATTTTTGTTTGTATTGTCCTATAAAATAAGTAATAAATTATATATTATTTAATAACAATGTCCAATTGCAGTGAATATTAATTGCAGTTAAAATAATATCATCTGTGTAAGACATTTTTCAGGACACCAATTTTAACTGTAAGAGGAGCAGATTAGTATTTTGCAAAAGGTAAGATGATTGTATTCCAGCGGTCTGTGAACGATCTTTATTAACTTTTTAGTAGTAACATTACACTATTTTCCAATGATATTTCTTGACACAAATAAAAATAACAATTTATTAGATGTGTCAATTATCGTGGATACTGGCAAGTAGAAAGTGCATTATCTCCGTAATGACTGTAAAACCACAAACTGTTGTAAAATGTTCTTGCTTTCCCAATTTTTATTCTACAACTATTTTCATGACATTTCTTTTTCTATCTACTTTAAGATACGTAATTCGTGAAACTAGCGTAGGGTTAGGTGAAATAATGTACTAAAGTCCTGATTAACAAATCCCTCTTCAGAAGCAATTAAGTAATTTCTATGCCATTACATACATCGTTCGTAAGCGAAAAGATATCTGTAGGTGCAGAGAAATGGGAAACTCACCATAACGGCGTTCATCTTGATGGTCCCATCTATTCTTGACCCTCGGTCGCCATCTCGCGATCAAGATGAGACCGTCCTTGCGCGCCACCTCCACGTCCATGTTGTGGTAGCGCTTGCAACACAAAGCGGGAAGAGCCGCGTCAGACGCTATTTTCTTAGCATTCCCTCAGAAAATTGATTTACTTTTAATTTTTTCTTACCTTCTAACTTTCAACTTAACTTTTTCTAACTAACAACTAACTTTCAACTTAAAAAAATTATATTGCCGTTTCATACACGTGTGTGCACTGAAAATTTCGTTGCAACTCCACTTTTTATTTCATTTTAATTTATTTTAGCCAATACAAATGCTCCTGCGCACATGCTGGAGCATTTATCAAGATATTTTATGTACCCTCTTTTCATTTACAAAACAAATAATTTAAAAAAATAGTCATAACTGAATGTACGTAGAACAATTTTCTTCGTGATGATTTTTCTTAATACAATACAGCACGTATACAAACAAGTAGTTGAAGTCACGATGAAACACGAAGTGTATAACTGAATAAAAGAAAACTGAAAGAATATGGAATAAGGTTAGATTTACAATTTATAATAATTTTTGTTCGTCATAAAAGTTTTGACAATATTATTGAGATATGGGAGGTACAGTTTCTTGACACTATAACGTTAATTGTTAAATACTGCAAAATGTGAAAGTTTTCAATTCAAAGTTCGATCAACTTCCACTATTGCGCTGGTGGAACCGTGCAACAGAGTGTGTTCTGCTTGAAGGACAGAGGTCAGTACTGGTACAGAGTACGCTGCCACTGTCCATGCCCGTAACTAACTCGTCGCCCACCCGCTGTTCGTCCACGCCGCCCGCCGTCTCCCGCTCGCGTTTTACTTCCCACTAGCATCTTTTCTCCTCCAGTCGCAAGACCCCACCAAACGCCATCTCCCGGCGCCTGCCTTCCGCCGCCAACCCTTCGTCTGCCACGATACCTGCCCATCCCCCCTTCCATTGCCTGCACCCTTCACCCATTGCACGTCGTCCGCTGCCTGTCGCCCGCTGCCCGTCGCGCCCTGCCGTCCGTCGCCCATTGCCCATGTCAATCGCCCGTTGCTCGTTACCAGTTGCCCGCCACAAGCTAACCCTTCGCCCGCTGCCCCGTCACCCGTCGTCCGTTGCCCACATCCGTCACCCGCCACCCACTGCACACCGCAGTACCTTACCTCTGCCCGCTACCCAGCTGTCCATCGCTCGGTGTTCCTTCCACCACCCACTCCCCGCCGCACTCCTAGCCCGCTCCCGCGCCGGCGTCTACGCACACGCAGCCACCGCCCACGCCCGAGGCTCGCCGTGCCCTCGCTCGCAGCCCGCCCCCGCCCCGCCCGCTCCGCCCGCCGCCGCCCGCCCTCACCCACCCCGCCCGCCCGCGCCCGCCCCCGCCCGCCCCCCGCCCGCCCCGCCCGCCCACCACCTGTCCCCATCCGTCCCGCCCCGCCCCGCCCGCCCGCTCCCGCCCGCTCCGCACGCCCCCACTCGCCCCCGCCCCCCCCGCACGTCCCTGTCCGTCCCGCACGCCTCCGGCCTCGCCCGCCCGCCCCCGACTTCCTCGCCGCCCCCCACGCGCGCGCGCTGACTCGGGACCGCCCGCGCACTTTATCAGCGCGTCGCACATCGCTCTTCTGTTTCGCACACGCGCGCTTTCGCCCTGAGGGAGGGAGCGAGTGATTCGCGCCGTGCTTTCTGCGAACTTTGGTGTTAAATCTACAGGCGCGCCGCGAAAACTTCGGCCTGCGATGCTGAATGGGAGGATTTGTGTCGGGGCGATTGACGAAACGAATTCCCGTGCTGTGGCGTTTGTCCGATAAACCGATTTGAGATAACCTTCAAGGAATGATAATGTTTGTAAATTAGGTTGTTAAATATTTTGGCAAGTTTGGATGTACCTTCATTCTTTATCATTTTATTTCCATGTTTGTAAATACTTAGGGAAACATTTTCAAAACATTAAATAATACGAACGCAAATTCCAGAGTACTTTGCAGAAACAAAAATCGTTTGGTATTCGTGTAGGTGTCTATTCTACCTTCACGAAAACTACTAAATCGTAATAGATGAATACCCCAAAATATCACTGAGAAACGGCAACGTAATATTACAAAACAGAAATGGAGCCATGGTTTTAATAATTTTCTTTTTGTAATTTAGACAAATGTTGCATTTTCTGATCCCAACTGCAATAAATTCAAATTATTTCCAATTGTGGGAATTATTCTCATGTGTTGCAAATCATTATTTGCCCCTGGGGTAAAAAATAAACCCATTTAATCTTGACCCAGTCTTCTCCTGAGCGGTTTGTTGATGAAAAGATTGGGCCGTGGTTTAGCAACTAAAAATTGTTGAACGCTACTCTATAGATCTTCCTTCTTCCTTGGAAAGTCTTTTCTGGCTAGTTTTAAGTATCTACCTAACTAGACTGGCTGCATCTCTAATGAAACACTATTAGAACCTAGTGTTGTTTTGTGATCTGGATTATTTAAACGAAACTGCAAACTTATTCTGGGAACACTGAATGAATTTTGCAGAAGAACGCACAGATATCTCTTATTTAACACATTTGATGGCATTTGCCATGGCTCCTGCATCATACTCCTGCTTAGGCCTCTTTGGCATTGTAAGATCACTTATTTCAGGCCCACACAGGGTTTACCTGAGTGCATAATATTAAACCACGATTAAAAACAATGTAACAACAATAATTTGCAGGTTGGCCAATAACAGAATCCACACACTATCAAAGAAACAGTCATTGGCCACTCCTCTATGTCACTAAAAATAATGCCAAGCTAGTATTCTCATTTTCAGCTGATATTATTGTCATTCAATACGAATTTCTAAAGAAAATCTAAAGAAATCGTTTACGTGCAATGAACACGCATTTAACATCTTAACAAACATCCGCCATATTACAACAGTTGCACTCTTGAGATCAAAGTAAATATTGAATAATACTCAGAAAGCGTCGCTCCACCCCATTTTCAAGCAAAACATTTGTTACGGTGTTATAATAAGCGGTAATTCCAATTATACGTAGGTCATTCAATAATTAAAGAGACAAATTGGTCTGGAGAGACACAGTGGGTAGGACGAGTTTGGTAATTTTAGGACTTTGCGTTGGCATCACTAGGATGAACCCTGACCATCTGAAGGATCAACATTGTTGTGTTCATAACCTCAAAATAAGATGAACGATGGCGAGTCCTCTTGAAAGGTGACAAACAAGCTAATATATATTCTAGAATGATCATAATGTTGCTGAAAGTTTGTAAGAACTGTGAGAATTTTTACAATTTGGTGGAACAGTTCAAAAATGGTCGAAGCTCAGTGACTGGACAAACATCGTTTCTCGCCACATCAGCAAGAAAGAGTCATGTTGACTGAAATTGGGGACGCTGTAGGTGGCGTTTTTTGTGATTATCATGAAGAACAGTCTTTAGTAAACAGCCAATATTGTTTAGATATGTTTTTGAAGAAGGTGAAGCCAGTCATGAGAGAGAAAGTCATGGATCTCAGAGTAGAGATGTGATTCTCAGCAAAACAACGCACGGTCCTCACACTCCACAACAAACCCGTGAAACATTGACAAAATGGGTTGGGAGGTACTGCCTCATCCCCCTTACAGCCTCAATTTAGCACCATGTGATTTCCATTTGTTTGGCCCACTGAAGGAGGCATTACGTTGGGAGAAGTCCCAAGATAACGAGGTTTGTCAAAAAAATTTGTGGGAAATTGGTTCAAACACAAGATAAAAAGTACTTTGCAGCCGTCATACAAAGCTGGTAGCCCTTTGTAACAAGTGCATAAATGTTGGTGAGAAAATATATTAAAAAGTAAGAGAAGTCCTGTTTTGTAAAAATAAACATTTATTTCTCCAGACCAATTTGTCTCTTTTTAATATTGAATGTCCCTCGTAGCTAGAGTAGGCATCACTGGAGGGTGGCCAATCACTGTACCTTTTACCCTAATCAACATTACTTTTCTTCCCATTGATTGTTATATAATAGAATAGAATAGAATAGAATATTTATTTCGCTACTTGGGATACATGAAATAATTCCGGTTGTAGCGTTTTCCCATCAATTAATTTACATAAAACAACATCAAACCACTACATATATACAACAAATATACAAAATGAACACCAACAACATTACTGAATACAATTTCATAAATTAATATATTAACCCTATGCTAAAGCTAACCTTAATATAAAATAACAAGAATAATACAAAAAATAAAAATTTTATTGTTAACATATTCTAAAAACAACTTACAACTTATTTAATCTAATTTAAAAATTTTTGACATTCTGAGGGAAAGTCTCCAGCACTGCTGCAGGTAATTTATTCCAATTTTGTATGGTTCTATAAATAAATGAGAATTACCTACATCTGTTCTCTGTTTTCTTGCCGAATTTTGAAAGCCATGATCTTTCCGCGCGACGTATGTTGTTTTGATAGTCTTGCCCGAACTTCACTCCACGGCCCGATCACCCCTTATTGCTTTGAATAACGCACAAAGACGCGATTCTCTCTGCGTTTTTTCCAAGGGTTCCCACGATATAAATTCGAATTAAAACGTCCCCTTCTAACAAATTTTGCGGCATATTTTTGCACTTTTTCGAGAGATTTTATTTGCCTAGACGATATGGGTCCCAACATATCGAGCCATATTCCAATATCGGACGTACTAAAGATGGGTACCCTATTTCCCTTGGTTTTCCACTTCCTTTCCTAAGTACTCTAATCACAAAATGCAATGCCTTCCACGCCTTTTTCACTACATAATTTACGTGTTCTGCCCATCCCAGATCCTCATTTAGAACATTCCCAAATATTTCCAGCATTTAGTCTCGGAATATCTGATTTCCTAATTTATATTTCACGTCGTCTGTCTTTTCTAGAACGCGCGAATCTGATAAACTTGCACTTACAGGGATTTAATATCTTTCATTTGTGATTGCCCATGTTCTA